>JBBPBS010000115.1:4554094-4647429 GCA_037974835.1 Cicer judaicum | reverse complement strand
ATACAAGTTAATAATTTATAATGTGCTTTTCTATAATGAAAATTAATAAATTATATCATATTTAAGATAGTGAAATATTACATACATATTTAATGTCTTTAACTTTTATATATAATAGTTAATAGAGTGTTTAACGTGTCATAAAAAAATAATACAAAATTTAAAATGATTAATATTATAATATTTGATATTAATTTCAAATTCAACTAAAAATGTAAAAATATGTTTAAAATTGAGTAAAAAAAATTAATAAAAATTGATTTAAAAACATTATAATAATTGTTGTTTCTAGATGAGGAATAGGTCCTCTAAAAATAATAATAAAGATTGGTGATTGTGCATTAATAGGAAAGAACACTCAACCTCAACTGTCTTATTTGTATCATCTTCCTTTCTTTTGTCATTATACGTATGATATGATAATTATTTTGAAATTATCTATTCCTTTTTTCTTCTTCTTTCATTTATCTAAATTATCCATTTTACTATCATAAGAAAATCTACTTCTCTAGTTTCTTCATCTCTTTTTTCTCATTTTTTTATCAGTCCATCAAATTTTCAAGATCACGTGGTGACTCATGTCTATTGAAAAGTTGCACTATTGTCCAAACAAAAACTGGAAAAGTAATACAAGGCAAGTATGAACAAAATGTGTTTGTGATCAACTATTGTATTTATTCACAAGGCAAAATAATGTTGGCTTGTAAAGGTTTTTAGAATATGGAAGCGGTCGACGATTTAATTTTATTCAAGAATGACAATATTTGCCTCTTATATAATGAACATATCTTGGTGGACTTTGATATAGACGCGTTTACGTATGTGTAACACTTATTATCATGTGTCTAGAAAATGATAATAAAGTCACACATCATAACATTTAATAGATATTTTTATAAATTCTATGAAGGTACAAGAAGTAAGTGCCATTGTAACTTTATGATATATAGTTTACATAATATATCATGAAGCACCATTTATAAAATATCTAATGCATCAAAATAACAAAACATCATCGTTGTTGTTAGCCCGAGTCCAAACTCAAACAATTTTATCTAATATAAACTGAGATAATAATCTCGTTGAGTTCTGTAAAACAAAAGGAAGGGGTACTTAAAATATTTATGTTTAAATGAAATTTTAAGCATGACAAGTTTAATAAAATTCTTTTAGTTCATTCAATTTCCATAACTTATAGATAGTTTATCCCAATTATCTCAATCTGAGCCACCAAGATAATTGTGATATTTTTTTTAAGGTAATTCTTGGTTTTGACCACAAACGTGCCCCATTTACTCTTCCCTTACCAATGTTTCTTTAGTCAAGCATCATGTCTCACCATATATTTTCATCTAAATCAAAGCATGTCATGACATTATATTTATCAAACAATAATCGTTATCAATTAGGAAATAAAAGTCAGTTCTAGGTCAAAAATTTGCTCAACGAGTTTCATTTTCGCTTAGCATATTCAGTTCATAAGAGAATTTCAATTTTGCTATATGTCAAATTCGTTAGGGAATTTAAGTTAGAATCAAACTATGATGTTTTCTTGCATTTTCACTTAGTGAATCCATTATAGAAGAAAAACCTACATGTTGCAGACCCGATTTGCTTAGCAAATTTGTTCGAATTCAGACACTAAATACAATATGTATATGTGTCGCATGAGTGGCAGGGAAAAAAGAAGAGTAGTTTTTTTTTATTTTTTTTTATTTTTTTTAACATTTACCTTTGATAATACTACTACCCTTCTACACCCAATTTAGAAAAAAATATAAATTAAACATTATTGACAAATAATTGATATCAATTAACAATAAAATTATTTGTCTAAACAACTATCTTAACCTTGTAAAAATTTCTAAGGTAGTGAGAGGGGTTGTTACATCCTTCCCCCTTGAAAAAATTTTGTCCTCAACATTTGAGAACTTACCTATAGAAAAAGATAGGGGTACTAATTCATCATGTCAGATTTAGTTTTCACATGTGGCCTCTTCCAGCGAGGATCCTTCCCAAATAACCTTTTACCATGGGAATAGAGTTATTCCTTAATATTTTTACACTTCGATCAACAACCTGAATTTGGTATCGGATTGAACATGAGGTGTTGTTTCAACTAGAGAGACCCGTAACTCACAATTTAGTAAGGGTCAAGAACATACTTTTCAAGTTGACAAACATGGAAAACATAAAATAACTTTGACAAAAAGGGTGGTAAAGCTAAACAGTAGGCAATGGGATTTATAAAACGAGGAACGAGCTTTTTGACTTTTAACACTCTTTTGACACCAATAGTGGGGGGTACCATTGAGGAATACATGATCACCTTTATCAAATTCTAAAGGTTTTCTCTTGTTGTTGGCATAATCTTCTTTCGACTCTAGGCAAATTTTAATTTATCATGAATGATCTGAACCTTTTCAGTAGTTTCTTGAATGATCTCAGGTCCTAAGATCCCCTTGTCTCCTATTTCTGACCAACATAAGAATGTTCTACATTTGCAACCATAGGTTCCATTCCTATACTAGTGTGATAATTGTTGTTATTATATGTAAATTCTACAAAAGGTAGGTGCATATCCCAACTTCCCCCATCTTCTAGGACACATGCTCTCAACATGTCTTTTAAGCTCTGAATTGTTATATCGGTTTGATCATCTATCTGAGGATGGTAAGTGGTACTAAGGTTAAGACTGGTTCATAACGATTAATACCTTCAAGAACATAGAGGTGAGCTTAGGATCCCTATCTAATACTATGCTACACAGTACCCCATGAAGCATCACTATTTCCTTTATAAATAGTTTGGCCAACTTGATAGTAGAGAAAGTAATTTAACAAGTAGGAAATGTGTTGATTTTGTAAATTTGTCTACATTTACCCAGATGGAATCGTACCTAGTGGTTGTAACATGTTTGTTGTCCTTAGGTGCTACATTTTAGTGGATCCATGTTGAATGCACAAGTTACTCTTATACGTTACCTCAAAAATTATCCTCCTAAAGTTATTGTCCTTAGGAACACAAAGCCTATTTTGAAAAGGATAATTATATCTTTTGCCGTTGAGAACTCTAGTTGATCTTTCCTTGCTTGTAACTCTCCATTTAATTCATAGGATTGCCTAATCTAGGTTCTAAGATCGAATGAAATCTCCAAATAATTTAAGAAGACCCTGTCTTGAAATGCAGTCATCTTTAAGTTAAGGTTCCTGAAGCTTTCTATCAAGTTATACTCTCAAATCATTAAGTGGGAGATGTGGAGAGATTTCCTACTGTACATATAATGTCTCCAAATTTTGAGTATAAAAACTATCGCGGCAAGGTCTAGGTCATTAGTAGGATAATTTCCTTCATGTGGTTTCAATTTGCGGGAGACATTGGCAACTACTTGCTTATTTTTCATTAGAATGCAACCTAAACCTTTCAATGAGGCATCCGGAAAGACTTCAAATTCTAGAGATAGGTCTGTAATGGCTAGCACAAGAGTTGTGGTCAACTTTGTTTTTAGATTTTGAAAACTCTTCCTAGATTCATGATCCCACACAAAAGGATGATTCTTACACGTCAACCTTGTTAACACCAAAGTTGTTTAGGAGAACTTTCTAATAAATCTACGATAGTATCCTACTAAGCCTAGAAAACTATTAACTTCAGTCATATTTATTTGGTTTGGAAAATAACTTCTTGTCCCTTAAAATTTGCAGCACGGTCTTGAGATGCTCCATTTGCTTAGTCAAGTGTTTGAGTAAATCAAGATGTCATCAATAAAAACTACAACAAATTTGTCTAGATAAGGTCTGAAGATCTTTTTCATATGATCCATGAACATGGCTGGAGCATTTGTTCCACCAAATGGTATAACTAAAAACTCATAATGCCCATACCATGTTGGAAAAGCAATTTTTAGTTTGTCCTTGGACTTTATCCAAATTTCATGGTATCCATATTTTGGAAAATATTGTGGCTCCTCCTAGTAGGTCCAAAAGGTTATTTATCCTTGGTAAAATGTACTTGTTCTTAATGGTCATTTTGTTCAATTATCACCAATCTATGCAAAGTCTCATCTCACTATCTTTCATTTTCATCAACATTCTGCAGAAGTTCATCATCATTCTCCAAGCTGTTTTGACATAATCAAAACTCCATATGGAAGAAAAGACATACCAAAATATATCTAAGGTATAAAGGATCTTTAAACACAAGAGAAATCTAATTAAAAACAATGAAATCGGCCAAATTACAGAGTTCAAAAGTATTCAAAGGATGAAATATTTTTATTCATATAAATTGGTTTTGGTCAAAACTGACAGAGCACTACCAAAAAATCTTTTGACCATTATTAATTGCTCTAAAATGCCTATAAAAGGAAAAACAATGCTCAAGGAAATGGAAGAAGTTCAAGTGCTTACAAGTCTCATTAAGTCATTCACATGCATATTCACATACTTGAAATTCTTATTTTCTCCAGAAAGAATTAGTTTCTGATTATATTTCAATACTTTGTCATTATTGTATTAAATTCTTTGTAAATAATTGAATGTCAAACAAGAGTTGAGACATCTCAGATTCAATCAGAATAATCTCATCATTATTGTAAAACTAGAACTATAAGAGTTTAGTATAATTTGGGTAGATTGCAAGAAATCCTATCAAGGTTGATAGGTGACCTGATTAATCTCTTTATGGATGGAAATAATTTAAGTTTGTTATGGATCAAGGTTGATCTGAGCTAGGTGTGGTAAAACCAACAAGGTGTTTTGTTTTGAACACTTAGTGAAAAATGTCACAGTTGTGAGGACATAACGTAGCCCATGTTGGGTGAACCAGGACACATTCGTTTGTGATTCTCTTTCTCTTATCTCCATATTTATTAAGCCTAGTTAATCATTTAAGTTAAAAACATAAACTGAATTTCTGATTTCAAGAACGTTCTCCATTTTCTGGTAAAAATCAAGAACATTCTTTGTTTTCTGTTTTCTTAATCAAGATCATTCTTGAGTTAAATTGTTAAGTTTTTTCAGGAAATTTTAAATAGGAACATTTACAATTCAAACCCTCTTTTCCTTGTAGATTGACATTGCTACTTTAATTGGAATTAGAGCTTGGTCTCTAAAAGATTAAACACCTAACAATTGCAAGAGTAAAGATCTAGAAGAAATGATGTCAAAAGCAAAATACATTGTTGAAGGCGGATCTTCAAATAGACCACCTTACTTTGATGGACATGATTATTACTTATGGAAGAATAAGATGCAGTTGTTTCTAAAATCTTAAGATATAGGCATGTGGCAGTAAGAGTTGATCACAATGATTCAACCTTTGCTATGAAGAAAAAAGCAAACTTGACAACTGACGATAAAACCAAGGTACTCCTAAACTCGAAAGCCTGATTATTCTTACCATGTGCTTTGAGCAGGGAAGTAAGTGAAAAAGTTGATGAATGCACAACTGCTAAAGAAGTATGGGATACACTACAAACTATCATAAAGGAACAAGTCATGTCAAAGATACAAGAATAACATTGGCATAAGAAAATTCGAACTGTTCGAAATGCAAGAAGGATAAACTATTGATGAAATATACTAAAGGTTCACAAAAATAGTGAATGAAATGCGTTCTCTTAGAAAAGCTTACTCAATACAAGATAAAGTAAGAAAAATCATGTGGTGTCTTCCAATCACTTGGAGTCCAATGGTAACAACTATAAGTCAGGAAAAAAACCTTGAAGCACTTCCTTTGGAAGAACTAATTAGAACTTTCAGAGCACATGAAGTATTGCTGCAAGAAGATAAACCAATCAAGAAAGGAAAGACAATAGCTCAAAAGGCATATCAAGAAAGTGTCATAGTACAAACAAAGTAGGAACCAAAAGAAACTAGACAAGAAGATGCTAATGAAGAAATTGATTTTCTCACCCGAAGGATACAAATAATGACGAGAAGAAGAGATTAAATCAAAAAAGGATTCTACACAAAAATTCCAAAATAGAAGTAGACAAGATCCAAATAAATATGCTTTGGATGTTATAAATTAGGACACTACAAATCAGAATGTCCCTTAAATAAAAAGCCACCAAAACAATTTCCTTTTAAAAAGAAATCAATGATGGCCACGTCGGACGATTCATAAGAATCAAACATAAAAGAAGGTGAGTAAGCTAACATATGCTTGATGGAATATACATAAGAAGATGAGGTTGTTAAGACAAAATCCCAAATTAATGTTTTGATGATAATTAAACAAAAGGTTAATTAAGAATTCTAATTATGATTCTAAGTTTTTGGTATTTAACATGTGTATTTGAGTGTGTCGATACAAGTTAGATATCAAGTATTTCAAAGCAGATCTCATTAAAATCAAGAAAGCAAAAACAGTAAAACAAAGAACGATCTTGACATATTTCAATAAAACGAAGAACGTTCTTGACATATTTTTGGAAAACGAAGAACATTATCCACATATGTCATAATCAAGAATGATCAGCTTTCATTGTGAAAGATTGGATCCTGGAAACTCTATTCATTTCATATATTCATCAAGATTAAGCAAGGATCAATCTAAGTCAGAATTATTCCAAAATTCGAAGGATCAAAGACATGCTTCATGAAAAGTACAAAGCAATACCATTCTTCAAGTGGGAAAATGCAAGTACAAATTTACAGGCTGTAAAGTGCACTAAATTTGTACTTTAAATCAAGACCTACACACTTGACTTAAAGCTAGCAATCATCTCAAACAATTGACATAATCACGAGTACAAGTTAGCTCATCTCCAAACAATTTGAAGAACGAACTTGGATGTCAAGAACGTTCATGGATTCAGCATGATCTTATCCATCCACTCACTACAAGAAAAACACATATTTGTGGCCAACTTTATAAATATTTTGTGGCCGAATAAAACCCTCACAAATTTGTGACCGAAAAAGCCCTCACAAAGGCTAAATTTGAAATTGGTCATTTTTTGTGGCTGAAAAAGCCCTCACAAATTTTTAAATATTTAACTGGATTTTGTGGCTCCCTAAGCCCTCACAAAATCACAACATTGTGATTTTTTGAGGGCTTAGGCAGCCACAAAATCTAGTTAAATATTTCTAGATTTTGTGAGGGCTTTTACAGCCACAAAGGATGCCTTTTGTGAGGGCCAAATCCATCACAAATTTTTTAAAAGACCAGGGCGTTTGTGGCGGCATAAGCCGCCACAAAGGAAATGGGCACGTGGCGTTTGTGGCTGCAAAGGCCACCACAAAAGACTCCCAATCCAGCTAGCACTTACTGACCGCTTAGGCCGTCACAACTGGACATAGTCGTTAGCATTACTGGCGGCAAAGGCCGCCACAAAGGAAATTCTATCCGTTGGCGTTACTGGCGGCAAAGGCCGCCACAAATGGAAGGAGCCGTTGGCATTGTGGCTGCTTTGGCCACCACAAATGCCCAATGTGACCCTATATATATTTTTCTCCCCTCCTCCTTCTCTCTACATAAAATTACTCTGCTTCATTTAAATTTGGTAAGTATAAATTATATTATATATGTAGTTTTAAAATTTTATTTTTTAATTTGATATAACTAATTTATGTTATTGATTTTTATTTTTACAGTGCTTGTTAATTATTTCGAAGACTTGCAAGCATTGTACGTGTGAGTGAAAGCTTCAATTCAAACGCTACTCGGCATCAAGTTAGTATTTTATATATTTTAAATTTAGATTAGTAAATATATATATATATATATATTATTTTTAAAATATAGATTAGTAATATATATATTTAGATTAGTTTTATAAATTTATTTTTAAAAAAATACGAATGATGTTGTTTACATATTAATATATGATAAATTAATGTTTCAAACCTCGGTTAAAATATATTGGTTTTAATATAATTATTACTTAAAAAAACATTATTAAAGTTTCGAAGATATTATTATTTTTTGTTATAAATAAGTCTTGATTATTAGTCTTGATTTTTAAAAAAACATCATTTAAAATTTTATATAGGTTTTTATAATGATATAATCTTGATTAATAATTTATTATATTGTTTGCAAATTAATTAATATATAATCTCCTAATTGACATGTATATCAAAGTTATTGATTTTAAAAAAATATTATTAAAATTTTATTAGTATTGATATTTTTTGATAGTATTGATATATATAATTTAAAATTTTATTTCAGTTTATATATATTTATTGTATTGATAATAATATATTATATTGTGTGCAAATGCATGCTCCCCTAATTGACATATGAATATGTCAAAATTTATATATAATGCCTTTGAAAAATAAAGCAATTAATATATATCACAAAATTGATGTTTTCTTGTTGTGACTTTCTCATGACAGTTGGCCTTATTTTAACGGATAAATAAGATGTCATAATCTCTCTTGAAGCCTATAAATACAGCTCCAAGATGAAGAACGAAATATAACTAAAAGTGCCAAGCAAAGCATAACTCATTCAATCATACTCAAGCTTGTCAAAATCGTTCTTACACTTGCAGTTCCATTCTTTGTGTTGTGATAGAATCAGTAATAATTGAGTTCTAATTATAGAATATATTTCTCAATCAAGAGTTTAACAATACCTAGATTCTAACATTCTCAAAATCATTACTTTATAACTCAAGGCTATTTTGATAACATAGCTTGAGTAATGTGTAAAAATCCTTTTTATGTTTTAAAAGGTAGCTTGCAAAATCCTTTCTAAAATAGTGTAAGGTAAACTTGAGGAAATCCTTTCTAGGTAGAAAGGTAGGAACTGTGTAAAGATCAAGATTGATCTGCGAAAAACCAAGAACGAACTGGCCTTGAGCAATTAATGAAAAATCTCACATTTGTGAGGACTGAACGTAACCCGTGTTTGGGTGAACCAAGATATATACTTGTGTGATCTCTCTATGTTTATCTCTATTTATTATATGCTTTACAATTAGTTTTTAAATTGATAAAATTGATATTGCTGTTTTTCACTAACCAAGATCGTTCTTCGTTTATAACGAAGATCAATCTTGAGTTAAACTTTCAGTTTTAAACATGAATTTTTAAAAATGGGAAATTATAATTCAAATCGCCTTCCTTATAATTGACATTGTTACTTCAATTGGCATCAGAGCCAGTTTCTAAGGATTAAACACCCAAAAAGTGTTAGAGCAAAAGATGCAGGAAGAGAATGTCAAAAGCTAAATATATTGCGGAAGGAGGGTCGTCAAACAGACCACCATACTTTGATGGCTCAAATTATTATTTCTAGAAAAGTAAAATGCAATTGTTCTTGAAGTCACAAGATACTGGTATATGGAGAATCATCACAAATGGAGACTTCATACCAAGAATAGATCAAAATGATTCAACATCTGCTGAAAAGAAAGAAGCATATGAAAGATCTAAGGTACTTCTAAACTCAAAAGCTCAATTATTTTTATCATGTGCTTTAAGCAGGGAAGAAAGTGAAAGAGTCGATGAATGTGATACGGCCAAGAAAGTATGGGACACATTGCAAACTCACCATGAGGGAACAAGCCATGTTAAGGAAACACGAATTGACATTGACATTCGAAAGTTCGAATTGTTTGAAATGAATGAAGGAGAAACAATCGATGAAATGTACTCAAGATTCACAACTATAGTGAACGAAATGCACTCTCTTGGCAAAGTTTATTCAGTACAAGACAAGGTAAGAAAGAGCATGAGATGTCTTCCAATCATATGGAGACCAATGGTGACAACTATATGCCAAGCCTAAAATATTGAGGTACTGGGCTTTGAGGAACTTATTGGAACTCTAAGGGCACATGAAGTACTATTACTGGTAGATAAACCTATAAAGAAAGGCAAAGCAATATCCTTAAAAGCATCTCAAGGTTCACCAAGTATTCAAATAACAAATGAGAAAAGTGATTCAAAAGATGGCCAATAAGATGTTGATGAAGAAATTGCTCTTCTCACAAGAAAGATACAAAGAATGATGAGGAGAAGAGATCAAATCAAAAAGGGATCTCTAGATAAAAAGGACTTCAAGACTGAAACAGATAAAAGCAAAATCACTTGCTTTGGCTGCAACAAACAAGGACATTACAAAATTGAATGTCCATTGAACAAAAAAGTGCCAATGAAATTCCCTCTCAAGAAGAAGTCAATGATGGCAACCTGGGATGATTTTGATGAAACAGAAACAAATGAACTTCAAGAAACAAACATGGGTTTGATGGCAAACATTGAAGATATAGAGGTAACAAATTATGAACCAGATCTTGTATGTAAACAAATGGAAACTGAATTTGACAATTTGCTAAGTGATTCAAATTTTCTCATTCAAAAGTGTAGTTCTTTTAAAGAAAAATTTTATAAGGAAAAAGAAGAGAAAGAGAAAATTCAGGTTGTGAATGATCAACTTAAAAAGATCATTCAAAATCTGAAAGAATATCAACTCAAAAATCTTGAATATGAAAGTTCAGAAAGTCAAGAACGATCTCCACCTCAAACGGAGAACGTTCTTATCAAGGCTAAAACTAGAAAAAGGAGAACGCTCTCCAACTGATGTAAAAAATGAAGAACGTTCTCCAGCTTATGTAAAAAACGAAGAACGTTTTCTAGCTAGTGTAAAAAACGAAGAATGTTTTGGAGCTTTATCAAAACCAGCTGTAACTCAGTTCTTTAAACCTTTTTCAAAACAAACCACTAGATATTCCTCTTGGTCCAAGATTGGGTATTTTGAAACAACATTTAACACTAAGAAGGAATTAGATTTTAAGACTAACTCCTCAGGACCCAAAATCAAGTGGGTACCTAAAAATGAAATAACACATCATGTATGACGGATCTCAAGATGTCAAGAAAAGGCCATGGTATTTGGATAGTAGTTGTTCAAGGCATATGATGGGTCACAAGAATTGCTTCATGTCATTTATCAGAAAAGATGGAGGATCTGTAACATGTGGGAACAACGATCAAGCCAAGATCAGAGGCAATGGAACCTTAGGTAAAATCAATTCTTCCAAAATCAATGATGTTCAATATGTTGAAGGATTGAAACATAACCTTCTCAACATTAGTCAAGTATGTTGTAATGGCTTTGAAGTTATTTTTAAACCAAATATATGTGAAGTGAGAATGAAAAATTCTGGTGAAACCATATTTTCTGCATCCAGAAAGAAAAATCTTTACATTTTATACATTGAAGAACTACCAATATCTTGCCTCATGTCCATAAATAAAGACAAATGCATATGGCATAAGAGAACTGGACATTTAAGTATGAAAACAATTTCAAATTTGTCAAAATTAGATCTTGTTAGACGACTTCCTAAAATAAACTTTGAAAAAGATAAAACATGTGAAACTTGGGCAAAGGGGAAACAAGTTAAAAGTAGCTTTCATCCAAAAGAGTTTATATCAACCAAAAAACCTCTTGAACTACTTCACATTGATCTTTTTGGTCCCATCAAAACCACAAGTTTAGGAGGTATGAAATATAGATTTGTGATTGTTGATGATTTTTCTAGACACACATGGGTGTTATTTTTTAAACAAAAAAATGGTGCTTTCAAATTTTTTTGTAAAAAAGTTCAAAATGAAAAGGAATCCAATATCATCACTATAAGAGGTGATCATGGGGGTGAATTCATTAATGAATCCTTCAAAACATTTTTAGATGAACTAGGCCTTTATCGTAATCTATCTTGTGTAGAACTCTTCAACAACATGGAGTTGTTGAAAGGAAAAATAGAATTTTGCGAGAGATGGCAAGAACCATCTTGGAAGAATCAAATGTTGAAAACTATTTATGGGCTGAAATCTTGAAAAATAGAAAACCAAACATTTCATATTTTCATATCTTTGGGTGTTATTGCTACATTTTAAACAACAAAGATAACTTGCGAAAATTTGATGCGAAATCAGACAAAGCTATATTTTTACGATATTCAACAAAATCTAAGGGATATCGTATTTTTAATTTGAGAACTAAAATTGTTGAAATTAGTATGCATATTTTATTTGATAAGTTTGATGATCTTGAGTTAAAAAAGAAAGATAATGAGGAGGAAGAACAATCTAGGCGAACGCAACAAATCATTCTCCAGGAAAATGAGATTGATAAACAATCTCTGTTTCAATCTCCTCCTAGAAGCTGGAAATTAATAGGTGATCATCCTCCAAATCAAATCGTTGGAGATACAGCTAACGATATTAGAACAAGAATGTCATTTAAAGATGATACAAACAACAACATGGCAATGATATCTCAAGTAGAGCCAAAATCCATAAAAGAAGCAATAATAGATCAATCTTAGATCGATGCGATGAAAGAAGAACTTCAATTTGAGAAAAATGAAGTCTGGACCCTTGTTCCAAATCCACAAGATCAAACAACTATTGGAACACGGTGGGTTTTTAAAAATAAGCTAGATGAAGAAGGAAAAATTGTAAGAAACAAAGCAAGGTTTGTTGCTCGAGGGTATAATCAACAAGAAAAAATAAACTATGATAAAACCTTTGCTCTGGTTACAAGGTTAGAAGCCATACGAACTCTCCTTGCCTATGCATCATATAAAAGCAGAATTTTCTCTAGAAAATGGAGAACCATCTGGAACTTCTTCAAAATCAAGATTAAAACCATTTAAAACCCATATTAAGAAGTCAATTCCCAAATCAACAATTAAATGCGCATACTGTCTCAAAATTGTTCATCAATAATCAATCTGCTATATGAAGAGGAAAGAAAGTTTTAGAACTAACTCTCAAGGACCCAAGACA
This sequence comes from Cicer judaicum, assembly GCA_037974835.1. NCBI lineage: Eukaryota > Viridiplantae > Streptophyta > Magnoliopsida > Fabales > Fabaceae > Cicer > Cicer judaicum. Next base: position 4,634,668 of record JBBPBS010000115.1, on the reverse strand, counting down.
AAACGGTACCTAAAGTTGATCACATCAAAAGCCTTGTACTTCTCCACCAATATTCAGCATCCCCTAGTAGCAAATACGTGGCATAGTTGACCTTCACCCCTATTTCGAATATAATTTCCACTTTCTGAATTCAATGGTTGACTTTTTCTGAACTCTCATCACCCTTGAACTTTGAGGATTGCGACGACGAAAATCTTCCAATCCCCTTGACTCAACAGCAAGAATCTCTCTTTCCCTCTTCTCCAGATCTCGTAGAGTCTTTGCAGTTGTCTGTGCAGCAACAGAAGCAACCATGTTATTCATTGCTTCAGCCATTTGATCATTCCGTTGAAGTTGACTCTTGCAGCGTAGTTTCTTCTTGGAGGCATTGTTTCCTACAAAACCAACATCAAGAAGAAATCTTAACACCACTTAAAAGAATTCCAAAAATAATTTTCCATTACATAAACACAAAACAACTACTAAAGACCTGACATCTCAAACAACTTACCCCACGCATGAATAGATAACGACTCCCAACCTACAGGTCAACCTACAATCTAACCAAAGCTCTAATTCCACAATGTAACACCCCAATTTTTAAACAGCGCGGGTGTATTTTTTTCTTTCAAAACACATAATAAAAATAACTTATCGTAACACAAACGACAAAACTCTCGAATAATTACATCATAAATACAAAGAAATTGAAATATTTTTTTTGAGACGATAATCCAAAATATACAAATAGTAAATGTACTGGGTACAAATCTTGAAGGTACCAGATAATCCAACTCCTACGGTGGAATCCTCTGCATCTTTCCATGCTCCATTCATCCCAAGTACAAATCTTGAAGGTACTAGATAGTCGATCCTCTCGCGAGTGAGCTCCACAAGGTATACTACTCCAGCTTTCCTACTTGTCTTCACTACCTCCCCGTATAAGTAGCCCTACTTGAGATGGGGTCGTATACCCAAGCAGTCGGCGAGTCTCGGTTAGGAAAGTCTAACGATGTTTCCGTCGTGAAGTTAACAATAGGTGGAACGAACTCGAGTATCATCTGAGGGCAAAACCGAAATTTCGACAATAATTGTAATGGGTCACCAACCGAAATTAACAAATAACACTTTAAACATTCATATTTTCAATTATGAACACATAATTCACACCAAATTAATCTCCACAAATTCACAACTCAGTCACACAACAAACATTCATAACATCAATTATGAACACATATTTACATCGATACTTTATCAACTCAAATTCACACCTCAAAGCAATTACGGCACAATAACAAACAACAACCGAGTCTGTATATACAATCATCATAGTATAACAAACATGACTCTCGTGCCAAGCACCATAATGAAATGTGTATATGTAGATGCGCATGATTCCAAAATTTCCTACAAAAACCATCATCGAAGGGGCGTCAATCATAATTGTACCGCCAATCACATGCCTTAGTACTAATTACCGAGGTGCAGTTTCTAATAGGCTAGCACGATTTATGAGAGTGTAGCCTATCACAGACCTTACACATCAATTAAATCCTCGTAAGGATAAGATGGACCACCTATCACATGGAACCACCATGTGGCCCATCACGGTCACCACAAGCTATGAAATGCTTGAGCATACCCTAACTCTTTTCACAACAATCATTAAGTAAATGCAGCTATTAAAAGATTCCCAATTTTTAATACTCATTTAACACTAACGATATTTTTCAAACTTATCAGAGTAAACTAAAAACATATTTTCCTCAACAAAATTCATAACAAACATATTATCAGTTATGAATACATAATCACATCAAAACTTAATCACCACAACAACATTAATATATTAGAATTCTCACCACAACAACATTAATAACAGTTTCGATTTCTTTTCAAGACTCAAGGAGTTAACTACATTAAGATAAATATTTATAACAATTTGTTCACAATAAAATTAATCCAACCACAACAAAATTCCTAAAATTAAACCTTTTTCACACACAAGACTTTTAAAACTAAATAATGTACATTATTTAGTTAAAGCTAAATAAAACAAATATTGTCCAAATCAGACATACATACACTCGACTGTTAAAGCACCAAAATTTTGAGTTAATAAAATATTATGTACTTTTTCTTTTTAAACTTAATCCAAGAGTAATTAAAGAGTAACATTTTAAATTCTAACCATTTTAATTTCAATCTAACTTTTTGCTCAAACTCTTTAACTTAGTTAAAATTTGAACTTTTTCACAACTTTAACAACTCTAAAAATTTATTGTAAAATTTCAACTTCAGTTCAAACTCATTTATTTGAAAATAACTCATTACGTAACACAAACACATCAAATTTAGTTTTTTATTTTTATTTTTTAACCATCACTAACAAAATCATCAACATTAATCATACATCAATCACACATATAGAATCCCTATATGCAAACTAAAAATTTGGAAGGAGCCCTTACATTCGTTATCGCTTTCTCAATTGTTTTCGCTATTGTGATCAAATACAGTGAAAACTGTCGCTCGCATTGACCCCTTAAAAATTAGCTCACAAGCACCGTAGTGTGGAGAGGAACACCTTTCCCTTCTGACACTTCTCGAATGGAAGCTTAGATCTAGTTGTTAATCGGAGGTTTATGTTTTGCGGTTTTGTTTTTTACACACATCACCTCACATCACTTCTCAAACCACTTTTTCAACAAAAATATCTACTCTCTTCTCAATTCAATCGACAGATGAATTCAATCGAAACATAATTAAATTATTCTTCGACAAATAATTTTAATCGGGTTTCAAAATATATATACATAAAAAAATATACATATATTAAACATATTACAAACTTGAACAAAACTTATTTTTTGTACTTAATTCACAAATAAAATAAAATTGGGCTAAATGCCTAAATAATTTAACACAAAATACCTTAAAATTGCATAAATTAGAGTTTAAAATTAAGGGTCTTACAAATATCATCAACACTTGACAAGGAACAAATTGAGATAATCAAATTCAAAAGAAACTACTCGAATCAGAAAGATAGAAGATCACAAATAAGCAAGATCAGACAGATCCAAACCTTCTCCAACTCAAACTGTCAAGAAATATAAACAATCTTGAAATGTACAGTACTTGTAAATTAATCTTGAAGTCATCTAGAATGATCAAGATTGAACCTCTAGATTAATTATCAATCTCCAAAAAGGTCAAAAACTATAACTCTAGATTGATCATCAATCTCCCAAATTTTCATCAATATTCTGTAGAAGTTCATCATCATTCTCCAAACGATTTTGACATAATCCAAACTTCATATTGAAGTAAAGACATCAAAAAATATATCTAAAGTATAAAAGATCATTAAACATAAGAGAAATCTAATCAAGAACAAAGAAATTAGCCCAATCAACAGAGCTCAAAAGTATTCAAAGGCTGGCATATTTTTATTCATATAAATTAGTTTTAGTCAAAACTTGCAGAACACTATCAAAAGCTCTTTTGACCATTATTAATTGCTCTAAAATGCCTATAAAAGAAAGACCAATCCTTAGGGAAAGGACATAAGTTCAAGTGCTAACAAGTCTCATAAAATCATTCACGTTCACATACTTAAAATTCTCACTTTCTCACGAAAGAATCATTTCTGATTATATATCAATGCTCTATTATTATTGTACTGAATTCTTTGTAAAGAATCAAATCTCAAATAAGAGTTGAAACATCTCAGATTCTATCAAAACAATATTATCATTATTGTAAAATTTGAACTATAAGAGTTTAGTATTGTTTTAGTAGATTGTAAGAAATTCCATCAAGGTTGGTAGTTGATATCATTAATCTTTTTCTAGGAGGAAACATTTTAAGTTTATAACAAATCAAAGTTAATATGAGTCAGGTCTTGTAAAACAAAAAAGGTTCTTTGTTTTGAACACTTAGTTGAAAATCTCACAGTTGTGAGAAATGGACGTAGCTCAAGTTGGGTGAACCAGGATACATTCGTGTGTGATACTCTTTCTCTTATATCCTTATTTATTAAGCCTGATTAACCATTTAACTTAAAAACATAAACTAAATTTCTGATTTTAAGCTAACCAAGAATGTTATATGTTTTCTTGTAAAAACTAAGAACGTTCTCCCTTTTCTGTTTTCTTAACCAAGATCATTCTTGAGTTAAATACTTAAGTTTTGTCAGGAAATTGTAAATAGTAACATTTACAATTCAAACACCCCTTCCTTGTAAATCGACATTGCTACTTCATACATCCTAGAAGGGACAATGTATATGGGTTATGCACTAGGAATTAGATCTATGGAAAATTCTATTTGTCACTCTAGGGTTAAGGACGTTATGTCCTCAGAGAAATCATCCTCAAATTCACTCCCTAATGGAATATTTCAAACATCTATTTTTGACCTTGAACTTGACTAAACATTAGAAGAGTAAAAAAGTATTGAACAAGGAAGGAAGTTTCAGTTCCTCGTTATGTGGAATAGTAGGTGAAATTATGACCTATCTATTGTGACACACTAGAGTTGTAAAGTTCTCTAACATCCAATCCATCCCTTGGATGATGCCTAGGCCTTTTAAGGGAATGCAAACTAAGTCTACTAGAAAGCCCTTATCAAGTAAGCTAATAAGACATTAAAACCATGCAAAAGAGGTTTAATTTGGTTCTTAGCCATGGTAGATACAATTAAGGTAGAAGGTAAGTTTGCTAAAGGAAGATTGAGTCGCATGACACAATTAGAAGATATGAAAGAATGAGATGCACCTACATCAAACAAAAAGATTAAAGTTCTTGGTTTATAATACTGGTAATTAAATTGTTATCCTTGGCTTTATTACCATCAAAGGTATAATCCCTCTTTAAGCTTGGTTTACATGGGTTGGCATCATCTTTCTTCTTGTAGACCAAATAATGGGAAAAGATGTGCCTTGATTGTTTTCAAAAATAACAAACATTTTTTCTTGCTAAACATTCTCCTTCGTGTTATTTTCCACATTTTGCACATTTTCCTACATAGGGAAAGTTGGAGGTTTGAACTTGTTTCCATTTTCCTTATGAAGTCTTCGCTTGCAAATGTTGAACTAATTTGTTGGAATCCTTTCATTGTTGCCACTCGTCCTACTTATCTGCTTGAACCTTCTTCAAATTTTCCACAACAATGCAACTCTTATGCACGAGGGTAGAATATCTTGTGATTTCCAAATTTCCCAAATTGCTCCTTATTTTTGGTTTCAAGCTCGATTCAAACTAGTTAATCTTTCACTCTTCATTTGTTTGGTGAATACCAAGCGTGGTACGAAAATCTTCCCAGATCTTCAAAGTTTTCCATGTACTGATCCACTTTCATATCTCCTTGCTACAAATGGCTGAACTCTAACTCTTTATGCTTTCTCGCATTCTTTGGATAATACTTGTCCAAAAAAGTTGATCTGAAATGCTCTCAACCAAATGGTATTTCCAAAATTAGAATATGAGCCTTCACTCTTTTCCACCAATGCTCTACTTTACCCTTCAGTAGGTGAGTGGAAAATACCACTTTTTATTCTTCGAGCATTGTACTACTTCAAAAGTTTTCTTTATCTCTTCAAGCATGCTTGACCTAGATGTTGGACCAGGTTGGTGGTATTTGTCACTTATTGTATAGCTTGCAATATTTGTTCCTATGGCTCAATAGTAGGCGGTGGTGGTGGAAGAAGAGTGTTAACTGCTTGTGGAGGATTATGTCTCGACCTTCTGTATTATGTTTCCCCTTTTGCCATAGTTCTGCATACTATGCACAAAATATTATGTTGATTAGGCTTAGTATTCAATTAAGTGATACTTAAAATATATAATAAAGAAAAAGCATCCCAGACTAAGCCACTACCCACAGTAAGGTTGGTTCGACTAATTTTGATACCAAAATGTTATACCTATTATCATGTATCTAGAAAATGATTATAAAGTCATACGTCACAGGGTTTCAGAGATAGTCTTATAATTTCTAACAAGATATAAGCTTTAAGTTTCATTTAAACTACATGCAATATAGTTTACAAAATATCTCATGAAACACCATTTACAAAATATCTAATACATCATAATAACAAAACATCACCATCATCGATTCTCCGCGAGTTCGAGCTCAATCTTTCTTATCTGCTATAGTACATAAAAAATAAGGGGTGAGATAATAATCCCAGCATGTTCTATAAAACAAAAAGAAGGGGTATTTGATATATTTTTCGTTTAAATGAAATTTTAAACATGACAAGTTTAATATAATTCTTTTTTATCAGTCAATTTCTATAACTTATGGACAATTGATCTCAATTATCTTAACATGAGAAACCAAGATCAATGTCATTAGTTTTATAAAGTATGTCTTGACCTTGACCACAACTGGCAGCTCCATTGCTCTTCCTTTACAGATGTTCCCTTATAGAATCAAAATATTATGTTTTCCGGTCATTTTCGCTTAACCAATACATTACAGAAGAAAGCTTGGATGTTATACACTAGATTCTCTTAGCAAATTCCAAATCCACTAGGTGAATATGTTCGAATTCAGAACCCAAATACAACAATTAATATAACAAAACAGTCCACTTGGTTGTGATCGACTTAGGTTTCTATAGTATGCATGGGATACACATTTTCCTCTAATTCCTATTACCTCTATTATGGGCCCTCTTGTAACCGACATTAGCTAGAATCTTTGAACTTTGTTCAAATGATAAAATTTTAAATTTTATAGGTTAATCATTTGAAAATCTTAAGTAATAAAATATCAAAATTTTAAAATATTATCTACAATTGAAGTACAAATCAATTGACCATGGGTAATATTTATTTATATTCTAATTGACTAGTATAACGACCATATTACGAAGATTGTAACTGCGAATCATGCGAATAACACTAACTTGATTGTTTTTTCAACCAAATAGCCTTGTTTTTGTTTTTTGAAGTATTAAAATTAATATTTTTTATAGCAATGTAGTACATATCATGTGTTTCGTCTTTTTGAGTGTCGTAATAAATAGCCTAGCACATATTTTTCTGCAAAGAACAGCGCATGCAAAAGCTTATGGATGTGCCAGTCTAGCCATGCATGTCACCAGAGGTACCACATTTGCATTACACAAATCAAACACATCTTTAATGGAATAACTTACTATTTAAAAATTTATGTATACATAATATGTTAATTTGACAACCTCTTTAATTATAGGTTCCGATTTATATAGAGGAATTAAAAAATTTTATAATTTAAAAGATCCAAAAAAAATAAACTCCCAACACAAAAAACTCTAAAATTTGAGGGCTTAATGGGCCTCTAGGCCCACTCTTTCAAAAAAAAATCGATTTCTTTTTAAGAAAAACTTTGGCAATTTTCTTTTTTGAGAAATAATTTTTTTTGAATTTTTTTTTGTTCGAGAAAAAAATCGATTTTTTTGAGAATTATTTTATTTTATTTTTCTCTCAATTTTTTGAGAAAAAAAATATTTTATAATTTTTCTAGGAAAACAAATATTTTTAAATTTTTTTTCAATAATTTTTCAAAAAACAAATATTCAAATATTTTTTTTAAAAAAAATCTCAAAATTAACAAAATATTGAGATTCTATCGGCTCCCTCTCTTAAGCTCCATGAAATAATAGACGAAAGTTTTAAAAAAAATTATTTTGATAAAGAATCTAATAAAAAAAATTGAAGAAACCTTAGAGTTGAGGGCTCTTTTTGAAAGACTGCTCTATGTTTATACAAGCTTATGCATTTAAAAAATTAAGGAAACTGATGTGGATGATTAATGCAATGCAGGGATTAGTATTCACTCTTTAAAATGTAACTATTTTTTATAAAATAAAATAGGTTTAAATATATATTTGATATTGTAAGTATATCATTTTTTTTTATTTTAATATCTGTAATTTTTATTTATTTGAATTTAGTTTTTTTAACGTCAAATCAACATTTGAAGAATGACGTCAACATTTGAAGAATGACGTGTTTTCTAAAAATCCGTAAACTCTTCTATTAATTTTAATTTATATTTTCTTTGAAAATAAAATTAATTATTAAATGATTAATAAATAAATTTATTAATTAATAATATAAAATATTTTAATTTTTAATATATCATAAAAGATGATGTGTTGATGTGTATTTTTATAAGCCCATGTGTCATGGCGGTTTATCGGCTTTTTTTTATAGGGATCAAAATCAATTTTCTTTGATTTTATGGGAACTAAATCTAAACAAACAAACTTTCGAGACTAAAATAAAATATTTAGACCGAAGACATATTTAATCCAAAAATTTATATGAAATAAATGTGAATGATAATTTAGAGTTATAATAAAAAGTTAATATGTATATAATCATATTTTTGTTTAAAGTGTATAATACATTGAAATATATAAGTGTCAATATTTGTCCAAAATAAATATATGTGTGAATAAAATATATGATTTTCAAGAATAAATAAAATCTTGGAATATATTTTTAGAAATATGAAATGCATTTTTAAAATTTTTTAATTATTATATAAATAGTTGTTCTTTATTTTATTCACTTTGAACACTAATATATATTGAGTAATAGTTTCATCGTAAAACATGTCTCTTGAAAGATTTCATGATTTATAAAATTAAATTCTATTTGATTCCATATCTGATTAAGGCCTTTTTAATGATTATACAACATCAACTATAATCTTTATGTCTTATATATAAGCAACAAAGCTACTTGTACATGATTAAAGAAACATAGTTGTTTTTATTAGGTTTTTCATTTTATAATATAACATAATACTTGTATTTTTTTTTTTTAACTTGAAACTTAAAAACATAGGTGATTGAAAATAAAAAGTTTAAAACAATGATTAAGTGTACGATAATTAAAGACTAATGATGTTAATAGAATGTAAATAGTAAAATTTTCTTATATTTTTATTCATGAAAAATAACAGTTTGTGTTAATTATTTTAACTACATTGTTAACATTCAAAAAGACATATTAGAAATATTAGTTTATATTGTAATGATTGAAATATAAATAAAAATTAATAATTTGCCTCGTATTTAATTGCAGTATATTTGAAATACTATTTATAATTTTTTTTCTTCATTTTTTAGCTCTAATAATATAATTTCTTAATTATGTTTGAAAATCTAGATAATAATTTAATTTTTTAATTTAATATTGCATATATTCAATATAACCAATTACTTTTTTTTTATTTAATTTTCATAAACTATTTTATTTTTGTAAAAAGATTTACAATGTTTTTGTTTTTCACAAAAAGCTGTAAAACTAGTATAACAAGTGCACTTTATATTCACCTATTACAATATTTTTTTAAAAAAAATGTTGTAAAACTACTCTAAAAGAAATGTTGTAAAACTACTCTAAAAGAAATGTTGAGTGCTACATATTACAGCATTGTTGTATTTTTTAACAGTATTAGATATTACAACACTTAAAAATGCATTAAAAAAACTTTAAAAAAAGTTATAAAGTATTATTTTTAGCGTAATATTACCTAATATCACTTAAATAATTATTTACACAAAATAAAATAGTAATTTTTGTAATAGAATAAAGAAATGGTAAGAGACATACAAACCAAACATTCAAACCTACACTTACCACCATTATATCGACTACAATAAAGAAATTTGATGCAGTCCATACTTAACGAAACAAATCACTCATGATCTGTGAACAGGTAAGGTCAATTCCAATATACGTGTCTAATTTGTCATTATTTTTTTCTTCATGTTATCCATATGTGTGGCAAAGTCTCGCAATTTTTAGAATTTATGGTCATATTAAACTTTAAAATTCAAAAACCGTAAGTTTTTTTCAGAGGTTTTCTTTTCAATACCCCATTTTTCGAAAATAAAAAAACTATCAAAATACTCTTTTTTGTAAGCTATATATCAAAATGTTTCATTTTTTAACTCACTTACAAGTTACATTTGCAAATGCATGAGGACTTCTTTAAGGAAATCTGTGTCGCTAAAATCTCAGTAAAATAATATTAGAGGCCTTTTTGTAAAATTTATGATGTTTTTTATGAATGGATTATATATATTTATTAAAAAAATTTGAAAAGAAAATGTAGACTATGTCTATTAACTTGGTCAAACTCAAAAATATTGTTCAAATATTACAGAAAATTCTATTGAATCTACGTGCAAATAGCTACACACTTAATTTCCATTTTAAAATTAAACAAAACACTATTTCTTACCAACAAAAACCTAATATGTTCGGCTTAATTCAAAACATAGGAGAAAACAATTGATTACAGTCACATAAGCAAATAATGCAAACAATTTAAAGATATTAAATACTTCCTCCCTTTGATCATTATTCTAAGAAAAAAAATGATTTGAATCTTGGTCACTGTTACAAACAAAAAGACAATTTAGTGTTTCAATATTACACCTTTCATTTATTTTAAAATGTTGATAGTTAAGTGTTTGATATTAAAAGGAGATCGACAATTTAGTAAAATTGAGTTGTATTTTACATGAAATTTTAAAAACTAATTACACTTAACTACATTTTTTATATCATTAAAAATAGTTTCTTTTGTAGACATCTTAACGCATACAATGAGAACATGAAAGAAAATAGGGGATACCGATGTTTTAGTGTGATAGAATATAAGGGCTCTTGAGTTTTCACATCAATCAGCCCATAAACTATTAAATGGTGGACACCTTAACACATACAAGCTGAACATGAAATAAAGTTTTAGTAGAAGAATGTTTGGTTCTCTAAAAAAGGTTTTTTTTTTTTTTTTTTTTAATAATCTCTTTTTTAAATAAAAGGTATCAAAATACTTCATTTTCAAAATATATACTAAAATATTTCATTTTATACTTATCTACAAGTTGCTATTACAACTGACAATTTTTTTAAAAAAATTCCTATTTGTAAAGACGGTTTCCTTAAAAAAAATTTAAAAAATAACAAATTTTAATTTTTTTCAAATTAACAAAAAATATATATAATCATAAAAAGACACAAACACAATTTTTATTAATTCCATAAGTTTTTTATTCTTGTTAAATATAGATTGATTTTGATAGTTAGTATAAAATGTATTTACAAATGAGTATTTGTTAAATTTTAAAATGACAATTGTGTATTGGTAGGTATTTTCACGCCTCCTAGATAAATGTGTTAGAGAAATAAAAGTATTTTTAATAGAAAACTCTCAATTTGCTTGATGCTTAATGTCAAGTACAAGTAGGTATTAATAGGTACAAATAGAAAATTCTAGACACATTTCTAGGAGTTTCCTAATTAATACCGACTTTTAGATACTTTCTACAATTTTCTATAATTAAAGCACTTCTAAATTATTACCTCAAAATTCTACATGGTTTTAGAATTATCTAATTTCAAATTAGTAATAACATTGCTCCCCCTTAATTTATAATTTTCTTCTTCATTCCAAGTCTTGCTCATAGCCTTTGAAAGTCTTCAAATTTTAATGGCTTTGTAAAAATATCTGCAACTTGATCTTGACTCTTCACATATTTAAGCTCAACTTCTTTCATGGCAATGTATTCTCTAATAAAATGGTATCTTGTGTCTATGTGCTAATTGTGGCGATCATGAAACACTGAATTCTTTGCAAGCGCTTGTGCAGACTTGTTGTCTATAAAAATATCAGTAGCTTGCTTTTGTGGCATATGAAGTTCCTCCAATAATCTCCTTATCCAAATTGAATGACAAGTGCACGATGTTGCTGCTACATACTCTGACTCACATGTTGAAAGTGTGACAATAGGTTGCTTCTTTGAGCTCCACGAAAAAGCACAATCTCCCACGAAAAATATAAAGCCACTAGTACTCTTTCTATCATCAATATCTCTCGCAAAGTCGCTACTACAAAATCCGAAAAATTTAAAATCATTAGAAGAAGAGTAAAATAGTCCATAATCAAGTATACCTTTAAGGTAGCGGAGTATCCTCTTAGTGACTTTCAAGTGTGTAGTAGTAGGAGCTTCCATGAAATGACTCACTACTCCAACCGCATATAGAATGTCAGGCCTTGTACATGTTAAGTATCTTAGGCTTCCAATGAGACTTTTGAAAAAAGAAGGGTCCTCATTTTGTCAATCTTCAAACATTGACAAATTCAATCTGCTTTCTATTGGTGTGTTCACTGGATTGCAATCAAACATTTTAAATTTCTTCAAAACTTCCTTTGCATAGTTTTCTTGAGAAATAAATATACATTCTTCAAATTGCTTTACTTCTAGGCCTAAGTAGTATGACATGAGTCTCATATTAGTCATCTCGAACTCAAGCAAACCCATTGTCTTGGAAGTATTTGTTGATGCAACTATTCAATGCTCTTAGTGCTTGCTTTAATCTATACAATATTGTCCTAAATCTCGAAACTTTATCTTCATGTTCTTTAATCACGTAGCCCATTGGCTGCTCAACATAGACCTCTTATTCATGATAGCCATTTAGAAATACCGATTTTACACCAAGTTGATAAAGTTTACACTTATTTTGAGCTGCTACAAAGATTAGCAAACCAATAGTGTCCATGTGAGCAACTGGTGCAAAAACTTCTTCATAGTTAACTCCATGTTTTTGTTTGAAGCCTTTGGCAACAAGCCTTGCATTGTATTTTTCAATCTCTCAATTAGAAATATTTTTAGCTTTGTACACCCATTTGACTCTAATTGCTTCATGGATTTTTGGAAGAGTTTCTAATTCTCAAGTGTTGTTCTTCCCAGTTGATTTGATCTCCTCATCCATGGCTTGTCTCCACCTTTTATCTTTCATTGCTTCTCAATAAATTAATGGCTCACTATCCGCCAAGAGACAATACAACTTTTCAAGGTCAATAGTAATTTCAGTTGACCTTTGATAAATGTCTTCTATACCTTTCATCTTACTTGGTCTCTTGCTTGAACTTTCATCTAGAGAAGTATGTGAAGGCGGAGGTGAAGAAGGTGGAGTTGCATCTTGAACTAATGTTGTGGCCTCTTGATCTTCTTCAAAATTTGGAAGGAAATTATAGTTTGTTTCTTCTTGATCCTTTGAGTTCCAAGTAGCATCTTCATCAAATTCAACATCACGACTCACCATTATCTTATTGTTGCATGGGTTGTACAACTTGTAACCTTTAGAATGCGAATCATAGCCAACAAAGGCATGCTTCATACTTCGATAATCAAGTTTGGATCTTTCTTGTTGTGGCATATATGCATATGTTATGCTCCCGCAGATACACAAGTGATTAACACTAGGTGTCATTCTATTTCATGCTTCTAGAGGGATTTGATCTTTGACATTTGAACTTGGAAAATGATTCGCCAAATAGACTGCACAAGAAACTGCTTCAACCCAAAACTCTTTAGCCATCCTTTTAGATTTTAGCATGCATCTTGCCATATTCAAAATAGTTGTTTTGTCTCTTGGCCACTCCATTTTGCTGCAGAGATCTTAGAACTGTCAATGGACGACGAATTCCATGACTTGCACAAAATTCATTAAACTCCTTCGAAGTGAATTCAGCTCCTCGATAAGATCTCAAAGCTTTGATTTCATGACCGCTCTCCTTCTCTACAAGAGCTTTGAAGTTCTTGAAAGCAACACAAGCTTCTAATTTTTGTTTTAAGAAATAAATCCAAGTTTTTCTTTTAAAGTCATCAATAAAGAGAATGAAATATTTACTCTTACCAAATGAAGATGGATTGATTGGTCCACACAAGTCAGTATGCACAAGTTGCAGTGGCTTAGTTGCTCTTGATGTGGCTTCTTTAGGGAAACTTTTTCTAGTTTGCTTGCCAAGAAGACAACCTTCACAATTGATTTGGATGATTGATTGAGGGCATCCCACCATACTCTTCTTTCCCATTATTTTAAGTGCACTAAAGTTCAAGTGGCCATACCTCATATGCCAACACCATGCTTCATCTTGGACACTCATCTTCAAACATTTTATTCAATAGTTCTTAGGTTCAAGATAAAGAATCTATTTTTCGACATAAGAAGTTTAAAAATTAAATTGTTATTTTGATCTATAAGCCAAAGATATTTATTTTTCATGAGTATACATCACAAATCAACTTATGGCTCCCATCTTTAGAAGAGATTACAATAATACCTTTCCCATCAATTTTCACTTTTGGTGAGTCTCCAACGGAAATATTTCCATTCATCTTTTCATTAAGCTCCACAAATTTCTCTTTGCATCCAACATATGATTACTTGAACCATTGTCCAAGTACCATGAACTATTAGCATCTCTATCTTCTTCCTTGAGTGTTAGCAACAAAGTTGACTTTTCATCTTTGTCAATAAGATTAGCCTTTTCATCCTCTTGATTAGGAGCATTACAACATTCCCAAGAAAAATGGCCAAATTCATGACAATTATAACATTCAACTTTAGATTTGTCATACCTCCTTTCTCTTTGATAATAGCCATAACCTCTTCCTCTTCCTCCTTGGCCATGACCACGTCCTCTTCCTTGTTCACGTCCATGTCCATTTTGACTATTGAATCCTTTGTCATCATTCAACGAAGCTTTTATCTTGAGAATTTTCTCTAATGGCTCGTCTTGCCTTTTCTTCATTCTTTCTTCTTGAGCTTGCAATGAACCTTCTAATTCCTCAATGGAAATTGAGTCAAGATCTTTCGACTCCTCAATAACAGATACCACATAATCAAACTTAGGAGTCAAGGAACAAAAATTTTTATCCGCTACATGAACATCTTCTATCTTGTCTCCATATGTCTTCATTTGATTAACAATTGTCTTGACCCTTGAGCAATAATATGAAATTGATTCGAAATCCTTCATCTTCAATGCTTCAAAATCCCCCTTTAGAGATTGAAGTTTTATCTTCTTCACTTTGTCAATTCCTTGGAGTGATTTTTCCAAAATCTTCCAAGCTTCCTTTGAATTCGTAGCATTGACATCCTTCTCAAACATAAAATCATCCAATTATTGATGAATGAGAGTAAGAGCTTGTTCATCCTTCTTCCTTGTCTTTTCCAAAACCTCTTTCTCAACTTGAGACAATCCATCTTCATATTTTGGCTCATCATAGCCCTTTTCAACAATATCCCATACACCTTGAGAGCCAAGCAACACTTTCATACAAAGGCACCATTTTTCATAATTCTCTTTCTTTAGAAGAGGAAAGTAGAAAGCAGTGTAATCACGAGTCGCCATTTCTCAATTCTCACAACCAAGCTTTGATACCACTTTGTTAGACAATGAATGGTATTTCTAATAGAAAACTCTTAATTTTCTTGACGCTTAATTGTAGGTGCAAACACGAGAAAGGGGTTGAATTGTGTTTCCAAAGTTGATAACTTTTTGATTTATAAATAAATAAATAAACTAGTTTGGTTTTGGTGACTTACTTAGATAAGAAGCAATAGGATTCAAAAGCAACAAAGAACGAAAACATAAATAATTTGACACATATCTTTATCTTGGTTCACCATTTACTTGGCTACATCCAGTTCCTTCATTCAGAAGGCTTTGATCCACTAATTCAAATACTTTGAATTACAAAGCACCTGACCCTACAAGCCAAGTCTTCCCAAACAGCCTGATAACCCCAGACTTTTGAGGAACTAACAACCATTGGGTTGAATACAAAAGTTTGGAACTTGAGTAGTTGTTTCTAACAAAGTTGATAATAATAATAACTCTCACACTATTAAAAAATAACACTCAGGAAATAGTTCTAACTTGAACAAGTGTTTCTCTCTTTGAACTCTAAGATGAATTGAGAACTTTGAGCTTGAGTTCTTATACTTTTTTCTCATTTTTTATGATTTTCTCCTTTAGTCTTGATTGTCTATATATAGTAAAAATTTGGGCTTCAATTTAGTCCTTGTTTAATTCTGAATTGCATCTTGTTCAAATTGAGTTTTTAAATTCTTCAAATTGATTCTATTTCTATGTTGTGTAGATTGAGTTTGTAAATTCTTCAAATAAACTTTTCTTCAGTTTATGGTCAAATCTTCATTAAATGTTGACAAAATATTCTTCATATCTTCATTAAATTTTGATCAAATATTCTTCAAATCTTCATTAAATGTTGATAAAATATTCTTCAAATTTTCATTAAATATTGATCATATCTTCTTTTTAACATGGTCAAAGATTTTCTTTTATTATAAATATAAATCAAATCTTATTTTAGATTTTCATCAATTATAAATTTGAATTAAATCTTATTTTAGATTTTCATCAATTATAATTTGGAATCAAATCTTATTTTAATTTTTCTTCAATTACATGAATTTTCTTTTATACTCTTTAAAGTCAAATATATTGTTTTCATAAAATACTTTTGTTAATATCAAAACTCTAAGTGTAAAACGTTCCAACACTTAATGTCAAGTACAAGTAGATATTTATAGGTACAAATAGAAAACTCTAGATACATTTCTAGGAGCTTCCTAATTAATATTGACTTCAAGATACTTCCAACAATTTTCTATAATTAAAGCACTTCTAGATTATTACATAGAAATTTTACACAGTTATAGAATTATCTAATTTCAAATTAATAATAACAAAATGTTGGTTGTTTTTTATTTATTTATAATTTTAAGTTTTAATACGGGTTGTTAATGTGAATATACTTTAATAATTCGGTTTGTTCTTTCCACATAAATATTAGGTTTCTCTATTGGTCACGGAAGAATCAAAATCCTCACTGTAGTGAAAATTAAAGTTTGGTTTTGTGTATAGGCAAGTACTTCTAATTCTTGTGGGCTTGCTTACAACAGGAACATTATTAGAAAAGTTATTGGAGTTCCGTGTCAAGGGAAAGACAACGCTTCTATTCCATTTGATCATACAATGGGACTTAGGAGAACTCCATTTTTCTATGAAAATTACTTCTTATGAGAACTGTTTGCACTGTTAATGGCTTGCTCATTTTTTATTTTCATAGAGGCATCTTGTGGTTAAAGTGTTGCATATTTCAGCCTCGAGGACAAGGCTATTTTTCAAGGGGTTGGTATAATGATTGGACACCAACTATTGGTATTAGAGAATAATAGTTAGCTAGTATATTATTTGATTTTATAAAATTCTGTTATAGTTTTCTGTTATAAAATAGAGGAGAGGATAATTAGAAAATCATTCAAAAATATTGTTACCAAAATTGTTAGGAGAGTATTCTCTTACTCTGGATTAGGAGCAGTTATACTATGGATTACGAGTTCTTAAACTCTGCTTTAGTTTTCTTTGCTGCATTTTCAAATTGCCACCATTTTAAGAGTTTCAAGCTCAACATTTTAAGTTCAATAATATTCAATTTCTCGCCTTAAAATTGTGAGTTCTATTAGAATTTGCATAAGTTGATAGTTAAATATTTTCAGAACATGCATATAAAACACCGTTAATTATCACAAAATCTATTTCCATTTGACTACAGTCCCGTGAATAAGACATTCCCATAGACAAAATAAAATCCCCAAATTGATGTCATTATTTCATCATAGACACCGTATGCTCTATTGTTAAAATGGCTAACAAAGATGAGTGATGATAGGACTCATAATTTTAAGATAATGAAACTAAATTTATTCACTAAAATTATGACCTTCAAGCTCTTATAATGGATGAAAACATAAACATAAATGATAAACCAGAGTTCTAAGAACTCCTAACTAGAGCTAAGCTCCTAACCCATAGAGAAATATCTCCTAATTGTTGCCAACAATATTTCTGAATGCCTTTTCCACTACCATTCCCTCCTTTTTATAATAGAAAGATTCTACAAAATAAGGAGTTACTAACTAAATTTCATTCCTTCCCTCCCTTCATCCTTTTAGAAACGACAAAAGTGTGAGGTGTGTGACTTGGACCCAATGTTTGGATCATATTAACTACTTTGCCTCAGTGTCGTTTCATTACCTCCCCCTTTAAAATAAGCCTTATCCTTAAAGACTAATGATTTCCTTAATTCCTTCCTACTAGGTGATTTTCCTTGGCCTTACCATGTCCATAAAAGTAATACTAAGTTCCCTCTTTTGTTCCATTTCCTTGTTCTTAGGAATTTCACACTATAATTTCACAGTTTCCCCTTCCAATCAAAATATATTGCCATTTCCTCCAAATCAAACATCACCTTACCCATCTTATGTAGCCAACCCACGCCCAAAATCATATCTATATCTTCAAATTCCAATAGGTAAGCCTCCCCAATAGTGTTAAACTATCCAAGTTGAATGTCAAACCTTCTACACTTCTTTGCTCTAGTCAAGCCGGTGTTGTTCCCAAATCTCACATATATGGCCTTGATTCGTTTTATTGAAAGTTGTAGGAATGTTGCCAGTCGAGGGGTCACAAAATTGTGACTAGCACCAGTGTCTACCATTATCATTATGGATTCCCCCTTCACTATTTCTTGCAAATGCAAGGTAGTTGGGAGAGGTTTCTTGACATTATTCCCATTCTCAACTTTGCACAGCTTCAAAGAATGACACTCTAATGGTCTTTCCCTATCATCTTCCATGAACTCAATTACTATCACTTTGTTGATCATTTCATCGTCACCAAGGATCACCAAACAAAGTTTCTTTTTAGCACACAGTTGAAGAGGGTGGAATTGCTCCCCATATTTAAAATGAAGACCACGTGTCTTGCGATCCATCAATTCCCAGTAGGGAAGATGTTTCATTCCTTTGTTATAATTGTCTTTCCTCTATTTGTCGTCGCTTGTCGTCTTCAGTGAATTTGAATGAGGGTTCGAAATTGTAGAGCCCAGTTTGATTTGACCCGCTCTAGCATTCGTGCTGTTTCCATTTTGATGTGGAGTTAGATTATAATTAAACTTGAAGTTACTTTTCTTAATGGGCCAAGAACCAAAACCGTTTGATCCATTTCCATCAGATCCACCCTTCTTCTAATTATTTGACTCGTTTCCTCCTTATCTGCATGTAATCGACCCACACAATTTATCTTCAACATGACGAGCGAGCTTTGTCGCTTTTAGTCCAGTTTGAGGACTGGACATCCTCCCTCCTAATCGATGCTCCAGTTTGAGTCCTCCCAAAAAATACCAAAGGTACGACTCCTCCAATAACCTTTTCCCTTGTCAATAAGTGTATTCAAATACAGTTATGTACTCATCAACATCCCCAATTTGGTTCAAATCCTTCAACTATTTGAAAGTATTAAAGCCGCCACAAATTCCCATTGTACCATTGTATTTTATGGTTGCTTTTCCCGCCACAAAGGATCAACTATTTTCTATAAATATCACTCCATCTCTCTTATGATTTTTCACTTCGACCTTCTCTCTAAACCTTCTTTCTAAATTTTCTATCCACCTTCTCTCTACAAAAATTATTTCTCCAAGGTTTTTCTTTACTATCTTGAAATTTGGTAAGTTTATATTATATATTTAGTTTTTTTAATTTAATTTTTATTTGAAGTTATTTATTTAATTAATATTATTGAATTTTTATTTTGACAGTGGTTATATTGTGTTTACTTCGAAGAGTTCTCAGCCCTGTGAAAACTTCAAGTCAGACACTACCGGAGATCAAGTTAGTCTTTTATATATTTTAAATAAAGATTAGTAAAATATGTGATATTATAAATATATTTATATTTATTTTTAAAATATAGGTTAGTAAAATGTGTTATTATAGACTCATTTAAAAAAAAATATAAATTATGTTGTTTACATAATATATGATAAATACAAATTTGAAACACATGTAAAAGTTATTGATTTTAATATAACTATTATTTTTAAAAACATTATTAAAATTGATGATATTAATATTTGAAGGGGGGTGAGATGTCCATGTTGTTTACGATGATGTAGACGGTTTAAGAGTGAGATGAAATAAGAGTGCATTTATATTGTCGGGTAACATTCCAACAAATAAAGAATTATTACGATGATAACTAAAAATTTGAAACACATGTAAAACTTATTAATTTTAATATAACTATTTTAAAAAAAAATTATAAAAATTGATGATATTAATATTTTTTGTTAGTTATTAGAAAAAGTTGTAGTTGAGTTAGTACAAAAAATTTATATCCTTTAAGAGTCTCTATTTTTGTTTATATATAAGGAGTTATTTTATGAAAAATTTTATTAAACATCATTTAATGTTTTATTTCGGTTTATATAATTATAGTCCTGAAAATAATTTATTATGTTCCGTCATCTTCACATCAACTTCCTCAACCTCAACCAGATCAAACTGCATACCGACCAACTATACCAACAGCTGGCTTGATTAGACCAGCTTTAAATCAACCTCAACCAGCTATGGCTCCTCCTTTGACTAGTGGTGGTGTAATTGAAGATGAAATTCAATTTCAAACCATGATATTTTTTCCCCCTTTGTGACGGCTTTTGGCCCTCACAAAAACCATGTATTCTTGTTGTGCGTTACCAAATTTGGAACGGCTACTGAATATAAAATGATTACTATGTGATTGTCTAATTGATAGAATTTAAAATTGATAGCGTTTCAGCAAGTGTACTGAATCGTTGCAAGTAATAATAAAACGATAGTATCGAGTTTTGAACTCATGGATTGCATTTTACTATTGAATTTTATTTAATTACTAAAATTGAACAAAAGGTTCCCATGTTGATTGAAATAATAGTTAGAATTAATAAAAGAAATAAAATTGACCTTTTATAATAAGAAAAATGTCAGGGATGAGTTTCACTTCGAATCCAACCTTGGTGTCTAATTTGATTCTAGTTATTGAATTCCTTTATTAAATTATTATCGATTTTTCTTTATCATTCTTGCCCTAAAGTCTTAGTGACAGAACATTTAATTCCAAGTAACCCCTAATTCCTTAGTAGATTTAAGATTAGAATTAAGCATTACTATACAGTAATTCTCTTTTTAAACTACTACCTCTGCAACTAATTTAATTGGTTTCATGACCTGCATCTATGTCTAGACTACAAATTCATGAATTTCTCATCTCAAGCGTTCGTAAAGTCCACTTCCGTTTTAAAATACAAATCATAGAACATTTTAATTTTGATCAAACATAAAAAGCATTAAGCACAGAGATGAAAAAACAATTCAATAAACTCATTCATATAACTATAAATCAAATCAGAAAAATAAGGGTTTCATCTGGGTACACTCATCCCTAACAAATAGGGTTTAGTTACTCATGACAGAGATACAAAAGATAAGGATTATAGAAGAATTACACGAAGGATTCATGAATGATTCTTGATAAAATTGCCCCAACGATGTTAGAAACGGCCGTCTTAGAGTTTCTATTTTAGGGCTCAAGTCTCCACACTTCCCTAGAGTCAAAAAGATCCCTAAACAGTAAAAATTTGCGTTTTTATGGATGTTGATGCGTGTCACGCGCTCCAGGCGCAGGAAACGCGCTCCAGGCGTGTTTTAACAGTGCTGAACGGCTGGAATTGCGCCTCAGGTGCTGATGACGCGCTTCAGGGGCGCACAACATCTATTGTCTTATGTAGTTTGCATTTTACTCCTCTTTCGAGTCTGAATTTGGTTCCAGTGTTTTCATGAAAGTTGTAGCTATGAATCTTAGCTTTAATTTTCACTTGATTGTACTCCAATTGGACATCTACAACTCCAGATATGGCTGAAATACTCCATATAGGTCATGTTGATTTCTCACCAAAATTCAGCACTGCACTAAAACAAAGTAACAATGCAAAACTACGAAAAATCTCTACTTAATTAAGCAAATAAGAACATAAACATTTCATTAAATCAAAAAACTAAAATCAACAAATTATATCAAATAACTCATTAAATTAACTAATGGTTAAAGATAAATAAGACTAAAATCAATAAAAATTATGCATATGATGAAGAGTCATCAAAAATAGGAAATAATATTATTAATATAATAATAAAAATAATATTAACAAATAATAAAGTATATATAGGCCGACCTATCAGGCCTACTAGGCTTTAAAAATAGCTTGAGCATAGCCTTTTTATTAAATAGGCCAGGTCATAAGCCCCTAACGGACGACCTAGCCTATTCCCATCCCTAACCACAATAAAAACATGTAGGAGTATATTTACTTTTATATGTATATATATGAGATTTCTTTTGAATTATTTTCTCTTTAAAATGATTATCTCTTTGCATAATTATAACTTTCTCTTTGAATTGGTCACTTGCTTTAACAAATGATTATCTCTTTGCATATTTAAAACATTTTTCAATCCAACTTGTCCTTTTTCATATCTTTCAGTTACTCTATTTAATTGGACAATTTTGAAAGAAAGAGAATCACACTTATTGCATGTAA
The DNA here is from genome assembly GCA_037974835.1 of Cicer judaicum. NCBI lineage: Eukaryota > Viridiplantae > Streptophyta > Magnoliopsida > Fabales > Fabaceae > Cicer > Cicer judaicum. Next base: position 4,612,365 of record JBBPBS010000115.1, on the reverse strand, counting down.
AATTTTGTTTTAATTTTTCAGAATCATTTTCCATAGTGTCAATTTTCTCTTGAAGAGATAAGATTTGTCTCTTTTGAGTTGACACTATTTTAAACAGATTTTTATATTCCATAAGTAGTTCTTTAATTGCATTTTGAGTATCATTATATTCAATAATTAATTCACTATTAGTCTCATTATGATGAGGAGAGTCTTTGTTACTAATCTCTTCTTCTTCGTCGGATTGATGAGATGCCATCAAAGTGACATTTACGCATTCGTCAATTTCTCATTTTTTACAAGTGCTGTAAAATACATGCGCTTTCAAAAAATTGAACTACCTATTACAGCGCTTTTGTAACAAGCGCTGTAAAATACAGGCGCTTTCAAATATTTGAAATACCTATTACAACGCTTTTTTTACAAGCGCTGTAAAATACATGCGCTTTCAAATAAATATCTTTTACTTATAAAAAAAATTTACGAACCCTCATCACCTCTACTCTGGGAACCCTCATATCCTCTACGTACTGTGCGGCCATCTACGTTGTCTCAGGTATTTTTTAATTTGTTTTTGTCAAAAAATCTTTAGTTTTTTAATAATTGAAAACTAAAAATTGTTATGTATATATATATATATATATATATTAAATCTCTTTTTTTTGAAATTTGTTGATCTGTTCTGTTTTGAAATCTTTTCTGTTTTGAAATTGGTTTCTTTTTTAAACTTGTTGATATGTTTTGAAAGCTTATTATTTTTGTAACTGCATTTATATAGGTCATATAATATGGATAGGAAATGGATGTCTGCCAATCGATTGTCAAAAGAGTATGAAATTGGAGTGAAGGAGTTTGTTGAATTTGCAGTGAAGAATGCAAAAGATCCAAATAGAGTCGTTTGTCCTTGTTTAAAATGTTGTTTTGGAAAACGTGTTAGAGAAGATGAATTAGAAGGACATCTAGTATGTTATGCAATTGATCAAAGCTACACATGTTGGATAAGACATGGTGAGAAAAAAAAGGAAACATTAATTTTGAGAATAGTTCGACATATGCTTCATCTGACTTTGATACAGATACATATGAGCCGGACCGAGTTGATGAGATCGCAAAAGTAGTTGAAGAAGATCTTCGAGATTGTCCTAAAATGTTTGAAAGTTTGTTGAGTGATGCAGAGAAAGAATTATATAATGGTTGTACTAAATTCACAAGACTGTGGGCGATATTAAATTTGTACAACTTAAAAGCGAGTAATGGATGGTTTGATAAAAGCTTTACAAAATTATTAACACTCATAAAAGATATGTTGCCAGATGATAATGAACTTCCCAGTCAAACCTACGAGGCTAAACGGATTTTGTGTTCTATTGCCATGAGTTACGAAAGGATTCATGCATGTCCTAACAATTGCATTTTATTTTGAAACGAATATGAACTACTTAAGGAGTGTCCGAAATGCAATGTCTCTCCATATAAGAAGAAAGAATCTACTCCAGCAAAAGTCGTGTGGTATTTTCCTATAATACCAAGATTTAGGCGCATGTATCGCAGTGAAGAAGATTCAAAACACTTGACATGGCATGCAGATGAAAGAATTAGAGATGGAATGTTTCGATACCCTGCAGATTCCCCACAATGGGCAAAGGTTGATCACGAGTATCCTGAATTCGGGATAGAGTCAAGAAATCTAAGACTTGCACTTTCTATTGATGGAATGAATCCACATTGTCTTCAAAGAATCTCACATAGCACGTGGCCTGTGATTTTGGTAATATATAACCTACCTCCATGGTTATGTATGAAGCATAAGTTTATGATATTGTCTCTGTTATTTTCTGGACCCAAACAACTGGGGAATGATATCGATGTATACTTGACTCCTTTAATTGAAGATTTAAAATGTATGTGGGAGACAGGTGTGGAAGTTTATGATGGGTATAAGAAAGAATGTTTCAATTTGAGGGCTATGTTGTTCGGCACAATTAATGATTTTCTAGCATATGGTAATTTATCAGGATATAGCATTAAAGGTCAGTGTGCATGTCCTATATGTGAAGAGAGTACAAATTGGATACGGTTGAAACATTGTAAGAAGAATATGTTTCTTGGACATCGTAGATTTTTACCTTATAGTCATCAGTATCGTGGGTGGAGAAATGCATTCAATGGAAAATCAGAGGAAGGTAAAGCTCCTTTAGCATCGACTGGATATCAAATACTTGAAAAAGTACAAGGTTTGACCAATAAATTTGGCAAACCTTTTGCGGGAGAGCTGGTCAAAACTGGGTGGAAGAAAAAGTCAATTTTCTTTGAATTGCCATATTGGAAGTCATTGTATATAAGAGATTTCCTCAATGTGATGCATATTGAAAAAAATGTATTTGATAGTGTTATTGGTACGTTACTCAATGTTCCAGAAAAGTCTAAAGATGGCATCAACGCAAGATTGGACTTGGTCGATATGGGAATAAGAAATGAATTGGCTCCCGTAAAGAAAGGAAATCACACATATCTACCTCCAGCCGCTCAAACTCTATCTAGAAAGGAAAAAAAAAATTATGTAAATTTCTACACGAAGTTAAAGTTCCAGAAGGATACTCTTCAAACATTAAAAATTTGGTTTATATGAAAGACCTCAAGTTAAAAGGTTTGAAGACCCATGATTCTCATATTCTAATGGAGCATTTGCTACCAATAGGTATACGTTCCATTTTACCTGAAAAAGTTCGACTAGCCTTAACTAGATTATGTTTCTTTTTCAGGGAAATTTGTAGTAAAGTGATCGACCCTCAGAAATTACCGACATTGCAGAGGGAAATTGTTGTTACTTTGTGTGAGCTTGAAATGTATTTCCCACCCTCGTTTTTTGATATAATGGTTCACCTTACTGTTCATCTGGTTAAGGAGACACAACTTTGTGGGCCAGCTTATATGAGATGGATGTATCCGATAGAATGATATATGAAAATATTAAAAGGGTACGTAAAAAGTAGAAGTCGACCAAAAGGTTGTATTGTTGAATGGTACATTGTTGAAGAGGCTGCTGAATTTTGTACTGAATATCTGTCCAATGTTGAATCCATAGGGCTTCCCATGTCTCGTCATTCGGGAAGAATATCAGGAGAAGGGATAATTGGAAGGAGACTATTGACTATATCAAGGACAGAATGGGAGCAGACACAATTGTATGTTCTGCACACAATGATGATGAGGTTCAACCGTATGTTACAATACACATGGATCAGTTATCTCGTTTGAACATGAATATGAATCAAAATTGGATAACTCGAGATCACAATCGAAGTTTTACAACATGGTTAAAAAATCACATAAAGTAAAAATTTGATATAAACCCCGAATCAATTTTAGAGAGATTGAGGTGGCTAACAAATGGTCCGAGCTTACATGTCTTTTCTACCGGTTATGTTATTAATGGCTACACATTTTATACCAAAGAACAAGATGATCAGACCACTATGCAAAATAGCGGAGTCACACTCGTAGCTGAAGCGATGCATGTCTCGAGTGCAAAAGACAAAAATCCAATATATGTAAATCTATTATATTTTGGGGTTATCGAGCGCATATGGGAGTTAGACTACACAATGTTTCGTGTTCCCATATTTGGTTGCAAGTGGGTCGATAATAATAATGGCGTTCGGATTGATGAGTCAGGATTCTTGCTTGTCGATTTTAATAGGGTGTGATAAAAAGACGAGCCTTTTATTTTAGTGTCGCAAGCTCAACAAGTGTTTTATGTCACTGATCCTTCTGATGATAAATGGTCTGTTGTCCTATCGACCAATAAAATAAGTGATGATAACAATAATGATGAAGATGTTGGTAATGATCTTTTATTTGCAACATCACAACAACCACATGAATTTGATTCAACTGATGATGGTTGATATCTTAGAGATGATCATGATGAGGGAATTTGAATTAATCCATCGTTTCGTATTGTAAATGGACAAACAAATGTGAATCCCACCAGGAAAAGAAGAAGGGCATCTTAATGTACATGTTTAATTGTTTTATATAAGCCATGCATTTAATCTTAACTGTGTTAATGTAAATATGCATGTAATCTGAACTGTGTTAATGTAAATATGCATGTAATCTGAATTGAGTGTGTTATACTAAGTTCTAATTAATTTATTTTTTGTTTATATTTAGCTTGATTTGAGTGTTTTATACTAAGTTCATGTAACAATGAGTGTTTTATATTTAGCTTGATTTACATGAACTGAACTGAATATAAATTAGTAATTTACATGAATTGAACTGAACTGAAAAACAGCCTTAAATATAAAAATAAAACAATGAGGCCTTTTACAGCGCTTATCTGATGAAGCACTGGAAAAGACCCTTCCAAAAATAAAATAAAATAATAACGATGTTTGTGAAGAAGATGCATAAAAGGAGAAGAGTTTGGTGAAGAGGAAGAGGTTTTGCATATTCATTCGATAGTGTCTTACAAGTTTTTCGAGCTCAAAGAGGTGCTACAGTGCCGAAGCAAAAGTCTAATAACATCACATGGATCCCAATAAAGCTTTGAAATATATGCCTTTAAATTTTCATTTACAAATATATGCCTTTACGATTAACGCACAAATATTTTATTGACTTATATGTTTTATTTTACAGTGCCCTCATAAAAAAAAACAACATTGACTGTGGGTACTACGTATTGAGATTCATGAAGGAGATTGTTGACAAGAATAAAACTATTATCCCAGAAACGGTACAGTATTTTCATTATATGATTTTCATATATAAATTATCTATATATTTGATACTAACTTAATATAATATGTTCAATTTTTATATTGTAATTCTTTGACAATTCCAGTCCATCATATTCTGAGGAAGATCTAATGGAATTAAAGGAAGACAGGTGTCAGTATGTGCTTGAAATGAAAATTATTTGATTTTCTGGAAAATAGCATGCTGTTGGGCAAGGGATCTGAATATTATAAGGTAGCTAGTGCATATTCTGTATATTTTGTTAGTTATTATATGTATATGATCATAGGACACAATATATGAACATGTAGTAATTAGGTTGTAAATTAGGTTAAATGTATATGTAGTTAATTAGGTTGTAAATTAGTATCTGAATGTAGTTAATTAGGTTGTAAATTACAGAACAGAGTTACATATATGTTAATTAAGTTACAGAATTCTGTTTTTTGTCTACTGATTGTGTGAACTGCTTATGGTATTTGAATATATTTTGTTGTTGTGTGAACTGATTATGTGAACTGATTTTGGATAAAAAGATAAAAGACAACACTTTCTAAAACAAATGCCATAAAAACCTAAAAAGCGCTTTTCAAAAATTTAATTTACAACATTTTTTTTAAAAAAAAAAACACATTTTACAACGCTTTTTTGAAAAAGCGTTGTAAAATGTGCATTAGGTGGACATTTTACAGCGCTTTTTTGAACAAGCGCTGTAAAATATGCACCCATAATTCATATATTGGGTGCACATTTTACATCACTTTTTCAAATCAGCGCTGTAAAATGTACACCCAACATATGAATTATGGGTCTGCATTTTACAGCACTTTTTCAAAAAAGCGTTGTAAAATGCGCACCCAGTATATGAATCATATATGCACATTTTACAGCGCTTGTTCAAATAAGCGCTGTAAAATGTGCATAATAATGCATATTATGTGCACATTTTACAACGCTTGTTTGAAAAAACGCTGTAAAATGTGCATAACAAGCGCGCATTATATCTACATGTTTTATAGCGCTTTTTTAAAAGCGCTGTTGTATCTTTTACAGCGCTCGATTCCACATCTCTTTTTTTTTGTGAAAAAGCGCTGTAAATAGGTTAAAAAAGCGCTATAAAATCATATTTTTCGCGTAGTGAGATATTGTATGGAAAAGATAAATGGCAGAAAAAATAATGAACACCACGATATTATCCTAGTTCACCTTATGACCACAGATACATCTAGTCCTCTTCCACACCACAAGATATTTTTCCACTATTGTTAGAATATGTACAAATCTCACCCTAAGATCTCTACTACAAACTTATAATGTACTTCCTAAGATAGCACCCAGTATATGAATCATATATGCACATTTTACAGCGCTTGTTCAAATAAGCGCTGTAAAATGTGCATAATAATGCATATTATGTGCACATTTTACAACGCTTGTTTGAAAAAACGCTGTAAAATGTGCATAACAAGCGCGCATTATATCTACATGTTTTATAGCGCTTTTTTAAAAGCGCTGTTGTATCTTTTACAGCGCTCGATTCCACATCTCTTTTTTTTTTGTGAAAAAGCGCTGTAAATAGGTTAAAAAAGCGCTATAAAATCATATTTTTCGCGTAGTGAGATATTGTATGGAAAAGATAAATGGCAGAAAAAATAATGAACACCACGATATTATCCTAGTTCACCTTATGACCACAGATACATCTAGTCCTCTTCCACACCACAAGATATTTTTCCACTATTGTTAGAATATGTACAAATCTCACCCTAAGATCTCTACTACAAACTTATAATGTACTTCCTAAGATAGCACATCACTATCTTATATTACAATATTTAAAGAAAGTATACTACCACTACAAAAAAAAAAAAAAAAATCTATTGTGACACTCAATATTTAATGATATATATTGATTTTTCACTATAATTACTTTTAGTTACAGAGAGTGTCACATATGCTAATTTACTATCAATTTATAATAAATTTTTAAAAAAATATTCACAAAAAATCAACTCACCTTTCACCAAAAAATCATTTCATGCAACAAAAATTGACTTCCTCCATAGCAACTCTCTCCTTAGAAAATTTTCTTCACCAAAAATCAATTCATGCAACAACTATTCACGTCTTCATTCCCTTCAACCCTTCATCTAAGAAATTGTCGAAGTAATTTTCGTTCTTCAATGCAACACCTTCATTCCCATTTCGATCTCTGAAATTCATTTTCCTTATTTCTTGTTTTCTCAATTTGTTTCCCTATTTGATCTCAGAAATTGTCAAAGTTGATTTTCGTTTTTCCATTGAAGAAGCTTTTCCCGACAATGCACTAACTTTGAAGTCTTCTTATATAGATTTATCATTTATGGTTATGAGAATTTTTAACTTCCAGCCATTATGTTTGTGGCTGCTGTGAATTGGTTTAAACCGATTGCTTTCTGTACCAGAACTAATGGTTGCAAATTTAATTGGATAGAAAGAATAAAAAAAATGGTTTATTGAAACAATGTTGCAGTTTGTACAGCTTGTTCAAAATTCTACTGTATTTATACAATTGGCTAAGACAGAAAGTACAAAATAAAAACCATGTGAATACAATATTATCAAATAGCGGTTATAGTCTTACAACATAGGAGACTTTGAGCAAATCGCTACTATAACATCATAAGCTATTTATCATTAAGCGTTGTCAAACAACTGCTATCGCAGTACTATAGTACTTAAATGTTGCATAGTAGAATTTCAACAACCTACTATTTTCCGCAATTGACAACATGCATTAATTCATCTTGAGATTCTCGAACATTTTTCATGACCAATGAGGATGTGACAGAATGCAATTATGGATTTCAATAGGCAGGGCACCCACTGGTAATGACACAGGAGCTGTAGGACATTTAGCCAAGGGGCAGTGCTCATCTGCATCAAGACCCCACCATAGCCACCAAGCTGTACCAAAGACATCATAAGTTTGGAGTGCAAAATAGAGCAGCACACCCATGAAAGCAACTCCAGCATCCAAAGCAGCTGATAGAATGTAAGTGTGTCTAGCCATGACTTGAAGTTTTTGTAAACATAGAAATTGAAGAAGATTCCAACAATTCCCCATGTAATATAATTCATTGATTTAGATGGTAGGAGACCATTCGCACCTGCAATGATAACTGGCATGTTGATGAATTCAATCCACTTGTGGTTCGGGTACTTGCGAGCCAGCAGCCAGACCGGAACAGGAGCAAGTAGACCGATGAGGAAAAACCAATTCATTCCAGGTTATATGCCATCCTTGGTAAACATTCTTTGTGGTCCTACAACTCCCCATATGATTGAAGCATTGTAAAACATATCATCACCAGGGCAAGTCCATGGACTACCCTCTGGCAACATTGCTTCATCGCATATGTTTGGAATATTAGTGAGAAGCCACCATGTTGTGCTGAAGTAGACACTTGAAGCAACCAAAGTTCCTATCAACTGAAAAAACAAATAAATTGCCACAAGTTAGATAAGATATTGTTAGAACAGCAACCCAAGTTCAAAAGAAAACAGATAATAAAGAACAGTACCACGAGTGGCTTTGAATTACATTTATCAATAAACCATGCATGCATTATTAGATCAGATATTGTTGTATTGCTTTCGAGTTAGATATTTGGCAAACTATGCATGCATTATTACATTCTTACCTGTACTAAGAACATAGATTTTGGAGGACTTTTCATGCAGTGTCCCAATTTGAAGTCACTTAGAAAACCAAGTGCCTGTGACATGCTGATGTATCCATAAGTCTTGAAGGCAACATTAGCAATAGGCCTTCCAGGGTATAGGAACCCAATGATCAACTCCGTGATCACATTGAGTCCAGCGTGCTGCACAACAAGCAGTAACTTTCTGTTAGAAAAAGACAACCTCACAATGCACAAAATGTTCTTTTTTCTGTTTGTGTTGGACAATAAAAAACCACCTGATTTGTTGTTGCTTGAACTACACCAATTGGCAAAGTGAAAACCAATGCAATTGTTAAAGAAAGCAATACTCCCCACCATGGAAGTTGGAGCTGCTTGCCAAATCCTTCACAACACATCAAAGCCATAATAACCATTAAAAACAAAATGGTTTTTATAATCAATGCTCTTCTTGTTTGGTTTTTATAATTTTTGTTAGTTATATATATCTTTTATTGTGTGACGGGGCTTTAGGAGTTGGTTTACCAAATCTGAAATATTTCTCAAAAGCAAGTGTTGCAGGACAAAGAATAATAGAATGATAGAGTTCCAAAGATAGATTCTAAAAACATGGAAAGAGAGATTTTAGAGAAAATGTTAGGATAAGTTGAAATTAAGAATTTATTCATCAGTGGAGAAATATATCACTTTTGTAAAGATTTTATAATCTACTTAGTAGAGAAATATATATTTTTATGATCTAATTTCATTATAATATTGTCACAAAGATATGATATTCATGTTAGTGTTATAATTAAAATGTTATGAATGCAAGTAACATTCATTTAATAGAATTAGTAAAATTAAATTATATTTTATTGTATGTTTCAATGGCATAATTTTATTGTAAAGATTTTATGATCTAATTTTATTACAATATTTTCACAAAGATATGATACTCATGTTAGTGCTATAATTAAAATGCTATGAATGTAAGGAACATTCATTTAATAGAATTAGTAAAATTATATTATATTTTACTATATGTTTCAATGGCATTAATCAATAAAAATAAATTAAAGTTTTAAATTTAATTTATTAGTATTAATAATTTAGAATTACAATTAGAAGGGAGATAAAATAAAATAAATTTAATAAATAATAATAAGTTTTAGTGACAGACAATACCGTAGAAATAGACCAATTCTTTATTTATTTTTATTTAGTTTTTAGTGACAATCATTATTGTAGGTAGAAATCAAAATCATGTAGTGACAGTCCTCAAAGTGTAGCAAAACTCTCCCTTAAAGTTGACACTAGATTTGAGTGTTACTCAAAGTATTATTGACCTTTACCTATAATTTTTACTTTTAGTGACAAACTTTGTGTCACGATAAGTCAATTTTTTTGTAGTGTACTTTCAATAATTTCAATGATCTTTTTAACAAATGTTCTTGACTAAGAAACTGATATAATAGTTGTACAATGATATCAATCCAATAATATTTCAAGCATACTAGAAAACTTTTCTCAATGATGTAAAAATGTAATGCAAGGACTTGAAATATGAAGAAAAAAAATAACTTTGGGAATATTTCAGAAAATTGTTCAAAGTTGTTCAAGATTTGGTAGTGGATTGATTTCGTTTAAACTTAAGTTATGGGGTATTTATACTCCATAGACATCACTTCAGATCAGTGGCCATCGTTCCTAGAGATTTGATGAAGAAATGCAATGATCCAAAACCATTTCATAATTGAAAAATTGCATTGTTTCCAGTTGTATTTGACTACAGCTTGTGCGTAGTCGAATACACATCCTTTTAATGTTTAATTTTATTTGAATTTTAAAGATTGTATTCGAATACACATTTTTGTATTCGAATAAAAATGTTTGAATTTGCCCACTAACTTGGTTTTGTATTTAGCTACATCAATTTGTAGTCGAATATAAATGTGCAGTTTTAGCTACTGACTTAGCACTCCGTATTCGAATACATTGTCTCGTATTCGAATACAGATGTTCTATTTTAGCTATCGACTTAACAATCGTATTCGAACTAGTAGTCCAATACAGATGTTCAGTTTTAGCTATTGACTTGAGTATGTATTCGGCTACAACATATTGTATTCGAATACAACATTGATTTTTGTCAAAAACTTGATTTTCAAACATTGTTCATGCATTTTGAAACTTCGAAAAACGTTTTGACGGATATGCTAAAATGAAAGGTTTTCATGTGTATTTGAAATATAAGAATATTAGATTGCAGCATGTACCTTTACATTATATATCTTCTAATATGTATGAACATAATTAACTTTGATTATTTGACTTCTTTTTGAACTTTGTAACTTTAATCACATTCCTTTGTCTTCATTAAAAATATGTGTTTCACACATATAACAAATGCAACCAAATTGCATAAAGTAAGGGATATTAGGATTTTTACTCTTCCTTAATTAATAACCTTGTTTGCTTCAAAACATATCAAATAACGGTAGAGATATTCCGCTATACTTCGCTTCATACCGGACCACCAAAACATCACTTTCTAATCTTTATAGATCTTTTTAGCTCCTAAGTGAATGCTTAACTAACTGTTATGTCCTCTTCAAATATCAAATTTCAAAACTTTTCAATATGAGGAACACAAATTATTCCTTCAAAGTTCAGGGTTCCATCATCTCCTATGTAGAAATCTCCACTTTGACCATCTTCTACTATTTCTTTTATCTTTACTAAATGTTCATCCATTAATTGTTTCTCTTGAATCCACTTCAAGAATTCACTTGGCATTGTCATAGTTACTAAGAATATTTTTCCTTGTTTGAAGTGAGTTTCCAAGTTTAAGGCTCAAAATTCTCTTATCAACATCATCGTAGATATTGTAACTAGAAATTGTAATCCTTTAAACATTATGGCTTATATTAATCTCCTTCTTATCAAAGAGTTATTTTAAACTCTTATGATAAATCAATAATGTGAATCGAGCACGATACAAGTGTTGGAGAGTACGAGGGAGCACAACATTCAGAATGGGCTAAACAAGGATTTATAAGAGACTTAGACACCACATCTCGACCCAAAACCTTAAGGCATTAGGTCTATGAGTCATTCTCCTTAGATATCCAATACAGCCTCCATTCCCGATCAATGTGAGACTAACCACTCATAATTGAATATCCAACAACAACAAGTGTCATGGTATCTCCAAAAAAAAAAAAAAAAAATACAATTGCAACCAACTCCAAATCAAGACTAGGGTAGTTCCTCTCATGTACTTTCAAATTGTCTTAATGCATATGCTACAACTTGTCCTTCTTGCATTAGGACACAGCCATGTTCTTGGGATGATACGTTACAATACACATCAAATTGTGTATTATGAATCAGGTAAGATAAGTATTGGTCATTCAAAAGCTTGACCTTTCCTTGTTAATTGAGTCATTGTTAATCTTGGAAAATCCTTTGATAAATCTTTTGTAATATCTAGTCAAACTGTAAAGCATCTTATTTCTCCAACATTATTTGGACGTTCCCATTTAAACATAGGACATTGTCGTTAAATACTACGATGAGTTGATCCAAGTACGACCTAAAGATCATGTTCTTATATTCTATGAATATTGTAAAAGCATTAGTTACTCCAAAAGGCATAATTAAATACTTGTAGTTTCCATACCGCGATCTAAAATCTCTTTTTGGAATATCTTCTACCTTGACACATATCTGGTGATACCCTAATTTCAAATCTAACTTTAAAAATATTGACGCAACTTTTAGTTGATCCATTGGGTCATCGATTCTTAGTAAGGGATACTTATTCTTTATGGTTTCTTTGTTGTGTTTCTCTATAATCCAGACAGAGACTTGAAGTACCGTCTTTCTTCTTCAGAAACAAGATAAGAGCTCTCGGTAATACATTTGGTCTAGTAAATTATTTGTCCAACATCTCATCCAGCTGTTTCTTGAGATGGGCCAGTTCTTCTTAAGACATCCTATATGGTGGTATTGAAATTGGTCTAGTTACTAGCACCAAGTCTATTGAAAATTATACCTCTCAAAGTAGTGGTAAACTAGAGACAACTTTTGAGAATACTTCATGAAATTCGCATACTCTATAGGTAAAACTTTTGCGCTAAAAATAATTATAACATAATATTGTTTTTGTTAAAAAAACACAATTCAACATAATGATTTTTTTTTTTGTAAAAGTTCATTTGGTAATTGTTAGAAAAATGTTGGTTTACATGCTAAAATAGAATAAATTATTTTTAAATGAAATTCAAAAAAAAAAAGTTAATTGAAATTAACAACAATTCAATTATTTCTTATCAAAAGAAAACACAAATCTGCATTTTTAATTAAAATTAACGACGAAAAGTAAATAAACTTTAAAAATATATTGTGTTGATTCTATTAATACAAAGCATTATTATTAAATAAAAATAATATTTTTCATGAATGTACGCCAATCAAGCATCATCTAATCATGTATCTATCAAATTATTTGTACCTAAAATGTTGGTGAAGGAATCAATTCTATCAATTCTATCCTTCACGTAACATCAAACTAAACAATAACATAAAAATCATAAATTACAAGTACAAAACTCTTTTTCCAATAAAAAAATTAAATTAATCATAATAAACCACATAAAAGTGCAAATTTTTTAAATAATTACTATGTCATGGAAATACACATAAAACTTGGCAGAAGCTAAATGATCTCAATATAACCGGCCACAACATAGTCCACAACTTAAATAGTACACTGATGCCAATAGGAAAAGTTAATTCAGCTACAAAGGTGTCAAAAAAAAATGCATATATTATGATGGTAATGAATTAAGTACATATAACCAACCAGTTAGACAAATACAGAGATAAAGCCAAACACTTCACTACAAAAAAATTGACGTATCGTGACATGTAAAATGTGTCACTATAAGTTATAAACTGTAGGTAAAGGTCAATAATACTTTAAGTGACACCCAGATTTAGTGTCAACTTTAAGGGGGCGTCCTGCTACACTTTGAGGACTGTCACTACATGCTCTGAGGAGTGTCACAATATGTTTTTTCATTTCTACCTACAATAGTGACTATCACTAAAACCTAGAAAAATATAAATAAAAATTTAATCTATTCCTACAGTATTGTCTGTCACTAAAACCTATTATTATTTATTAAATTATTAGTCTAGAATAGATCCCAGGCAGGAGAACATAAAACAGAAGGAAAAGCAATTCTCGGGCATATGTTTATTACCTGCATGGCTTCAATTTGCCTTAAAAGAGGCTTTGTTGATTCTACAACTTGTGTAATCAGTTCTTCACACCGTCTTTCACTTGCCTTAGGAGAAAATGTTTACCACAAACAATAACGATATTAACATGAGAAGAAACTATAAATTGTGACTTGCTTCCTAGGTTTCTGCTATAAAACATCCCCGCGGGACAAGCTTTAGTTCCTATACATTAATGAACAACAAACAACCTCCTAACAAGTTATTATAAAAATCCATCTCATCATTGACACGAAGATGCATCCACTGTCAATAGGAGAAAATTGGACACAAGTTAGAATAATTGCATGTTATAAACTTTTATTCTGTTTATATTATATTAAATGTGATGAAAGATCAAACCTTAGTAATTTGAAGTGCAAGAAATTGCATACATTCAAACTTACGAAAAAAAATAAATCTGAGACAACTTTATTTGGTTTTGGTAAATGTTTATGAACTCACAAATTGTCAAATCAAATATTTAATAATTAGTTAAACTCTAACAATAGGCTAAAGCATTGGCAGAAGAAAATGATAACAAACCAACTGGTATATTGCCGTAAAATAAATATTACAATTATATTTCGATATTTGAGAGATAAAAAACTCTTCCAATACCTTATAGGCCCCCAAATCAATACAAATGCCAAAATATCCAAACCATATGACTTTCCATAAGTAACTACACTATACACAAACTGTCCATGGCAGTTACCTACCTAAACTGACCAAGTCAGTTTCTTATTCCATCTTAACTACATGCTAATATAATAATTATTGTAATTATAATTATAATAATATATTATTTATTTACTAATAATAAATAGTCTAACAGAAAACTACTTTGTTGTTTTTAAGGGTATATTTTCCTAAAATCATTTGTTAATTGCCATTGCAAATTCCTTGTAATGGATGGCAGTGACAAAAGATTCACAGAACAGAAAAAAAACCGAAATACCTCTCTCAATTGACTCTGATTCATATTGAAGTGAAGGTTCCCCACATACAACTTTCTGTCTACAGCTCCATATGGTCCTACCACACCAGCAGCTCCAGCGGTAGTATTAGATTGAACTAGGCTTTTTTCAGCCTCAGAAGGTTTGACCATTACCGGTTGTCCAAGAAGAAGTTGACCAGAAAGAGCAATTGCCATTGGCACCGACATTGCATAATAAAACTCAATATACCTGCAACCTCATCAAAAACTTGTGTCAACTCTTCAGAACTACAATGTACAAACAGTTGCAATCAAAACTTACAAAGCATAGCAATGAGATGCAGGGAAACAAAAACTCTAGTGCAGACACCTCAACCTGAGTATCTTTTGATATATCTGACTCAGATAAAGAAAAAGTTAGCCTGATATAGTAAAAACACAATCTGAAACACATATTTCAATCAAGAAAGAATAAGAAAAGACCAAATTAGAGAGGAAAGACTACATGGAACCACCAATATTGGGAGGAATAGGCAACCAACAATTCATCTTCACTTATGTGTGTGTGAAAAAAATTCAATTCCTAAAAAAAGGAACCAACTTAAAGCTGACCAATTCTAAGAGTCTAAAAAACTAAATGTTTGGATCTGCGTCCCCGTCCATGTTACCGGGGAAGCTAGAACTTCAAGCTTCTACATAATCGGACATTTTTTGTGTTTGCGGCCATGGTTCCAAACACACTACAATTCCATGTGCATCCCATCCAACTGGCTATCCCCCTGCCCAAAAAAAGGAATGCGTGAAAAACTTTTTCGATGTAAAACTTATCACGATAATATACCTCATAGCCAGTTCAAGTGATATAAACTGAAAAGGCTCAACAACATGAGAAAGAAATCCTCACTGTGTGTGTAAGTCAATTGTCAAACATAGAGGAAGCAAATTGGGAAAGGACCAAAGGAAAACCAGGATTATGTCATCTACCTTGAGTATGCAGCATGAATTGATTAAACATGAGTGCAAGGTATTCCCATCATCCCTCATCATTATCGCATTGCTAGTCCATTTAAGAATACAGTTAAACATGATTCTTGAAAATTGAGATCCTAATACCACAATTGTGCATGCATATGAAGAATAAAATATTTTCCAATAAAGTGCATACCCAACTCCTTTAGATCGTCTTGAGTTCCTATCCATGATCAGACGAACATCTCTCACCTGGAAATGATGAACAAGATAAATAAATATAATTGAGGAAATATCACATGACAGAGGAAGACAAGATTCAAGAGATTCACACTAAGGAACCAAACAATTACATCCAGGGGTAAAAAATATTAAAATAGCCTATATTGTTCAATCACTTCAACACAGAATGTTAAGCACAATACAGTCACTAGATAACATGAAACTGGAGCAGGCAAAGATTATTGATTGCTATCACACTCACACACATTATTCAAAGTACCGTGAAAAAAAATATATGTATCCTGTACATACTACAGATTATATACACTCAGGCGACCAAAGGTTCCAATGGAAACATAAATCATCCCCAACATTTGAAATAGTATATAGATAATAAATTAATGTGAAAATAAAAACTAAATTTCCATAGTACACCCAAATCTCTCATAACTAAATTATCTAACACACCAACAGACCCTAACATTCTCCTATCTCCACTCCCAACGCCAAGTCACGAAGAGGTAGAAGTGTTGCAAGTCTCGCATGATGCAGAAACCCTAATTGACGCAGAGGTTAAATTGCGAGAATAGGGGAAAAGTCTTGTAAGTCACGAGAAAAATTCTAATTGATGTTCACTCGCCAACACTATTTTTTCCTCATTTTCATTTAGAAATGAGGTTGAGCGAGAGAGAAGAATGGGTTGCGAGAGAAGAGAATGTTAAGTGAATTGATGTTTTGCGCAAAAGAGAAAAGAGGATTTGGTCCGCAACTTCTGAATATCATAAAAAAAACGAGAATAAACGAAGAAATCGCTGAATTTGAATCCGAAATTGAAGGAATTCATTGAAGATGGAATCGAAAAAATATGAAGAAATTGGGAAAAGCTTCTTCAACTTCAACTGAAAAACGAGAATCAATGAAGAAATGAGCTGTCAGATGAAATGGAGAATTGAAATTAAGAATACCTTTTGAACAAATTTGAGAAGAAAATAGAAGGAGAAGAAAAAGAATAGGAAAAGGATTCTGAAATAGAAATAGAAAAAAAAACACAATAAAATAAGTGAATATTTTTTGGACTTAAATATTATATTTTATTTTTTAAAAGTTATTATATGGAATAGATGACATTTTTTAAAAGTTATTATATGGAATAGATGACACTCTGTAGTTAAAAGAAATTATAGTGACGGTAAACAAATATTACTAAAACTTGAATGTCACAGTAGATATTTTTTTTTGTACTGCTTAGACAATCAAACATTCGATCACCAATAAAAATTGAATTTTTTTTAATAGATATGATCTCAAAAATCATATTTGATAGGTAATATGTTAAATCGAAACTTTCTTTATAATAAATCCTATCTTTTTATGAACATATTTATGATCCAAACTTTTAAACATTTATGTCATAAAATTTCAATATTTTCTATATACACATTGTCAAGATCACCACTTTATATAATAATTAAATCATAAAAATTATCACTTTTATTATATATTAGAAAAAAATATATATAAGTAAATATCATAAAAAGAATCATATTATTTTTATATTCCCTATATATGATTTAAAAATTCCGGTAGGTAAAAAATTGATTAATATACATTGAAAAATAGTCACATAACTCATGAAATTGTACAGAAGCGAATGCACGTATCTAAAATTCAACTTTCATGATTTGATCAAACAAATTATATACCATTTTATAGGAACATTAAATATCGAAACTATTCATTTAGCACATCAAGAATTGATACTAATATTTTAGGACCTCTAATTTTATATATGCCTATCGAAAGTGTACGGAAAAAAGCCCTTAAATTAGGTCCTTTTCTTCCTAGTACACGACTTTAAAGTCCACAAAACTTTCACGAGGAACGGGGAACAACAACTTCATTGAAAAAGAATATAAGATTCAATTTAGAAAGTAGAAACAAAAGAAGGAAATGAAATATAGTTACCTTTAGGATGTAACGTATTTAAGAAGAAATGGCTGTTAGAGCATTGTTTGATGAACTTAGGAATTTTTCTACGCGAGCTGTGAATCAAGGAATTTTAGATAGGGAAGATATTTACTGACATAGAAGAATAAGGAAATGATGTGAGAGAGAGGAAATAGGCCCGATAATTTTTTGGGTCCAAATTGTTGCTATACTTAAGGCCTAGAAAGAGTGTGAGTGTGGTGCAATTAAAGCGATGGATGATAAAGTTACATAGATAAGTTTTTTATTAATGGTGGTTGTTGCTAATAAAAGGAAGGTTATTGCTTGTCTGATGGAGTGGGCCGATATCACGTAGGAAATTGTTATGTATTCATTTCATAGCAATGGAGATTGGGGAGAGTTAAAAACTGGATCAATATGAATTGGTTAATTAAAATGGTGGAAAATTTAGGTGTATTCATTGTCTTGGTTAATGCTTTTGAAAGCAAAGAAATGCATGATGATGTTGTAAAGTTGTTCTTACATGTAAATAATCAAGGCAATAACTCATCAATTAATTAATATAAAATTAAATTATCAAATAATAAATTAAACAAGGACTAATTATCCTACTATTGTCGCACCAAATGGATTAAATAAAATAAATAGAATAAATAAATAAAATAGATAGAAATTAGGTTCTAATTAATTAATTAAAATAGAGGGTGTTACAGTGCTTCTTAAAAATAGTTTTGTTTAGATTAAGGTGGAGTTCTCTCATTTGATCCTCTCGCTCCCAAGAGACATCTTCGGTCATTTGATTTCAAATTACCTTTACCAATGGAATATCCTTGTCTATTAAGTGTTTGCTAGCTCAATATCCGATGCTCATAGATTAATACCAGTTGGTGTGGTAATATGTGAAAGGTTGGCTACGTACTTCCTCAACTATAATACATCAAACACATAAGACAGATTGGTCAAGTTCAGAGGTAAGGCAATCTATTAAGTGTTTGCTAGCTCAATATCCGATGCTCATAGATTAATACCAGTTGGTGTGGTAATATGTGAAATGTTGGCTACGTACTTCCTCAACTATAATACATCAAACACATAAGACAGATTGGTCAAGTTCAGAGGTAAGACAATCTATAAACTACAAGATCCACAAGTTGGAGAATTTGGTATGGACCAATAAATTCATGAATAAGTATCGTAGACTTCGATATGCTACCATTTCCATTAGTAGGTGTCACTCTTAAAAATACATATTCACCTTTCTAAAACTCCAAAGTTCTTCTCCTTATCAATATAACTCTTACGTCTTCTCTATGTCATTTTCATTATTTCTTAGATCAAATGGACTTTCTTTGTTGTTTAATGTACCAACTTTGGCCTTACAATCAAATTATCATCATCTTGATACCAACACAAGCGAGTTTAACACTTAGACTTGTAAAAGGCATCAAACGGTACTATCGTAATGCTCATATGATAACTGGTGTTATTAGGTGAATTCATTTATCTAACATATAAGATCTTATTAAATTCTCCGAGGAGGCCTGAATAGTTTTATCTATGTGTGTCCAACAGTTCGATGGTGGTAGGTAGAACTTAATATCCAACACATCCGCTCCCCACAGAATTTTGGTTGGTCCTGTCTATAAAATTCAGCTTATGTCATAATTAAAATATAATTTTTAATTATCATTTTCTTTTTTGTAGTGAGTATTTTATATATACACATACTCAACATCACAACTTTTTTTTTTATAATAAATCATTAAAATCATCACTTTTATTATATATTAGAACACATACATGCATGTAAATAAATATATTAAAAAATTTCATATTATTTTTATATTTCTTATTTATGTGTTAATTAGAAATTTGCGTAAGGACAAAAATGAGTGATAAACAATGAAAATATAGTCACATAGCTTATAGGAAATTTTTCGATAGCACATTCACATCACATATCTAAAATTTGACTTTCATTATTTCATCAAGAAAATTTGATATACCATTTTACAGGAACATAAAATTCAAAATTCTTCATTTTGCACATCAAGACTTCAAATTAATATTTTAAGACCTAATGATATGGAAGAGATGCATAATTGAATATTATTTGTTTAGTGTACGATCTGGGATAAATGGATTTTTAATTAATTATGCTTTGTATTAATAGAGCCGACATGCTATATTTTTAAAGCTTATTTACATTTCGTCATTAAGAATATTTAGAAATGCAGATGTGAGTTTTCTTCCTTTAAGAAACAATTGAATCGTCGTTAATTTTAATTAATTTTATTTTTCATGAATTCCTCTTAAAAATAATTTATTTTATTTTATCGTGTAAATGAATAGTTTTCTATCAACTAGTAATTTAACATTTACACAAAATATAATCAATAAGCTGTTGTGTTGTTATAGTTATCTTTTAGCATAACTTTTAGTTGTGTCATGGTAAACTATTTCTTAAAAAAAAAACGTGTAGTGATGGCAGGCTTTCATACTCTAAACTAATACCTTGCATAACCTCATTTGATTTTTAGGTCTAAACATCTTTTACAGCGAACAATCTCCCAATTGTAGGCTTGTTTTGGCCTTGTTTTCCCTTAGGGGCAATTTTTAAAATAGTTGCCTCTTTGATTGCAGTAAAAATAACTTATGGGAGTTCTGCAAGGACCATCTTTATTGAGATGCGCTCCTCCGTAGATAAAACAATGAAATGTCCCTTTTTCTTGGCGCTCCACCTTGTGGTTTACGCCTTTGATATGGACCCCGTCTTCTTTGTCGGGGTATTTATCCTTGAACCTCGGTTAGAAATTAGTTTGTTTGAATAACTATAATTTGTATTTGTTTTGATGATAATAAAATTATTTGACGGAAACAATTTATAATATTAATGTTTTATTTTTTTTATGTAGTTTTTAGAACATATTATTTTATATGAGTTCACAATGCATCTTTTAATGTTTGATCTAAGTTATGGAAACACTAAGATTTCACTTTTGATTTCTATATTTTAAATCTGGTGAACACGCCTTTGGTGACTGTGCAAGTGATTGTTTGCCTTTGATAATCACAACAAACATTTGATCTATGTGCCTTTGACTATTCCAACAAACATTTTATTGTTTGACTTTGACAATAATCAACACTTTGATATTTTTATTAAGGTTTAATGGCGAATCAATATCAGAAAATTTATTACAAAACTTCATGATACATATTGATTCCATCCAATTAGGAGAACTATTAGAAACCATCAAACTCTCTATAAAACAACGTGCAACTTTCATTAAAAAGTACAAGAGACAACGTATCACAATAAACACTATACAAGAGTCTTTACACTCTTGTTCTTTATCTTTTGTCTTGTATCAATGATGAAAAATATTTTTTTGAGAGTACAAGAAAACATTTTAACATGTTCTTTTGTAACCTAACCCAATAGAGGTTTCATCCCTCAACAACTTGACTATATTAAGCTAGATGGTTGAGAAGACTTAAACATAGTCAGTTTGATTAGTTGGTATTTAACGTATCGCCTCCGATTTATCCGTGAAAGATGAATCTCCACCAATTTTATTTTATTAAAGCAAAATATGGATAAAACCCAAAATGTTGATTTTGAACCAAAAATTAATATTAAGAGTCGATTACAATTAGAGAAAGTATTATCATCCTACATCGTCCATTAAAACGGTTAGCCTATAATTAATTATATACAAATTATTTATTTCACCCTAAAAAGGATTAATAAAAAAATTAATTATTTACATTAATAAAAAAAGCAAAAATGTTACGTTTGTGTGTTCAAAGAAAAATAAAAATATAATAATAATAATAATAATAATAATAAACTAACTTTTCCCTTTCTTTTTTCTTTCATTTCACTCTCCCCCTTCTTCCTTCTCTCTCTCAGCAACCCCACTCCCCCATTTCCATTTTTCATCTTTCTCTCTTCTTTCTTATCCTTCCCTTCTTCTTGTTTTTTCTCACTCTATTACTCAAATCCTGAACCCTTAAAAGGGATTTAACATCCCCATAAGCACAATTTCTCAAACTCCTACAAATTATTTTGGTTGGCATTTTTGGGTTAGGGTTTGTGTTCTAAAGAAGTAAAAGTGTACCCATCTCTTGAGAGTTGTTAGTTGAGACTCATTGAGGTAAATTCACAACTCTAATCCTAGTATGAATTCATAGAAAAATTTAGATTTGAGTAAAAATATTATTTTGTGCTTAGAGTATATTTAAATAATATTCATGGTTTCCTAGAGTTAGCTAAACTTTAGAATAGATTTTTCTAAAGTCTTGGAAATATTCTTGATACTCATATTTGTCCGCTGAGATCCTGCCGGCTACTCTGAGAGTTGTTGGAGAGCAAAGTTAGACGATTCTCCATAGCTGTGAGTTGACGACGATCATCGTCACATATTTTTATAATGTTATTATTATTATTTTATTGTTTTCTATATTAAAATATTTATTGAAAATTTGGGAAATACAACCTTTGAATTTTTATTTCGATTTCGTCAATTATTTAATTTAACGGCCGTGTTATGTGACACTCTAAATCCCAAAATAATATATATAATAATTTGTTTCATATTTCTATAAAATTTGCAGCGGATAAATAAAATTATATTTTCAAGAAATTAAAAACTTTTGTAACTAATTTAGGATATCACGTTTCTCAAAGTAAACATGCAACAATTCAAATTTTATTACTCAAATAAAACAATTTAATCTCAATAAACTTTGATTTAAGTATAATTACTTGATTTAATTTTAAAAACTTACTAGTACTTCTAAAGTTTTCATACAAAAATTTGATTCAAATTAAATAAGTAAAATACAAATTAAAACCCTTATTCCCGGTATCACCATCAGAGCGGGGTTCCTCCCAAACTTGAACTTCAAGACTCATTAACCTGTAATAACTGCGATTTCTCAAACGCAGGGCCCAGCCAGTCAAACACAAACAACGAAGGAGGTGAGTTTTGAAATCATGGTAATAGTATAATATGAGTAAGAAGAACACGCAAATAATCATAATAGAACCGTATCATAATCACTTTACGATACATCAAAATATTTAGTTAAATAGTATCATACTATAACATCAAAGTCACTCAAGTAAAATAATCATCTCATTATAATATGCATCAAATCATCTAATTAATATTACCTTTGAAACACATCAATCACAACAAAACAATTATAAGGAAATGCAATGCAATGCTATGCATGAGCTTAGACTCTACTTCACAATGTGGTAGCATTCTAACTCTGAAGTACTTGGTTAGGAGGCCATGATACTATGCCACCATCCCGGTGGACGGACAATTCAAATTGGCCCTGTCCTCATAGATCCCCTCAACTCAACTCGAGACACATATACGCGACAGTCGAGGTAAACGTGTGTTGCATGGTAGCTCCCGACATTTGGAGTGCTACCTCCAAGTCACCTAGGAATTCCCCACCGGAATACCTCCAAGGTCTAACAATCTTGCCTTAAGGCTCCCAACAGACCGCCACGATCAGGCTCATTCCGTTGTACTTCCCCATAATCACTAGGCTTGTCAGGCCCTACCTATATGATGACAAAATAATCTCCACTTCACAAATTCACAATATTTATTTTCTCCCCCCGTTAGTTTAGACTACTCCATTAAGAGCACCATATTTAAGAATCATCATTATCTCATCAAGTATGGGGTACTTCAATATTTTCAACACAATTTTATAATATCATTAATGATAAATAATCATGATCATCGTATAAACTCATCACAATTTTATAACATCACTATCATCAATCAAAAATCATCATTATCATCACGTACGAATATATCAAACCATGCATCCATATTTTATTATCACATCACATAATTTCATCTAATCAAACATGTACACATAATTTCATTCAACATCCAACATCACAATCATAATAAATATCAACTACCACACAAGTATCGAAAATTAAATCAATCAACACCTTATAAAAATTTCTATTTCACATTTTAATCTCACAATTCTCATATTTTAAATTAATCAATTTATCTCTCAAAGGGCTACTGCCGTACGTAGCAAGTCCCGGATGAATCGTTGGAAAATATGGTTTTCCCGTTCATCTCACAATATATTATACTCATGAATTCAAACGCTCTCTCACCCCTTACCTTATTTCGACGCTTTCACCTATGAATACGACTCGACACCCAAATAGTCTTTGTTCTTTCACTCTTTGTCATTCAATTGATCTAACTCGACAATTTATGGGTAAACGTCAAAAATAAATTATGAGGAGATATTCTAAAAAACTAAATTCGAAAATCGGTCAAAGAAAATTACGATAAATCAGAAAATCAATCAGTGAATAATATAGTCACGTTTCACATGGTCGTTTTGGCGTTGGTTTCACTCAAATTGGACTTACGGTGAAGGAGAACGGTGCAAAATAAGGATTTCTGTAAACGGAGAAATCGAGTATTTTAGGGAGAAATTCGGGTTGTTAAAAATCTGAAAAATTGTGTTTAATTGAATAGATAAATGAGTAAAACAACATACTAAAATTTGGACGAAAACAGAGAAACTTTTCTGGGACAATTATGGCTCACTAGTGTCAAACGATAGGTTGTTGTTGTGTTTACTCTTTGGTTCTAAGGCTGCCTCTCCAACTCCCTTTCCTTTTCTTTGTTTTGTTTTATTTTAGTATAAATCAGGGTTCACAAAGTCTCTTTATTTATTTTTTTGTTTTACTATTATTATTTTTATTTTGTGGAAATAAAATTAATATATGTTTAATTTCCTTTTTAATATTCCTCCAAGCACCATTTAGTTTTCTAAACGTTACTAATATTTTATAAATTAGAGTAATTAAAATAGTCAATATATAAAAAAAAAATATATTACTAATGACTTAAACTTTCACATTCAAAATAATCTCTACAATTATACTTATTTCTCAAAATACTCACATTATAATAATACCAGCATATTAAGAAATAGTCAGAATTATAAAATAAATAAATATAACATCAATATTTTATATTAATTACTAAATCATAATAAATATATATAAAATCATAATGTCATAAAAAGTATATAAAAATAAACAAAATCAATTATATCTCAAGATAAATATTTATAAAGAAAATAACTAAAAATAGAAAATAGTTATAAATAATGGGAATATATCTATGTGCATACTTAATATCAGTCAAACCCACACAAAAATATTATATTACTATGGTACGCGTATATACTCGTAAAATCACATAAAATCTTTTTCTTTAGAATATTACACTAAAATATTATTATTATTATTATTATTAATTTAAATATATATCAAATAATAAAATATAATATTATTTATGTCGCTCACTTCATCTAATATTTTTAAAACTAGCACATCATAGAAAACACTCATATAACGAACATTATCCCAAAATTTATCAATAAGTATTAAAATAATTTTTACATCAAATTAATTATTTAAAATCCTATTTAATTAATAAAATAGTTTATTATAAAATTTGGGGTGTTACATGTTATATAATATGTTATTAATTTGATTTACGTATGAGTTAAAGTATTTAAATCTTGAATTTGTTATGCGATTAAGTATGTTTTTTTTTATGAATTACGATGAAATGATTTTAAATGCGTGTTTGGGGAAATCGGTGTTATAATTACTAATGCGTTAGGTGCACCTAGTTACCACGTGTTGATTAGGGAAAATTAACTATTAGATGGAGCCGCCCCTACGAGAGAGGTCATCCGTAGGAGGAGAGGGCTATCAACAAGATGTAAGCTCCCTAATTAATACGTGATGATGCGTTGCGGGATTGAGAGGAGAGGGTCATCCGTTAGATGGAGGCCTCCCCTAAGGGAAAGGCCACCCTTATGAGAAAAGGGCTATCAATGAGATAAAGCCGCCTCTTGGTTCTAAAAATTTGTATTGTTACTTGTTTGACTTTTATGATGATTTTAAGGTTCATTTTGATTTCGTTTCGTTATCAACTGGATTTTTAATATTTATGTCAAGCGATTAAACAGTTATTCATGCCTTTTGTGTTTCCCTTCTAATTGATGGTGGTTGTTGTCTCCTCACTAAGTCTTTGTGACTTACCCTTTATGTTGCTTATTTTTTTCAGATTCGCAAGCAGCTGAGTAGGAATCTATTATTTGATTCAAGTCTCAACATACTTCTTTTTTTTGTAGGCCTCTTTGACCGAGGACCATTTTTTTGTAACATTTGTTGAGTCTATGTAAATTGCAGCTATTTTGGAGTCTAGAAAGTCTATTTAGTTTTTTTTTTTTGGGAAATGTATTAAGCAATTTGATTATGTTATCTGAATTATGACTGAATTGAAAGTTGAACAGGGATTTTACAAAATTTGGAAATGTTGAAATTATAGAGGATACTCTGTCAAAATTTCGAGAAAAAGCATATATATTTTTAAATAGTTAAAAAGCGATTTAGTTGTTTAAATTGTTAAGATAGTTGATAGGCTTGCCAGGCTAGGAGTATAGCTTGTGCGCCGATCACGATATTAAATTTTTGGGTCGTGACTCTAAAATATTTTTTGATTAATTTGGTTTGACAAAGAAATTACCTTGCTCTTATGTATCCCCAAGTGCAATAGAGAAATCAACTCACACATAGTTATTAGTATAAAATATTTGTGTTGGTCAATTTTAATTTTAATTTTAATTTCTTTTTTTTATTTTTGTGACGATTGTGAGAGACTAATACCAAATGACACATTAGAAAACAACGACGTAGTCCAACAATAGACGAGTTCGATATGGTGAAAGTAATAACAATTTGTTTTTATTTTTATCCTTTTTTATTTATCTTATATTTCACTTTTATATTTTTATTTATGTTCGCTATTTTTCACATAGTATAGATTGTTGAAGAATGTGTTTTCTTGATTTAATTTTATTTTATATTTAGAATATAAAAATGCATTTTATTTAAAATATATCTTATATACAAAATGACAAACATGATTGTATATAAAAAATTAAAAAAAAAAAAAAAACACTTCTTCATAAAAAATAATACATGAAAAGCAACAAAGATAATATTCCCATTGAATTAATGCGACAATCTTTTTTAGAAGAAAAGTCATAAATCTCTTTTATATGTTGAATAAGAGACATCAAATGAAATATATTGTCGATGTGTCTCATGTAGTGCAAATATTTCCCTATCATTTAATTATATGGATATGATGGTTTGTTTTCATATCTCCATGAAATGATTGTACTTCCCTATATAAACAAATAGCTAGTTTGTGATCAATATCATTTGGAAGATTGGAAAATAACTTGTTAAGATAAAAGTGTATTAGTCTATCTGATTGCACTAATATATATGATAATTCAAAACTAAATAGTTCATCCCTTTCTCAAACTCTAAAAATATGTGTTTATAATTGTTGATCTTATAGCTATCAAAATGCACAACTGATATGATTTATCTATATAAAATTATTTTAGCACATTTGCTATATAAGTTTCAAGATTTATATTATTCTTCAAATACTTAAAAAAAACAAAACTTTTCTCTTCCAATATATTTTGTCTCAAACACTTTTCTTTAATAAAACTTAATTCATAAAGTCTTCAAGAGTTCTGATATCAACATAAACATAAATTATAACAAAATAATTTTTAAACATTTTCTTAAAAATTGACGAATAATGTCATTCTCATATCCTTCATTTAGAAATATTCACTTAGAATATCATACAACATGCATATATATAGATTCTTTCTAGTACATAACCACATTTATTCATTTTGATAAAATCATCTTTTCAAAAGTCTGAATTATACGTCTCACAAAAATTATTTCCCTTATAGAATTTCATATAATTATCATTATTAAAGGAGTCATGCAAATATGTTGTAACACATTTTTTATATAAAGATTGAGCATTTCATATGTTACTAAACTTAATAATAAAGATTAAAAAAGTCCTTAGATTCACTTCAATTGAACAAGTCTCTTTGGTGGAATTTTACCAATATTCTTAAATAGCATGTCAAACTTTCTATGTATGTATTTCATCAATTCTATATTTTTTTTGCACGAAAAAATCAATCATTTAATTATTTTCACATCTTCATATGTGAAACTTATTCAACTGTATTGCTTCTTTCTATTTCTCAAACTTTTTTTTGTTGATAATCTTTAATAAACTTTAATTCAGGATCTTAATTATTATTAATTACATACAACGTTAAATTATATGTATAATTATTGTCAATATTCTTTTTACAACTCATCTTAGTGCATAATATTGAAGCAATTGTAACATACACAACACATCCAAAACATATCTTAGATGGGGAATATTAGATTATCAACTCATAAATTGATTGTATATCAAAGGGGGACTTATATATTAACATGTTGGCTTGATACGTATCACTATCTCGGCATAAATACTGGATGTTTCCAAGTAGAATTTAGAAGTTATGATCTTATAAGTACTATTCAATTAACTCTAGACGTCTAAAGAATAGATCTTCAAGTTTATTTCTACGTATGACATATTCTATATGATGTTCAACATCAAATCCAATTAGCATTCAATACATTCCAAATACCTTATAGATGATTATGAATGAAACCTCTTAGTTAACTTAGTTGACACGACAATCTCATAAACTTCTGATTGTGAATTGATAACAAAAATACATATGATCATTTACTTTATGATTGGTGTATTGACTCACCAATATTGCTTGATATACATTCTAGAAGAACTGTAACAACCCATTTTTATTTTCAAAACAAATTCATAAAAACGAAGAAATAAAGAAGGAAATACTTTTGGATAAATATTTAAGTCATAACATAACGACAAAGTCAACAAATGTTTACAAGCAACGAAATAGTTTTTGAAATAAAAATTCAAAGTATTCAAACATCAAAATACACCGAGGCTATGAGGCCTATCAGACATAGCTCATACCCTTGGGGTATTCTCAGGATACCTATACAAAAGCAGTGCCCCAAGAATTTTAACTCCCCCCACGTCACATCTAAAAGTGGTACATGGGCCCATCAAAATAAAAGTTAAGCTGACAATATGTATAGGTACAGTCTTCCAACATACAGTAAATACATCCACGAAAGAAAGACCTCTAGTCCCTATACAACCGTCTAATCTGATCATACTACAAAAACTGTACAACCCGGGTGATCTCCACGTGCCCTGCAAAGATCCTCCTGACACATCTCCAGTCAGGTGTGTCCAACCTACCTTCCCATCTATAGGGTACTAACCAATGGGAAGACCATGGTTCTCATATGAGGGCAAAGCCCATATTTCCACAATAATTGTAAAGGGTCACCAACCGAAATTAACAAATAACACATAGCATTTAAATTTCAAATGCATAAAATGGCCTTTCAACTTATCATGCACCTCGAAAGGGTTTCCATATGTTAAACATGCATAATCAAACTTGAAAAATGGAGTTTTGAACAAAAATGCACTGTCGTATTCGAATACAACATCTCTATATTCGAATACAAGGTTGTTTCAGAAGTCAGTAGCAAAAATAAGATGCTTGTATTCGACTACACAACTGTTTCATAATTCAGTAACCAAATTAGAACATATGTATTCGACTACAAGCCTCTTGTATTCGAATACACATCAGAAAACAACAGAAAACAACAAAAATCAACTTTTAAAGAGGTTTCGCAATCCATCACACACTTCCACACAAATCCAAAAAATCACACTTAGCAATTACGACACAATCACAACGACAACTTGAATTTTGAAAAGGTTTCGCAATCAATCAATATTTACACACAAATCCAAAACAATCATACTTAGCAATTATGGCATAAACACAACAACCACTTGAGTTTACATACGTAATCATAACATTAAATCAAACATGAGTCACGTGTCAAGCACCCTAATGCAATGCGTATATGCCAAAATGCATGGACTCGGAATTCCAATAAAAACCCTCCTTGAAGGACCGTAAATCATAATTGTACCGCCTATCACATGCCGAAGTACTAAATTACCGAGGTCCCACCTAACACGGGTCAGCACGATTTACTAAAAACGTAAATCGTAAATGTACTGCCTATCACAGACCAAAATACTATTTATCGAGGAGCCACCTATCATAGGTCAACATGATTTACCAAAACTGTGCAATCTATTGCGGACGTTACACGACGCGACAATCTCCGCAACGATAAGATGAACCAACAAATCACATGGCATCATGTCGTGGCCCATCCGGTCACCACTATCACCATGGCCCATTTGGTCGCCATGTACAATGAAATGCATGAGCATACTCTATTTCTATCCACGAAAATCATTAAGTAAATGCAGGTATTAAAAGATTCCCTATTTTTAATACTCATTTAACCCTAATGATTTTCACGACAATCATTAAGTAAATGCAGATATTAAAATATTCCCCATTTTTAATACTCATTTAACTCTAACGATTTTCAAATTCCACACAACATACTCAAACATTTATTTTCCACCACACACATCGAATTTTATCCATAATTTATATTAAATTCGATCAATTCAAAAACCACAAAATCCACACAAAGTTCAATGATCAATCACCACAAATTTCCACAAAACTCAAACATAACACATGTCAAACTAATTTTCACAAACCACAGCTCAAACACATCAAATTTATTTTCCTCAACAACACACATAGATGAATCAAATTCCTTTTCCTTGAAAACACTCATCAATTTAACCAAAAACCCAACTCCAAACTTTCACCCATAAAAGCATTAAATTCATTTTCCCCAAATTTACACTTCAAACTCAATAAATTTATTTTCCACACAACCACAAATAAGTCCTTAAATGCAGACAAAAAGTTTGGAAGGAGCCCTTACCTTAACGGTAGCTTTAATGAGCGATTACGATACCGCGATTAATTCTGATAAAATCTCCGTTCGCGACATCGCTTCCAAAGTTATTTCACTAGCACTATAGCGTAAAGGTGAGCAACTTTCCCTTCTATCACTTCTTGAAACGAAGCTTAAATCTAGGAGAAAAGTGAAGGATTGTGTTTGACGGTTTTGAAAATACCAATACTGTTTTTCTCCGTTTTTGAATCAAAGGAGAAGAATGAAGCTAAGAAATCCTTGTCTTCTCATCCATCAAGCCTTGAGTTCCTTTTCTTGAAGCAAAAGAAAAGAAAAAGAAGAAGAATGGAGAAGGAAGAAAGATGGAGTTCGCGAGCAACAGAGAGAGGAAAATGTTTTTCTATTTCCTTTGAGTTTTCCTTTCTTTCCTTTCAGTTTTTCTTTCTATATGAAAAGCAAAAGAGTTCAAGAAAAATAAGAATCATAAAAGGATATAGTTTTTTTTAGGAGCTAGGCAATTGTACCGCATATTTTGATGACGTTCCTATATATAATTTTATGCATAAGTAAGGAGATAAGTTGCATTAGTAGAAATTAAAAATTCATATAATGTAAATGAAATAAAAACACCATAATTTAAAATCACCAGACTTTGTAAATATTAATATAGCACTAAATTCCAAAAAATTACTAGACAATTATTTAAAGTAAAGATCATGATTATAAGTCATACTAATAAAATTTTATCACTTTCGCATATAGGATATACGATCTTTGTTACTTCATACAAACTAAAATATAGAGGTAATATAAAAAGAAAAAAATTTATGGTAACATAAATTTAATTCTTTTGGAACTTCCCATACCACCAAATTATTGTTCTTTTGTTCTGCTCATGAAATTATATTCATATATAATTACTAGGATATGAAATAACACGTATACCAAAGTTACACATCTAATGTATATTACTTGTAATATCATTATTAAGAATAAATTAGGCTGTACCATAAACCATACCAATTGTGATTTATCACATTCACTAATAATTCATCAATCCCACATCAACGGTAATCTCTACCAAACTTATTATTATATCCACAATATTGATTATATAATCTATTATATGATCTTTTATATTTTTCATTTATTTAAACACAATTGTGACTATTCTTTTGAAATACTATTTCCTCTTTCACTCCTTCCAACGGATTTGGTATAGAAATCCATACGGTCTCTTATTTTTTATTCTTTTAAATTAACGCTAAGATCAAAA
Source organism: Cicer judaicum (assembly GCA_037974835.1). Taxonomy (NCBI): domain Eukaryota; kingdom Viridiplantae; phylum Streptophyta; class Magnoliopsida; order Fabales; family Fabaceae; genus Cicer; species Cicer judaicum. The sequence continues at coordinate 4,580,440 of JBBPBS010000115.1, read as the reverse complement.
TAGATCTTATAGATTTCAAACATGGCCTAAATGGTATTCTTCAGTAACTCGACCAAAAATCTTTATTAATGATGATCAAAAAAAATCTCACATTTTGCAACCCACAAGGACGCTTGATGTTATTATCACAAATTATCTTCATCATCAAGAAAAATTTATTTTTTGAGAAATCCTTTAAGGATGCTTAAATTTTGATTATTTTCAGTTTTTTAAGAACTATACCTCAAATGATCTTCAGTATTTCAACAATTCTTCAGAGATGCTTTTAATGTTAATTTCTTTCGAAATTTAACAAAAATAATAATGAAATATATGATAGTAGCAAATATGAGAAAGGAAAGAAAAATAATTAGTTAAGAATGAACCAAGATCATGAATTATATTACCTCAAAGGTAATAATAAGCAAAAATTCTTATTTTTTATTTCGTCCAACAGAACCTCTAATTGAATTATGGTATCACTATCATGCTAGAGGATCGTGCTGATAATATGTTATAAATTTAACTAAATAAACTACAAGTAAATGAGTAGCCTTATATAATGTGTAATTATCATTCCACTAATATCAATGAATAAGGGCTTTTCCTTGTGGGAATAATAATGCTTATAGATATGGACATCCACAAAAATATTCATAAAAATTTCATCAAAAATTAAAAATATTGATTTTTATGTTCAAACAGTTAAAAATATTTATTTGGTGATAAAAAAAAATTAGAGGTGTTAACTTTGAAGACAAATGGATTTTAAACTGTCGGTTTTAATTTTAAACCAATTAGAAGTGTTGATGGTTGTATTTAGATGGTTGATAAGTCAAGAGAAATGACCACAATAGTATGGAAGACATTGATAAAATTCAAACAAGTTCCAATTCAAGAAGTCAAAGAAGATCATAAAATATCATTTGCAATTCTCAAAGAGAAATATTTTGGTATTCTCAAAAAACTCAAGAGTTGATTGGTTGAAGAAAAGAAAAGTCGCGATAAACTAACATCAATTCTAGTGAGTACAATAACTTTCTTAGTAAAAGTCATGTTCAATCATAACAAGAATATAGTTACAAAACAATTAAAGGAAATACAAGAGATATTTTTTTAGCAACTCGTTTTTATTGTGCCTATTTATTCTATTCAGCTATTATTCTAGTAAACTCCATCAAATAATAAAAACAATACAAATTTATGGTCCAACTTCTAGCCCATTTTTAACAAGATAGATGATGAATTTTGTCTTGAGTATAAAATATAATCGTAAATAGTTCTCAAAGCATTCCAATGAATCAAATATCACTTCAATTGGATTTTTGTAGCTCCACATATAGCCAAAACACATCATAAAAGTAATCTAGAAAATGATAATAAATTCATATACTTTAATTAAGCAGAGGCAATCATATAAAAATACCACAAGTACATTCATTTAAATTAATTGTAATTACAAGATATATATAGTTTACAATCATCCTCTAATGTATTAAAATTATATAACATATTAAATTTTAAATAAACACAAAAAATAACTCAAAATACATAAGTTCCTAAACATCTATATTGATGCAGGATTGCATCCTCTGCTTTTGGATCCAGCCTTAGTCCCTCTCAGCTTCTATAGTACATAAGAAAATAGGGGGTGATATCATAATCTCAGTGAGTTCAAAAAAAAGGGGAGGGGTAGTTCAGATTTTTTTTCCCCTCAAAATTTAACATTTCTTTAAGATATGTGAAATAACATATTTCTCCTTCTTCCTTAAAGTATGGAAAATAACATATTCCTTTTTCTTTTTCGTATGTAAGGGATTATGGTCTCTTTTTGTTAAAAAGTTATATGAATTTACTTCACTAATTCAACAAGTTTATTGATCAAGATAACAATGACAATTTACAGAATTTATTCAGGAACAAGATTTACAAATACATGTATTATCAATATACGAATACAAATTCAATGCTTGTTCAAACTCTTAATCAAGATAGAAATTCACCAATATTAACATCCAAGAATAAGCATTCATTCAACATCAAAAATAAAGAGAAGGGATAAGAAAATAGTGCATCGGGGTTTATACTGGTTCGGTTATCAACAAGATAACCTACATCCAATCCTGAAACCTAAACCAGATTTCAGCCTTTCCAATAGAATGACTTGAGTAGTGTTTTTACAGATTGTCCAGCTCTAACATAGCCTATCTATCCAACTCACTCTCTTCTATTACCACACCACCTTATCCCTAGAGTTAATCGCCAAACTCCATGAGATGAAGATGAGACTCCTTCTTGATGAACTCACACACCAACGAAGATCGTCACCAGTATACACCACTGGATTTCCAGAACTTTCTTTACAACAGTTTTTATAGAAAAGATAAAAGAGGATGACTCAATCACAATATGACTTTCCCACAAAAGGAATTTGCCAAATGAATATTTTGTGTGTGGTTACAATTATTTCTCTCAAAGTGTGTTTCTTGATTTCAGTGTTATGAAAACGTGTAATGAATAATTGTTGTGTTATTGTGATTGATTCAGTTTATATATGTTCAGAAAAACAATAGTTGAATCGATTTCTCAATCAATTTTATAATTGTTAAAAACCAGCTTAATCGATTGCCCAATTGATTATCGCGTTCTTGTTTTTCTTGAATCTTGAACATATAGAAATGAATCGATTTGCCAATCGATTCTTTTAATGCATAAATCAGAAATTGAAGCTAAGTTCATATCAGAATCGATTGTATAATCGACTATAGGTGTTTTGTTCAAACAACAAGATCAAAACAATCGATTACTCAGTCGACTGATATGTATTAACATAATCGATTTGGCACTTGGCTGAATTCACCATGTAACACAAACCTTTACCTTAATCTATTTGCCAATCGATTGAATTGATCACAGTGACTCAAATATTTTGCTTCAATCGATTCGTCAATTGATTGTACTAGTCACAGTGACTCCGATATTTTGTTCAATCGATTTGCCAATCGATTTGGCTTGTTACAGTAGCTCAACCATTTAGTTAAAATCAATGTGCCAATCGATTGAACTATGTTTCTGATAAATGTTTAAAACATTTCATTCTTTCAATCGATTTCCTAATCGATTGTGACAATACTTGAAGTTTAAGAAACTTAATTCAATTGATTGTTCAATCGATTAGATTAATCACAAAACTCATCCCTGATGAAAAACTTTTTCACAATCGATTTGCCAATCGATTGGTTCACTGACTGGTTGGTTCTATGCATTACAAAATCGATTGCTCAATGGATGTCTCAATCGATTACCTAATCGATTTGGTTGATCATAGAACTCATCCCTGATAAAGAACTTTTTCACAGTCGATTTACCAATCGATTGATTCAGTAACTTATTGGTTCTGTGAATCACAAAATTGATTCCTCAATTGATGTCCCAATCGATTGTCTAATGGATTGATTTAACATCAGAACTCAGGTTTTTAAAACAAACTTTAAGTAATCGATTTCCCAATTGATGTACTTAGTAAAACCTTTTGTTCTGAGTCAGACAATCGATTGCTCAATTGATTATTCAATTGACTTATCAGTTGATTGATTTATTTGCTTATTTTATGATTTCACTTTTACTTTGGCAAATACTTAAGTGTGAAACCATAGTGATAAGTCTACTTATTAAATACTATGACCACTATTAACACTAGACATATTTTTATCTTTCTTCAAGCACATCCTCCAATTTTGCTTGATTCCTTGTGTTCCAAGCTTTTGTCCAAGTGTATAGTGTTTGCTTGTTTTTCCTGAAATGTTACTCAGTTCAAACTGTTAGTTTTATCAAATGATGTATGAATATTGTATGTTTGTTAATTATGTCAAAATCATGATCAAGAGGACTTATGTCTAACATCGTAGAGTACATAAAAGTTTTCCCAATTATCTTGATGTGGCTCACCAAGATAATTGAGAACTTCTTTGTAAGGTTGGTCTGGCCATGATCCCAACTGGTGCCCTGATTGTTCTTCATTTACTCATTGTTTCATGATTGAAACAATCCTCAATGTCCAATCGTTTCATCTTGGATCGTGCATGTCATGATATAGTGCATGCATTGCATATTTCATCAACACATCTAATACAACAATAAATCAATCTCAACATAACAATATATAAACTAGAAGGTAAATCAAATTCAAACAATTCATCAGAGGAAGTCATGATTGAGTAATCATTTAATTGGAAGAAATCATTAGTTTATGCATTATGATAAGTGAAATTGGATCAAAGGCAGCGTGACCATATGTAAACTCTAATTAGAGGCAGAATTGGATCAGAGGCAGACTATGATCAGAAGCATCATGATTAGAGCAAAACATGGATCAAAGGCAACATGACTAAAGGCATACTTTGATTAGAGACATCATGATGAAAGGAAAACTTGGATAAGAGGCAACGTGATCAAAGGGAGACTCTTATTAGAGAAAAACTTGGATAAGAGGTTGTGTGACCAAAGGCAGACTCAGATTAAAGGTAGCATGATAAAACGAAAACTCGGTTTATAGGCAGTGTGACCAGAGGCAAACTTTGATCAGAGGCAACATGATTAGAGGAAATCTTGGATCAAAGGAAGCATGACCAAAGGTAGAGGCAACAAGATCAGAGGAAAACATGGATCAGAGGCAGCGTGACCAGAGGTAGAATCTAATCAAAGGCAGCATGATCAGAGGAAAACATGAATCATAGACAGCGTGGTTAAAGGAAAATTTGGATTAGAGTCAGCATGACTAGAGGCAAGCTTGGATCAAAGGAAGCGTGATCGAGAGGAAAACCTAGATTAGAGGCAGCATGATCAGAGGAAACCAGAAGAAAAAAGAATCAGAGTTAGCCAGAAAGGAGAGGAAATATCAGAGGTTGTCAAAAAGAAGAAACATCAAAGGCAGCCAGAAAGAACGAAAAATAAATAAGAGGTCAAAAAGACGAGTCAGAGGCAGAATAGCGTTTAGAAATATTTAGAGAAATATATTAACTTAGTAATTAATCCTACTGCAGTTAATCCCCATTCTCTCAATCTTTAACACGATATAATCAATCACATGACAAATATTGTATGGCTCACGTTTTTTTATACAAGTTTAAGTGCAGTTTTCAACATTTCTTATATTCTAAGCCTTACAATTTTCCTTAATCTCAAATTTTAAGAATCCGTTTTTTAACCTAGAAAATCACTTCATTTGTAGTTTAAAAGTAGAATTGAATCCGAAAATCCACATGCAAAATGTGAAAATAGTTTAGGAAAGAACTCACAATTTGCCAAGAAGGAATTCTTTTTAATTAGAGTTGGATTGTTCAATTTTCCTACCTTTCTAAACCTTTAGCTACGCTTCTCTTTATGCACTAGTTTGAATTAGAAATTTCTCAAGTCTGTTATATATCCTCGTTTAGTGTGATTTGGATGTTTAAGGGATCTTGAGGGGAGTTAATGAACATGCAATGAGTCGAAGTAAAGATATAGGATTTTTTAGGGATGTTATCTTAGGAGAATATTAGAAAGAAAAGGAAAATGTGAGTTGATGAAGAAGATGAACAATAGTCAAGTGGTTATGTGTTGAGGTATTTTTTAGAGAATGTAAAATAAATCATTATCCATGAGTGTAGAGAGAGAGAGAAAGAGATAGAGAGGTGGTGTAGCCTCCTCTTGAAACTTGGTAACTTAAGTCAACTATTAATAAAAACAGCGTATTAATATTTAACGATTCTTTCTAAAACTTAATTCATTATTTAAGTCTTGGAAATAATTTTCCAAGGGAGTGGGAGGGATTTTACAACCTACAAAAATCATATTTTCAATCACATATTCACCCCGATTGTGGTGTCTCTCACTATTTCCACTATCACGATTCTTAAGTCGTTTATGACACTATGAGACACTCATCATTTAGTATGAGAGCAAGGTTACCAATTTTTGTTAAAACTTTGAAATTTAAATTGTTATTTTAGCAATTCCATCATTTTATTTTGTATTTGAACTATTGAGAGAGAGAGAGAGAGAGAGAGATTTGAAAAATAATGTCTCCAAAATTACAAATCTTGTCTAAACATTTGGTGATGTTAATTTGTAAACAAACTAATGAATTTCTTGTAAGGATTGACAGCTTAAGGAGGAAAAAGTTATGAAAAAAGATATAGAAAAAATGAAAGGGTGTGTTGATAGAATGAAAGAGAATGAGAAAAGAAAGATTGCTACTAGTTTGGAAATATTTGTAGAAGAGATTCATTAAATCCAACAGAAGTATAGAGAGAGTGAGAAAACAAAAAGAGAGTCTTGTTGTAAAAGAAAAAAAGGGAGATCTAAAAGAAATTGTGGTAAAGGGTCATCTTGGATACTTGTTGGGATTCTTCTCTTATTATTGAATTGCCTAACTTTTCTTCTTTATGTCATGAAGGGACTAAAGTGAATGCAAGAGATTTTTTTTCAATGAGTGGAAACCAATTGTGAAATGGGAACGATGATTATGTCCAAGAATGACTAAAGGAAAAAAAAAAAAAAAAAAAAAAAGCAAACAAATTATTTCAATCAAAATGAAAATTTCGCTAAAGTGGAAGGTACATGTGATGGATTTGTTAGATTTAATTTTAACCCTGATGTATTTGAGCTACAAATTCAAGGTCCAATTCCCTTGAGCAGGGACGGAATGATGAGATCATATTATGCCCTCCCTTTACAAGATGGATTTATTCAATAGTGGAATAAAAAGAACTAAATTAATTTTGATATAAAATGTCATTTTCTTAGTTGATAAGTTATTTGTCTTGTTTTGGTTTTATCTTAAGTTCTAGATGTTTGATTGACATGATCTTTTGATGAGGACCTAAATGGAGCTATGGGGAAAACAAAGACATTTTCAAGTTAAAACTTTAAAATAATTTTTAGCTTTATTTATATTTAAGTTGAATTGTCATAGTTTATATTTTATTTTAGTTAAATGGTGCGAACAATTTAAAGCATTAATATTTTGTTTAATTGTGTAGATCAAGTTATTCTATACTGGTTTACATTGTATCTTATGATGTTTGATATAAATTAAAAAGAACATCAAGACTCCACTTGAAATTCATACTCAGAGTTTGATGAAAGTACCTCTGAAGATTTTGTTAATGTAGCAATGCTTTGATTTGCTTAGCTCTGATGACTATAACAAGCATTTGATCACTCTACCTCTGAAAAAGCAAATGATTGTTTAACTCTGATAAGCGTGACAAACAAGTGATTGTCGACCTCTGGTAAACACATCAACCATTTAATCATTTGACTATACTTCAAAGTCAATACTCTAATAAATAGACAACACTTTAGTTAGTTAATGCTCTGCAAAAAAGTAAACGCACTGAAAATTAACGCTTTGAAGAAGACAAATTGTGCATCATTTGCTCAACACCCTGAAATTGTTAATTTCTAAAGGTATATGTGATATGTGACATACTCTGATCATGATATCCTCTGTTGTCTCCGTCTACGTATCAAGATACGAATAATCAATTACAAGGATAATTTTGGACAAGGTTTAGTGGTAAATCAATCACTAAAGATTTAATACAAAATTTCATGATACATGTTGATTTCTTGCAGTTAGGACAACTACTAGAAACTGCAAAGTTCTCTTTAAAACAACGTGCAACCCTCATTGAAAATAAAAAAACAAGGCACTACAATAAGCACAATATAGTCGTCTCTACACTTTTCTCTTAATCCTTGTTTTATACTAAACTAGAAGGTTGAGAATGAAGTTTGCATAACACAAGAAAAGGAGTTTGAATTGTGTTATTCTATTATTAAAACAAATTTTGGAATTTATTTGTTACTTAGTGATCAAGGCAAATATTAAGGTAAGAGTAAAGAGAAGAAGAATCACACAAGGATTTTATACTAGTTCACCACCAATCTGGCTAGCTACGTCCAATACCTTCACTTGAAGGGTTTCTTCCAATAGTTCGATTCTGAAGTACACAATCACTTAACCTCACCCAATTAAGTCTTCTCAACATTGTGAATTTAACTACAAAACGTTGGAGGAAACATTACAGCTACAAATGGGTCAATTTACAAGTGTTGGATATTGAAATAATGAATAATCTAAGTCTAGAAATCTTTCAACGTATTTGATATTATTTTCTTTTTAATTTTGTCTAGCTCTAGTGGTTTTAGATTGTTGCAAATTTGCTTTATGAAAATTATGGTGTTCTTGTTCTTGTTAATTTTGTGGAGTGGTTTTGTACATGCTGAATTAGTGAATTAGTTTTTTTAAAATCAATCCTCGAACAAGTATCTTGTCGCAATAACAAATGTCTGATCATGTGCAATGTTTTTTGTTTCTTCATTCGACCGTTTAGTGCAGTTTTCAAATGTTTATTTCTGTTGGAAATGATGATTCCCTTCCAAACTGTTTAGGCCAATAAAAAGTACGTAGATAATTTTTCCATTCGATGCACTTGGGTAGTTAACTAACTAGAAAAATTCTTGTAATTTTCGAAGTCTTTTTTAGAATTTTTCATACCTTTCAGTATTAGAGGCAAAATAATTAGTATTAGGATCAAAGGCAAACTTTGTCTAATTCATAATCTAATTTAGAGTCTTTTAGAATTTATCAAAATCAAATCTTCCAATTCATACACAAAATTAAAATTTTTTTACCATCATAAAAGGTGTTGACTTTTTCAGAGGTGTTGATCTTTTGTTAATTAAATATGATGCGTTGAACTTGGTTATGAGAATTGACCTTTGTCAGAGTCAGAAGCATGATAGTCAAAATCAGTGTTTCATCATCAACGGCGGAGTCATAAGCATTAGAGGCAATATCATGTTTGTTTTGAATAACTGCCAAGAGCATACGGAAATATAAAACACATGTTGAATTATCAAAGATAGGGTCACTTTACTAGAATTAGTGCTTTAGAGTTAAGTATTAGAGTTAGCGCATTAGAGGTCGTGATTTGGAGGCAGCGCATTAGAGGCATGCTTCATCTAGTTGTGTTTCCTACCTCTGGTCATGTTTCTTCCTCTGGTTTTGATTTTTTCCTGTAGTTCTGAATTTTTGTTCTAGTTTTAATTTTTTTTCATCTGTTTTGTTTTTTTCTCTATTGGTTCATATTTTTTCCTTTAGGTTTGAGTGTTTTTTCATTGTTTCCTCCAATTTTTGTTTAATCCTCTAATTTGTTCCTTGGTATGGAATGTACGTATTTGTTCTATTTTTCTGGAAGTTTGATTTAGAACATTAGTACATTAAATTGTACTCACAAACTTCTTTTTGTTACCAACAAAACTAGAAATGAATTCTTCTACAAAATCATCTTGATTCTAATAATCTCCCTCTTTTTGTTGATGACAAAACTTCATTTTTGTGACAATTTAACAATTTAACATATAGCATATTTAAAAGATAAAAACTCCCCATATGTAAAGTAACTAAACAAAGCATATGATCCATAAATGTTCTACAAAACATAGAGCATATTTAAAAGATAAAAACAAAACCCCTATTTAAAGTAACTAAACAAATCATATAATCAATAATTGTTCCACAAAACATGTTATTTTTCTCCCCTTATGTCATCAGACAAAATGGAGTAAAAACATGACAATATAAAGGACCAAGTAAAAAAGAAAACATGATAGAAAAAGAACTAATAAATCAAAAAACATAAATCATAAAGCAAAAACATGTGATAAGGGATATTAACAAGATTCAAAATTTCCTTAATAAAAAGGAACATGTCTTCGCCATGGGTTTTGTGTAGATATCAGTCCATTAATAATTAGTGGCAATAAATTTGATGTCAAGGATTCCTTTTTGAACAAAATCTCTGATGAAATGATGTTTGATTTCAATGTTATTGACTCTAAAGTGTAGAATTGAATCTTTGGTTAAGAAAATGAAAAAAGTGTTGTCACAAAAATAAAGGAATTTGACTTTCATAGAGTTTGTAATCTTCTAATTGATGTTTCATCCACAAGAGTTAAATACTGCAACTAAAAGCAATTGTCATTTGCCTCTTGCTAGACCATGATATTATACTATTGTCAAGAAAAATACAATTTCTACTAGTGTTTTTCCTTTCATGTTTTTCACCTGCATAATCAACATCAGATAACCAACCAACTTGTAATATGATGATTTCTTAGAAAATAGCCCTAAGATGGTGGTGTCTTTCAATCCTCGTGGTTGTTTTACATATACTTCCTCTTTAATATATCCATTAAAAAAAAGCACTTTTACATCCTTTAGGCATAAATAATATTGTTAAAGGTATCAAAAGATAATAAGATTCGAATAGCCTCTAACCCCACGGGATAAAATTTCTCAATGCAATCAATACCTTATTGTTCATTGTATCCTTGTCCTACAAGTCTAGCCTTGTTTCTAACAACTTCTCCTTTTTCTTTCAATTTGTTTATGAGCTCCCATTTAGTTCCAATTGGTTTCTTAACTTTCGGTTTTGGCACCAGATTCCAAAAATCATTTCTCTTGAAATCATTTAATTCTTCTTGCATTGGTAAAATCTAGCCTTCATCTAAAACACTACAAGAAAATATTTGTATATATACAGAAAATTACCCACATATTTCATTCCGTGAGTAAATTAGTTGTTATCTACAGAAAAAACATGTATATTTTTATAAAATAAATTGTTTTTCTAATTAATTTCCACCATTATTCCGTAGGTAAAATTAAAAAAATTCGTGGGTAAAGAAAAAAAAATGCAACTCCCACTTAAATTGTGCGAAATTTCTTCGTGTTATTTTTACTATAACTTCTCCGTAGGCAATTTCATTTTTTTTTTTAGAAAATTTTTGTGTTGAGTCTTTTTAAAAAAGATTTGTGTGAAAACCAAAATAACTCTTCATTCTCAAAACCAAAAGAACTCACATTTAGATTGCAACCTATACAACCCTAAACTCTTCATTTTTTTTCCAACCTCCTCTAGATTGCAACACGCTTAGTCGACGTAGACCGCTATGGATGTCGCTTTGACGATCGCTCTCCCTCAAGGGTAACTTATCTTCCTTTATTATCGTGCTGAAATTTCATTTGGTCCCAAGTCTCTTCCAGTGGTCTTCTAGCTTTTGAATAAGTAGTCATGTCCGTCCCGGACATCTGCTACCTGCTACTTTGACCCATTCGATGACTTTCTTCATCGCCCTCACTGAACCGACTTACTTTACTATTATCTTTTCCTTCAAATATGAAATTATTCATATTATTTAGATCTACTTCTTTGTTTTTCTTATATAATATTGTAGTTAATAATTTTGTAGTGAATGTTATGCATTGAAGAGGACAAGTAGTGAGACACCATAACTATGGATTTCAGTGTTAAGTCATGGACTTATATTCTCTATATTGCGGATATTAGCTTTGTTATTTGCATTTATAGATTATTCCTGTTCCTAGTTGTTTGGTTCTTGATTTAATTTGTCATTAAAATCATTCATTTTCTTTCTTACAAGTCATTGTTCTTGTTGACTTTACTAGATTAGATGCATTTTGTGCTCTTCAAGACATGTGACAATTCAAACATTTGTTAACCATAATGTCTGAAATCAAGATCTCCAACATGTATACCTTTATGATATTTGGTTTATTTGATGTTGTCTTCTCCTTTGTTTGTAATGTAGTTTCAAGCAATAGATTTACTTTATGGTAATATTCTTAGCAAGTCAGCACCCCTCCTTTGGTGAAAATTCCTTTATTCTGTTACTGATTGTGGGAAATCATTAAATAAGAGGAAGTTGTGACTCTTGGATATATTTTGGAAAATAATCACTTGTTAGTTATGGGCTGAGGACAATGTCCTCTAAATGAGCAATGCTATGTCGACACTAGGAACATCTATTTTCTCTATATTCTATTGATTAATTAATAATCAGCTTTTGTTTCATATATTGGTGATTATCTTTGATTAATTGTTTTATGAAAATAATGGTTTGTATTACATTGGTCATACTTTGATATGTTTATTTTTAATAGGAAAAGTATTTTGAAAATACTATTTACATAAAATTTTATTTTATTTTGACAAAGATGTCTTAATATGCCTACAATTTATTTTAAACATATAATAAAAAAATACAACTGTAAAAAAACAAAAATTGAATTAAAATAATTTTTTCATTATCCACAAACATGTCATGGATAAAATTATAAATATCAAATATAAACCAATAAAATTTGTCACGGATGGTCCGTGAGTAATGTTACTTATGACTTTTCCATTGGTAAGTATCTGCTATTTTAGTCACATAAAATCTAGGCTTAATTGCAGTTTTGGTCCCCCTATTTATGTTGAATCGCTAAAGTAGTCCCCCCCATTTTATTTCTCTCCAGTTTTGGTCTCCAAATAGAATTTTAGTCCAAAATTTGATGAAATTTTATTTTTTAAAGTCGTACTACACCATTTATAATCATAGATTTCATGTGCAATTGTTGCAATTGAGATCTTGAGGCATGATGTGACTTAAATAAATGCAAAAAAAAAATGAAATTTCATAAAGTTTTTGACCAAAATTCTACTTAGGGGACCAAAACCGGGGAGAAACAAAATAGGAGGACTACTTTCACGATTCAGCTAAAATAGGGGGACCAAAATTGCTATTAAGCCTAAAATCTATGATTAATTTTACCCACGGAGACTCGGGAAGTCATACTACCCACATACAATGCTAAAGTAAGTGTATCCCACTGGTAATAAGTATGAGCACGGAGACAGGTAATTACCAACAAAATTAAGTGAGTAAGGGTATGGGTATTATAGTACCCACCCAGTCACGCACCCACACTTATATAAATATATTATTTATTTATTTATTATATTAGTGTTTAGTATAATTAATTGTTTTCTTTTATATTTTAATATCTATTAATATCATTGGACCACTACAATACTTATAATTGAAAGATAAACGGTTGCAAACTTTTTAAGAATTTGATTATGATGAATATGTAAATAATTATGGCTTTATAACTAAGAGATATGTCTTATTAATTGTGACTTTATCATTATACTTGCAACTTCCTATCAATTATTTTTACAGATCTCCGATAATATTGTCGTAGGACGTGCAACTTCATAAAGTATTATTATGAATATTAGAATGTGTATTGTAACGAGTGTTCATTTGAAATGTTTTGAGTTAGAAAATATTTTGGTTTATAATACTTTATGATTGGATTTAAAATATTTGAATAATTCTTAAATTTAATCACAACAATATCGATCTATTTTAGTTAAAACGTCGGTAATTGATATAGGTTTAGGCACTTAGGTATCCAAAGAGTAAGGGTACAAGTATTAAATTGATACCAAAGAGGGTAAAGGCACAGGTGTAGGTTTTTTTTTAAACCGCATGTATGGGGACGGGTACTATAGTACCATATCCAAACCCTACTCATTGACATCCCTATCCACTACTTATCCGTCGGTAAATATTTTCCTACGAGCAATTTAGCTACGAACTCATGTATGTGGGTAATGCGTGCGTAATTTTACATTACCTATAAACATTATGTGGGTAAAGATAAAATATGTCATAGGTAACAACAATTTTCTTGTAGTGAAAAAGTTCATCCATAGATGTTGGTTCTATTTCAGATAGTAAGCCAAAAGGAGATGTATAGTTAAAGGCAAATCTTGTTTTTAGTGAATCACTTGAATTTTCAATAATAAGAGTTGGAGGATGTGGTGATTGATATCTCCATCCATTTCTTGGTTCTAAAGGTTCTTGACTTGCATTATCATTTTCATTATTCTCCTCTAACGCATTGGAGGATGTATTTGCCTCTGATTTATTTTGATCCTCTAGTTTGTTGATTTCATTTATTTTGACCATTTCTTTATTTTTTTTAGTTTTGCTGATATTGAAGTTCCTTCTAAAGTGCTTGGATCCTCTAATTCTGGTGTACCTACAAATTCATTGTCTTGCTTTAACTCTTTATGGTTCGGTTGTTTGTCATTAAATTTGACATGAATTGATTCTTCAACAATTTTGCTTTCTTTGTTATATACTATATAAGCTTTTGACCTTTAAGAATATCCTAAGAGAATGCATTTTTGTGACCTAGAATCAAAATTGTCTAGTTTATCTTTTGTTTTTAAAATAAAACAAATACAACCAAATTGTCGAAAATAGGAAATATTGAGTTTTCTATTCTTTGATAGTTCATATGATACTTTATTTAGCATGGGTCTAATTAATATCCTATTTTGAATGTAGCAGACAATGTTGATTGCCTCTGCCTAGAAATGTCTTGCAACATTCATGTCATTTAACATAGTTCTAGCTATTTCTTGGAGGGTTCTATTCTTTCTTTCTACAACGCTATTTTGTTGTGGTGTTCTAGGAGAAGAAATTTTGTGAGAGATTCTAATCTCTTCACAAAAGCTTTCAAATAATTTTATTTTTCAAATTATCCTCCATGATCACTTCTAATAGTTATCATTTTTAGACATTTCTCATCCATTACTTGTTTACCAAAAGTGATAAACACTTTATGACGATCATTTTTATTTCTTAGGAACTTTACCCAAGTCCACCTAGTGTAATCATCAACTATGGAAAAAGCATATTTCTTTTCATTTAGAAAGGTTGATTTAACTGACCCAAAAAGATCTATATGGAAGAGCTCAAGGGGTTTGGGTGTAGACACAAAATTCTAAGAGGGAACGTAATTTCTTTTTTCCCATTTGACAAGCTTCATAAATAAATTTGTTTTGTATCTAAGATTGGGCAGTCTTCTAACTAGTCGAAGTTTATTTAATTTTAAGTTTGCATGGCCTAACCTTTATGCCAAATTAATTGTTCTTGATTAATTGACATGAGAGGCATTTAACATTTTGTTTTTCTAGATTTGAAAGGTATATTTTGTATAGGTTGTTTTGCCTCTGGCTTGTAAATAGAACCAATCCATCCTTTTGACTAATAGTTATGTATAATTTTTTTATTAAACATAGTGCCATAACCATTATCACTTAACTGACCAATAATTAATAAATTATATTTAAGACTTTGGACAAATAAAACATTATTAATGGAAGGTAAAGAAGCATTACCAATTATATCATGTCCTATTACTTTTTCCTTATGATTGCCTCCAAAGCCCATTCTCACTCTTTCCTTCATAATTAGTTTTTGGAACAAAGAATTTTCGTCCGTCATATGACGCGAGAGTCAATTGTCCAAGAACCAAGGTTTGAGTCTCAACTTTGTTGCTGAAAACATCTAAAAGAAGAAAGTTTTTTTTTTCCTTCTTCTTTCAGGTACCCATATCTAATTGGGTCCTTGTTTTTTAATATTTGAATGTTTCCTAGTTCTCCACATTTCTAACTTTAAACATGAAATTTTATTATGTCCTTTTTTAGAGCATGCAGTGCATACTTCCTCTAGTGATGTTGTATTCTCTATTGTTTCTTCAAATTCTAATCCTATCTTATCATTCCTACCTACCCCCTAAATCAAGATGTCATATTACTTCTATCAATGCTATTTTTTAGAAAGTTTTGAAATGATAATTCATACTTAATAGAATTACAGAGTTAAATTTTTCTTTTTAATTTCATGAAATTCTTTCTCAATTAGATTACGTTTTTAAGCTAATTCAACATGACTTGTTCTTAACAATTTCATTTTTAAAGATAAAGATTGTTTTTTAGCATTAATAAGGTCATTTCAAGATAAGTTGGAAAATACCTTTACCTCTTCATCATTGCCTAAATTTGCGTTTGATCGAAGGTTAACCATAAGTGTCATGTTTGCATATTCCTCATCATCGGATTCTTCTAAGTCTTCCCATGTGATGAGACCCTTATTCTTAGACCCTGTTTCTTTCTTCTGATTTTGAATTTCAAGTTTTGGACATTTAGATTTAAAGTGTCCAGGTTATTTACATTCAAAGCATATGATTTTCTTTTTATCAATTCCTCTTTCTTTGTTCTGAAATTTGTTGAAGTGACTTCAAGAAAAAGATTTCTTTTTATGCCACATACACTTCATTCTTTTAGATATTAATGATAATTCTTTAGCCTCTTAATCCTCTTTTTGTTCATCCAAATCATTATCATGATCATCCTTTGATTCATCAATTGCTTGTAGGGCTTTCTTTTCTTTTGATATAAGAGCCAAGGATTTTTGCCAAAACAATTTCATTTGTCCTAAGTGAACTTATGAGCTCCTCCAGCGACAAACGTTTTAGGTTCTTTGCCTGTTGTATGGATGGGATTTTTTGTCTCCATTTATTTGGTAGACTTATAAGGATTTTCTTCACATGGTTTGTGTAGTATAACTATTCTCTAAAATTTTAAGACCTGAAACCAATATTTGAAATTTTGAAAACATTGTTTCAGTTTTACTTTTCTTCCAATTTAAACAATTCATATTTTCTTACAAGAAGATTTTACTTTGCTTCTTGTACTTGTTTGTTTCCTTCATATGTTAACACTAGAGCATCAAATATACTCTTGGAAGTTTCTTCGTCGGTGAGTTTGTCAAACTCTTTGAATGTTATTGTGTTCAACATAAAGGTCCTCTTTGAATAGTGTTATTGTATTTTTAAAACAAATTTTGGAATTTATTTGTTACTTGGTGATCAAGGATTATATTAAAGTAAAAGTGAAGAGAAGAAGAGTCACACAAGGATTTTATATTGGTTAATCACCAATCTAGTTGACTACGTCGAGTACCTTCATTTGAAGGGATTCTTTTAATAATTCGATTCTAAATTACACAATCACTTAACCTCGTCCAGTAAAGTCTACTAAAACTTTCTAGTTGTAACTACAACACATCGATGGAACAATTATAGCCACTAATGGGCCAATTTACAAGTGTTTGATATTGAAATAATGAATAATCTAAGTCCATAAATCTTTTAAAGTATTTGATGTTATTTTCTTTTTGATACTGTCCAAACTTAGTGATTTCGTATTTTCTCAAATTTTTGCAAAGTTATTTTATGAGAATTATGTTGTTCTTGTAAACTCTATTGAGTTTTGTTGTACATGTTGAAACTATGAAGGAGATATTTTATACTTAATCCTCGAACAAGTATCTTTCTTTAGTATAAATTGGAAATTGTCTTATTTCAATTTCATTCAGTTCTGAAAAGATATGTCTGAATCGATGCAATGCTTGTTGTTTCATCATTTGACTGTTTACTTATGTTTTAAAATAATTATTTTCGTTGGCAACGTTGATTCCCTTCCAAAGCGTTTATGCCGATAAAAATTTACTTAGATAAGTTTACCATTCGGTGCAAATGAGTAGGTAAGCAATTGGAACAATTCTTGTATTTTTCTAAGTTTTCTTTTTGAATTTTTCACACCTTCCAGTATTAGAGGCAAAATAGTGAGTATAAGGATCAGACACAAACTTTGTCTGATTTAGAATCTGATCTAGAGTTTTCTAGATTTAATCAAAATCAAATCTTCCAAGTCATACACAAATTCCAGAATCGTTGACCATCATTAGAAGTATTGACTTTTTGTTAATTAAATATGATATGTTGACTTTTGTCAAAGTTGTTGGCTTTTGTTAGAGGCATTAACTATTGTCAAAAGCATGAAAGTCAAAGTCAGTGTTTGATCATCAGAGGTAGAGTTAGAAGCATTAGAAAAGAAAATATTAGAGGCATGTTGAATTTTCACAATGAGAGACATTTTACAAGACCTAGCGATTCAGAGTTAAGTATTAGAGTCAGCAAATTAGAGACTGCGTATTAGAGGCACGCTTCCTCTAGTCTTGTATCCTTCATCTGGTCATGTTTCTTCCTCTAATTATCATTTTTTCTTCTGGTTTTGATTTTTTCTCTAGATTTTATTTTTTCGTTGGTTTCTGTTTTTTTTTTTTCTTCATTATTTCCTCTGATTTGTTCCTTGGTCTGGAACGTACTTATTTGTTCAATTTTATGCACACATGATTTAGAATATTAGGACATTAAATTGTTCTCATAAACTTGCTTCTATTATCAACAAAACTATAAAGGAATTTTTCTTCTAAACCATCTTGGTTCTAACATAGAATACTTGAACACAATTAGATTGACTTGTAGGTGTTCAATGGAAGTGCGATTCAATCAGTGAATTATTGGATTAAATCATTTTGTTTGAAGGTGTTGTACGTAACTACTGTGTTGGTGGTGAACCAAATTAAATTGGTTGTGTTGTTCTGTGTTTCTATTTTATTTACTCTATTTTCATCACTTTGTTTTAATCTTGTTAAAACGTTTTCAAAATAAAAACCCTTCTTCTCCTTTCTTGTGTATCTCGTTCCACACACATTCTTTGGCATTAGAAGCTTATCACCAAGTGGTAATCTTTTTCATTAATTTCTATTTTAGTGTTTTGTGTTTTTGAGATATTTAAAATTTTAGTTTCATTTTGTTTCAAATCTTGTTCAATCTTGAGTTATTGGTTGTTTATAAGTGTTATAACATTTGTGGAAAGGTTTAGTTAGGCGATTAGTTACTATTATTTTGGTGAAATTTCAAGTTCACTATTACTACTGTTTTCGGAAGAAAAAAATTGGGTTTCATCATATTCTTTATTGGCAACTGTTTGATCCAAAAGTTCACTTGCAAACTTGTTTTAGATCTTATTTCTTTTATATTGTCTCATTTTGGAAGTTCAAAAGTCAAAATTGATTAGATAAATGATAGAAATTCAAATATGCAAGTGAAAAATCTGAAGATATAAGTGCTGCAAAAAAGTGATTTTGCACAAAAGCACTTTTGAAAAAAAGGAATTTGAAAAAAATTTCCAAAATTGTTCATATTGAAACATCAAACATTTTAGCATTCTTTATCCTCTTTTAGACATGGCAAGTTTGATTTTCGTACCTTACCTCTCAAGTATTTAGATCACTTGGTTATTTAGTAATAATATTTCTTGAGTTATTTCTTTGATAAATCTATTTGAATGTGCCTTCATTTACTTAGTTTTTTTTGTTTATCATTTTAAATTATCTTAGTTTTGTCTTATTGTTTGATAGCTTTTGTGGACTTGTTACATTGTGTTTGGATTCTTAGTTGTTTTTTCTGAAGAACTTGATAGAGGAGTTCAAGTGAAAAAAGGCAAGATTGCACATCATTGAAAAAAGTCATTATTGAGTGATATAAATGAGTGATACATTTTTTTATTGTAATATGCGGATTGGAAGCTAATGTGGTTTTTTTTTTTTTACTGTAATATAAGATTTAAGAGAACTTTACATGTAATTGTGTGTTGGTAGCAAATATGATAATTTCGTATTCATTTAACTGATGTTAAGTGAGCACATTGTTATTTAATTACTTCAAACTATTTTTTTGTTTATTTTATAAATAATTATCTTTAATATATTGTAAATATTTTAGAATCTCTATTTTCATTATAGAAGTGTTAAATCATGTCTTTGGTTTAAAAATGCATAAATATTAATAAGTGTCGTGATAGTTATGAATACGAAGATTTTAGCTATTATTAATATATTTTTAAAAAGTTAATTGCTTTATTTTATCAAATATAGATTTAAAAATATTAGTAATATTTTGAATACATAAACTATATTTAAAAAAGAATTATAAATGAGTTTGAGTAACTATAAGTTGTTTTAATATAATAAAAGGAGTAATAGGAATAAAAAAAATAAATAAAAGACCAATAAGTTTACCCCGTATTTTTTAATTATTTATTTATATATATATATATATATATATATATATATATATAAAAGAAATTTCATAATGAGATGGTTAAAATCTTGATCATGCAATCATATATAGATAATCATCATTAAAAGTTATTTAAGTGACACATATTTAAGTGACACATGATCACTTTAAAAAGTCACGTGATTTTTTCTTCTAATCTTGACTATTGATGTATGATTATGTGGTCAAAATTTAATAATCTCACTCTCTCATTCTAAAACTCCTCTTTTATATATATATATATTTGAATTCTTTGATTTTTATTCCGCTAATCGGTGAAAGTGATAAATCATAACCTAATTGCACACCGCGTGTGAAAAAAAAAAACAAAAAAAAGCAAAAGGCAACAAGAAAATTGGCATGCTAATGGATAACTTTTTGAAAAAACTTTCTTTTTTTTTTTTATCTAAATTTTGATATGTTATTTTGTTCATTTGAGTTAGTTAATCTAACACATTATTTTTCCTGAATTTTAGTGTTCCCAATATCTCTATAAAATTCTCAAACTCTCCATTTATGAAACTCGCTATTTTGCACCATTTTTCTTCACCGTAAGTTTGATATGTCAAACAAATGCCAAAATGACTGTGTAAATAGAGGTTACATTATCCATTGATTATTTTTGGATTTGGGGTAATTTTCTTTGCTCCAATTTTGAAATAGACTTTCAAAGTGTGTTTAGGTATATTATTTTTTACCTTTAACCATAAACTATTGAGTTAGGCTGATTAGAGGATGACAAGTCAAAAGCACAAAATCTTTTTTGTTATGGACTTGGATTAATGTATGAAATAATGCAAATAAGGTAAGAGGTGAGAGATCATTTGAATTCATGAGCATAATATAATATGAGATGAATGTGAAAGTTGTATTTTCCAATGATTCATTCGCAGCTTGCTACGTATGGTTGTTGCCTTTTGAGCGATAAATTAATTAATATGAAAATATGAGAATTGTGAGATTAAAATGTGGAATATAAATTTTATAACGTTTGATTGATTTAATATTCATTGAATGTGTGATATTTTATATTATTGAGATATTAGATGTTGAATGAATTGTGTGTCTATATTTGACTTGATGGTCAAGTTTAGATGATTTATTGATAAAACATGGATACACAATGTGATATGAGCTTATGTGATGTGACAATAAAACTTGGATGCATTGTTTGATGTGATTTCATGTGACGATGATATTATATTAAAGATTTTGATGTTATAAATTTGTTTTAAGTATATTGATGTTACCTTATAGTTGATGAAATAGTGATGACTCCAACTCATGCTAAATATGATTTTAATGGAGTGAGTAGCCTAGACCAACAAGGAGAGCAAATAAATGTTAGGGCCTAACAAGCATAGTTATTGTGGGGAAGTACAACTGAATAAGTCTAATTGTAGAGGTCTACTGTTGAGCTTTATATATAGAAAGATTGTTAGACCTTAAGAGTATTCTGGTGAAGAATTCCTAGGTGACTTGGAGGTATCTTTCCAAATGTCAGAAGCTAATATGCAACACACATTTACCTTGACTATGGAGTATATGTTTCTCAGGTTCAGTTAAGGAGAGCTATGAGGACAATGCTAATTTGAATTGTCCATCCACTTGTGTGGTTATAAAATATCATGCCTCCTAACAAAGTACTTATGAGTTAGAATGATATCAAAAGCTAATGCATAGAATTGACATGTGATTGTTCTATCGTGATTAATATATATCGAATGTGATAACAATTTCTCTTAGAAAATTTGATGTTATAATGACATAATAGTTTTATTGAGTTATTTTGGCATTATAACATGATATTATTTCCTATAATGTTTATGATATACCATGATATGTTATGACATAGTTCTATTATGATTGTTTGTGTGTTCTTTTAGCTTATATTATAATGTCAACAAGATTTTGAAATTCATCCCTTCTTTGTTTGTTTTTAAACTAGTGTGGCCATGCTTTGGCGAATTTGCATTTATTACAGGTTAATGAGTCATGAAGTTCATGTTTGAGACAAGTCTCGTTATGATATGTGATATTAGGAACGAGATTTATAAAATGGATTTTAGTTATTTAATTAGAAACTACCTTTTTTATGAAAACATTGTTAGTACTAATAAGTTGTTGGAATTAAATTAAGAAACTATAATTATATCAAGTTTATTGATAATGCAATTATTTATTTGAGGAAGAAATTTAAAGTGTTCCATATGTACTTTAAGAAATCTGATATCCTAAATCAATTGTAAAATTTTGTCATTTTAAAAAGCTTTCATTTAGCTTTTGCAAATATTTACAAAAATATAGTGTAATTTATTATATATATTATTTTGGGGTTTACAGTGTCACATGTACTGCATATTTCATCCTTTCCTAGACAAAGTTGTGGTAGTCTTCATTGATAATACAGTGATCTATTCATAAGAGCCAAGAGGAACATGAAGATAATCTTTGACAAGTTTTTTAAGTCTTGAAATAGAAATAATTTATGCTAGTTTGGGAAAATTAATGTGAACTCTAGTTGCAAGAAGTCAAATTCTTGGGACATGTCATTTGAAAGAATAATGGTATTTGATATGTCTTAAGGTCAAATGATATATTTTCATTAATGATTTTATTTTGAGGTCAAATGATATATTTTCATTAATGTTAAAAGAATAATGGTTTAAAATTTAAATTTTAGATTCATTATTAATATTATTATTAAAAGTCTCCTAAAAATTAAAATAATTTTTCATTGGAGACAGATGTGGAAATCATTTAAAGCAATAGAGGCAAGTACAAATTTGAATTCTGAAATAAAGGTACACATAGATGATACTGGAAAAAATTGGCAACATTAATTTAATCCAAAGTTTGAATATTACTTTTACACGATTAATTTTAGAAAAAATACAAAAAAAATTATATAAAATAATACATATAAAAATATTTAACCTAAATAATAGGGTCATTTTTTCATTGCAAAACAATTAATAGATGATTTCATTTTGTAAAAAGTTCACTTTAACTTAAATCTATAACTAATATTTCAGCAAAAATAATATTGACAAACAATATATATAATAATAAATATATTAAACAATCTAGTACAATCAATTGTCATATATTATTTGTGTATAATAAAAAAATTAAATGATAACATAAAATATTAACATAAATTGGTTTGAATAATTTAATATAATTTAATAATATATTATAAAATTACCTTCAATATATTATCTTGTGGTGTGGTGGAGGTAGATGGCAATTGACTCCTGCTCCTATTTCTTTTTCGATGCAATGCCACCTAATTTTTCTTATTTGAATACCTAATATTAGTCGAAACTAGTGTACTTCCGTTGTGGAAACAGGATAAATATGTTGGAAGAAATATTTTCACCATCGATAATTTTTAATTTGGTACTAAATCCAAAGGTTAACTTATACATATGTTTTGTGGTACAATATGATTCACTGTTTGCTGCGACTCCAAAATTAATCATAGAATAGACACGGCCTTCTTGTAAGTCCTTTTCGAATTTATAAATCAAAGCTCTACGCACGGTTGCATGTATTCTATTAGCCTATAAAAACATTGCCGATTAATAATTTAAATTAAAAACATATGTGAAATATCACGCGAGAATGGATGAATTTGGTAAATCCACAATTGAATGGAAATAGGATATTATTTAGTGCATGCTAACAATGAAAGCCTTGCAAGAAAATATGTGTCACCTATTTTAAAATCGAGAAATTATTATGTATTACAAAATCAAATCAAAAGTAAAGATGAGACTTTGATATAATTCAAATTCAAATCAGACATTAAACTCGAAGAGATTATCAAAGAATTCAAACATTAAAATTAAATAACATTCTTTTATTAGTGTTGATAATCGAAAATCGTAATACCAAAAATAACATAGCAGAATATTCAAGACAAAATAAAAATTAAATCAAAATCAGAGTCTATCAAACTAACTCAATAAAATTTTAGTCATTCTCACCAAATACATGGCGAGGGAGAATCATTCTTTTCAACCCTCCTATAAATATTGATAATAAATATTTAATGTTTAAATATCATGTATACAATGTTAGTAAAAATATATTAAAATTATTAAATACCTTTTTTCAAAGCTATTACAGTTGAGAACTCAGGATTGAATATGAACTTGATTGAGTAAATAGAATTCTGAATTGTGGGAGTACCTATTAACCGGTAAAGATGTTTCTTATGAGAATTTAAACATAATAAGTAGTAATAAAATTGTATAAATTTTAATATTAAAAACATAAAATATTATTTGTAATTAATATAAGGGTAATTTATTTCTTGTAAAGGTTTGTATGTCTTAGAAATAGGACATAGTTTGGAGTTTGACAAACTCAAAAATGAATAGAAAATTACCTTGTCATAGTTTTAATTTTGCTAGCATCACAGTGACAATCACATTTTCGAGCTCATCAGCAGCAATAAAAGAATTAAGTTCGTCGACATATTAACCAAATAACGGAACCTTAAACTTGAATATGTAATGATATATACAAAATATATATATATATATATAAAAGTTATAGACACATATATAATATATAATTAAAATTATATATATATATAAATGCCCTAAAAAATATATGTAATTAATATTATTAAAATAATATAGATATATTGTATATGGTTATTTAAAAATAAATAAATAAATAAACATTGTTTAAAGATTAACAAATTATATAGCCATAGTATGAATGCTTATCCATCATAGTCATAGCATTTTGGTCTTGATGCCATTTCTCTAGTACTCCTTTTGAATTTCAACACCAGACCAAATGCCCATGACATCTTGAAAAAAACAATCATTAATCGTATAAAAAATATTATAAATAGTATGTGATGAAAGTTCGATTTGATAATTAGGATTAACAATAAAAAGAAATATTTAGTACTCACCGGTCAAAAATTTGGTATCATAATCACCCGAAAAAATCTCAGCTGGGTTAGAAACAAGATAAATGTTGGAATGAATATTTCCATCATCGATAATTTTCAACTTGGTATTAAACGAAAGGTTAACTTATATTCATGTTTTGTGGTACGGTACGATTCATTATTTGTTGCGACTCCAAAATTATTCATATAATAGACAGGACCCTATTGTAAGTCCTTTTCGAACTTATAAATCAAAGTTCTATACATGGTTGCATGTATTCTACTAGCCTATAAAAGATTGTCAATTAATAATTTAAATTCAAAACACTTGTGAAATTTACTATAAAAAAATTTAGCATACATTAATCTTAAGAACAAAATTTAAAACCCAAGTACAAACATTTGAGTCCATGAAAATAATGTCAAGCGAGGATGGATGTTTTCATGTGCAACATCCCCCACAAACCATAGTCGTACCTGTGACACTTTATCCCCCAAAATTACATTTATATTAATTTATGTTAAATTATTTTAGGAAAACTCGCAGCAGATAAGAAAATTTATTCCCAAAGAGATAAAAACTTTTATAACTAATTTAGGATATCGCATTTCTCAAAAATCAAAAGGAACACTTTAAATTTTTTCCTCTTATAAAAGAGGGTAATCTCCATAAACTTGATTTAACTAGAACTTCTTGATGTAGTTCCCAAGATTTACTAGTACTAAGGTTTTCATATAAAAAGTCATTTATAATTACATAAGTAAGATACACATTACAACTCTTAACTCACGGTATCACCTATTAGAGCGGAGTTTCTCTCCAACTTGAACCTCAAAATTCATTAATCTGTAATAATTGGAATTTTGCAAACGCGAGGCCAAATCAATTAAACACAAACAAAGAAGGAGGTGAGTTTCGAAATGATGTTGATAGTATAATCTAAGATATCAATTTTCTTCTTCTTGCTTTTGCTTTTTTTTTTCTCAAGTGCGGCTTGTCTGTTCAGAAAACCAATCAGTGGATAATATATCCACTTTTCACACAATCGTTTTGACGTTGGTTTCACTCAAATTAGACTAATGATGAAGAAGAACGATGCAAAATAACTAATTCTGCAAACGGAGAAATTGGATATTTTAGAGAGAAATTGGAATGGTTAAAAATATGAGAAAGTGTGTTTAATTGACTAACTAAATGTATCACACAACTTACTGAAACTTGAACAAAAATAGAGAAAATTTTTTAAGACAATTATCGATCACCAATATCAATTTTTTTTTCTTGCTTTTGCTTTATTTTCCTGAAGTGCGACTTGTTGACAATCATTTTTAACTATTAATTAAGTTTTAGCTTTCTATATAGGCTAATCCATAAAACACATTTTATTTCTTTTTTATTTTTAATTTATTTTTTTAAAACAAACAATTATCAAAATTATTTTTTTCAATACTATTTTTTAAACAAAATTTATTTACTAAAATATTGCTAATATTTCAAAACTAAATTTTTATAAAGTAAAGTAATTAATCTTTGAAATACATTAATAACTAAAATTATCATATTCTAAATAATCACTATAATAATACTACTTTTCCAAATACTCAAATTAAAATATTACCATAATTAGAGAATAGTCAAAATTATAAAATACATAACTATAACATATATTAATTACTAAATCATAATATATATATATATATAATCACAATGTCATAACAAATATAT
>JBBPBS010000115.1:4492494-4553570 GCA_037974835.1 Cicer judaicum | reverse complement strand
TAACTATATAGTCAAACACACAGAAAAATATTATATTAATAGCGGAAGTGTATATACAGATAAAATATTATTCTTTAAAATATTAAAATAAATACTATTATTTTTAGAAAAATATATAAAATAATAAAATAAAATATTTATTATTTATATAATTCATTTAATACAATATGTATCAAACTAGCACATCATAGAAAGCAACCATATAACTTAAATTAGTTACAAATTTTATGAACATATATTCTAAAATAATTTTATCACTAAATTAATTATTTAAAATCGTATTTCATTAATAAAATAGTTTATTATAAATTTTAGGATTTTACCGTATTTCAGACTTCACGATTCTTTTGTTGCGTTAATTTCATATATGCTATTGTTTTTCAGTAGGAGTCATGCCTAGAAATGATACGAATTTTATTTTAATCTTTTGTAGGACTTCTTTCTAATATATAGAAAAAAAGTATATAAACATTCCAAAGATTAGAATCGATTATTACAGTTAATTTTTTGAAATTATCATTTTAAATTTTTTCCAAAAAGATTATATCAATATAAAAGGAAATAATTCAAAAACTAATTTAATTATTGTCAGTAAAAATGTTTGGCAATTATTATTTTAGTCGTATTTATGGAAAATAATTAGTTAGTTGTTACTGTATGCCAAATTAATTTTCGTAATTATGACTTTATTGGTCCAAATTAATTTTATTTTTCTCTTATAACTTTTCGTGATAAGAGTTAATAGAATTTGATTGACCTGAAGTTATTAATGTGCGGTCAATTTTATGGTAATATTATTATCAATTATCAATTAATAACAATTGATTGATGATAGTCGGTTAATAAAAATCAAAATTTTGAAATTTTGAATTTTCCCCACTAAATATTTTCAAAATTAAATAAAATGATAAAAATTATTATTTTTAATAGGAAATTGCGAGATGGAGAAAGAAAATACCAAAATAATTTTCGTAAAGTATATAACTTGTGGCTAGCTAAATTATGAGTTCAGATCTCCTCCATTTTTTAATATCCATTTTTTATCAAGTTTGCTTTTTAGATGTGCGACACGTGGCAACTAAAATTTTAATAGTTGAGATTTTATTAAATATTAAAAATCAATTTTAATTAATTAAAATAAAAACATAAAACCACAGTAAAAAAACAAAACCCTTTTCCTTCCTGTCTTCGCTACTCCCTTCCATCGCGCGCTTCCTCCCTTCGCTGCAACACTCCGCACCGCGCGCTTCCTCCCTTCGTAGCCCCTCCACTGCAATATTGTCGTATCACTGCAACACTCCGCACGCTACATCACCGCGCCGTTGCTGTACCACCGCTCCACTGCAACATTACTACATATTTTTGTTCTCGTTGTCTCGCTTTTGCTGCCACGGCCTACCTTCTTGCTTCTAAGCAATTTTGATTCAAACACATGTATTAATGTTGCAGTGGAGTGGCAATACAAACACTTGTAGTAATTTTGATTGAATTATTTTTTCTTTTCACAGGTCATGTGTTTCAACCAATTTGATGGCATTTTGATTCCATCAATTTCAAATAAATTGGTCCTCCAAAACAACTTAGAAAAATGGTCCTTCAAAATTTCAAGAGAGTAAGCAATTGGAATTAATCCAAACACCACTGACATATGAGAAAATAGTAACGAATTGGAATTGGACGGTAAGGAATTGGAATTAATCTTGCTTATTTTGTCGGTGCTGCGGTATAGCGGTGTTGACGCCGACACGACGAAGAGACATAGAGGCGACAAAATTCGAGTACATAACCAAATTTATCAATTCTAGTACAACAACGGTGCGGTGCAGCCGTACAGCAATGGTGCGGCGGCGATGATGTAGCGTGCGGAGTGTTGCAGCGGTGCAGTGGTGCTGCAGTGGAGCGAAACCGTCACGACAAAGAGACAGAGAGGCGAGCAACACGAGGAGGAAAGTTGAACCTGTGATAGGGGTGGTGAAGGGAGGAAGCGCTATGGAAGGGGGCAGCGAAGGCAAGAAGGAAAAGGGTTTTGTTTTTCTGCCGTAGTTTTATGTTTTTATTTTAATTAATTAAAATTGATTTTTAATATTTAATAAAATCTCAACCATTAAAATTTTAGTTGCCACGTGTCGCACATTTAAAAAGCAAACTTGACAAAAAATAGATACTAAAAAATGGAGGAGATCTGAACTCCTAAATTATATAATATATCATTATTCATATAAAATAATTTGTTGATTTTACGAAATTATTATTATAAAAGCTGTATGTCATGTATCATCATATATCTAGTTGTAACAATTAGTTTTTGGTTCAAATTATTATTATTATAAAAATTGTACATCATATATCATCATTTGTACACCTATTAAGTGTTTATTGATTCAAAATGATATATTTGTCTGTTACAATTATTCTAAATATGACTTTATTTGTTAAAATTTATTTTTTGTGTCTAAAAAATTTGACATTTAGTATTCGTGCGACATTTATAAAAAGTTGTTATTCAAATTGATTTTCCTTATTAAGACTTTGTTCAAATTGATTTTATTTGTCTGTTAACCTATCATCATTAATATGGGAAATCACTAAATATAGCAAGTGATATGATATGATGATATCACTTATATTAGGTCATTACTTCTTTATAGTGTAGATATCAGCCAAGTTCCGTGGATTATCTATAGAGGAAATCAACGGAAAATCAAAATAAAATTGGCTAATTATTTCTGACACCACCGGAAATAAACTCTATATGAATTTATTAAATAGTACAACCGTATCATATTATTTTAAAATATTTTTTTTTTTATTTTAACTGTAAATTCAACGTGAAACAATTAATTTCGTTTGTACTCAAAATTATCTTGAACTAACTCATTCATTTTTTACTGTTTAATTTTTTAAAAATTATATTATATCCCATTATTTTAATTTGTACATTAATATTTTATTTATATTTAATTTTATTATAATTTAAAATATTATATATTATTTTAATTTAAAATTACATTTTTATAACAATAATAAAAATCAAATGTTAAATACATGACATAAATAATTAAAAATGATAAAGTAAATAATAAATTTAAAAGGATAAATTTATCATTATGAATAAATTTAAAAGAAATGAACAGTTATAAATTAATAAAAAATGATAAATTTATTATTATTAATAAATTAATAAAAAAGATAACAATTATAAATTTATTATTATTAAAATATAAAAATACTGTTAAAAAATACCGTGATGATGGTACAACGTCAACTATGAACTCGCCAAAAACTAAATTTTAAGTAACTACACACATGTTACCACCTTTGGAGATGATTTAGTATAGACATAGTATTTCCCCATAGTTACCGATAAAATACTAACATACAATACTTGAAAAAATGAATAAAATAATTAATTAACGAATATATACGTACAAGCATAAAATATATTAATTGATAACTAAAAAAGCCGTTTATGGACTTCTTTTACAAAATTTAGCATTTTCGAAGACTTCAACGTAAATCCTTTGGAAGAATCGGTTGAGGATCTAGAAAACGATTTTGAAATACGTTTCGAAGAAAAGAAATCATCATCTGAAAAACTACAACTCTCTTCAAAATTTTCTATTACAACTTCATCATGCTTTTTTACCTTCTTAGACGTCGAACTTCTAAACCAAGGCTTATTGAAAAAGCATGATCTTATTTGAATTGATGCATGTTTTGGAGCATGCTTAAGTTTCAACTTTGATGGTGGAAGAATAAGAGCTGGAACAATATGTAAGGTGGATTGTTCATATTTGGGAATTCCTGGCTCTTCTTCCCATATGAATGGAATCACACTTTTCGTATCGCTGAAATAATCACGGCTTGATGATTGTCCAATTGACGACCTTGCTTGGATAATTTTATTAAAAAATGTATAATCTTCATGGACTAGTGATTCAGGTGAAGTATTTTCGTTTTTCATTTTGTAGCCACATGCGAGAACATTGAAATTTCACTATTTAATATATATAGTGGTGAGAGCTATGATAAATTTGGAAGGTGATTAATCTGAATTTTCAGGGCTTTTTCTACGGAACTAATTCAGGATTGTGTATGATTATAACAAATCAAATTAAATATTTAATTTTGCGTATTTTTATCTGCTTTAATATATATATATATATTAATTAATCTGATTAACAATTATTTTTGGCAATTAACGATCGCCAACCTCAATTTGAATTGCACCTTCTTTATTTTAATATTTTGATGAAGTTAACTATTTTAGTCAATAATAGAAGAGGTAATGTCATGTCAGTAGTAAAGTCTTGGTCGTATACAATAATTAATGCGTAAATGAAATTTTTTAATTGTTGCAAATCAGTCATTCTTTTTAATTTATTAGTAGTTTTTTTAATCATTTTTAAATTATTGTGTATTTGTTTTGTTTCCTTTAATATTTCATATCCATATTTGAAAATTTCTTTTAGTGTTTTCTTATAAAGTTTTGATTTTTTTGGAAAATCATTACACAATTCCAAAAATGAATGAACCAAGGGTGAAAACAATGACCTTGAACTAAAATGTGAACAATCCTTTACTATTAAACTAATGTGAATATAGTGACAAAAGCTCTCGCAAATTTAATATACGAGTAATGATACTTAAACACAATTTTAAATATAAATACAAATACATGTAAGTTTCGGGTAGTCTCTCTCTTTATTTAATTTTTCCCTTCTTTACTTTTCACATAATCTCTCTCTTCATTTAATTTCTCCCTCTTCTTATTTTCCCCTTTTTTATCTCTCTTTTTTTACTTTCTTTTTCTTCCTCTATATAAATAAACTTCACACATTCTTCTTTCTTTTCTTTCACAATTCATTATTTTTCCTTTTATTTACTTATTTTAATCAAATTTTTTATGAAATAATTTGAACATACTAATCAAACAAAATATAAACCTGGTTAATGACTTAAAACAATATGGTTAATTTGAACTACACTTTTTGTTGTTTTTCTTCTTTTTTTTTTCTTCCGTTTTTATGAACAATAATTAGGATAACTAAAACTTAGAAATTCTAATTTCAACGACTTAACGGTTGCATCTTAACTATTTAGACTATCAAACTTAAAAATTTAAATATGGATGATCAAATGGTTGAATCAACTATTTAGAGTAACCACGACATATACAAATTCTAATTCCAACAATTCTATCTTATCTAATTAGATTAACTAAAACTTAGAAATTATATTCTCCACACTCTAAATATTCAATCTAAACAAATTAGACTAAGTATGATTGAAAAATTGTAATTTTAACAATTCAACCATTCAATTTTATATAATTAGACTTAATATGATTTAGAAATATTAGATTTTAATGATCAAACTGTTCAATCATAGGTAGTTAGATTGATCGATTAAGAAATTGTAATTTTGATGATCCAACGATTCAATTTTAACTAATTAGATTAACTATGACTAATAAAGTTAAATTTCAACGATCCAACATTTCAATCTTAACTAGTTAAACTAATAAGTAACTTAGAAACTGTAATTTCGATGATATGATGGTTCAATCTTAACTTATTTAACTGACTATGATATAAAATATTTAATTTCGATGATTCAATCTTGATTAATAAGACTAAATATGACTCAAAAGTTATAATTTAAATAATTATGTGGTTCAACGTAACCTAGACCGAACCATTGGATAATCGAAATTAAATTTTATAAATTATAATTTCTATCATATGATGGTTAGTAGGTAGACTAACTATAACTTAGAAATTTATATTTTGACAATTTAATAGTTAAATCTTAACAAATTACACTAACTATGACTTAGAAATTTTAATTTCGATATTCAAATGGTTTAATCTTAGCTAATTAAACTATACATGATGTATAAAATATAATTTCAATTATCTAATGATTCAGTCTGACCTAATTATACTAAATATGATTTTAAAATTTTAATTTTCATGATCTAATAATTCAATCTTAACTAAAAAGACTCGCTATGATAAAAATCACATTCATATCTTTCAAAAATATTTTTCATAAAATTCACAAAATAATTTTTTATTTTAATCATTTTTTAAAATTTTATTATCCAAAAAAAGTTATGGTAAATAAATAAAATACATAAAATAATATTTTAAAAATAAATTATTTAAACTATTTTTCACCCGAAATTTTTTTTTTAAAATTCTTTTTTAAAGATAGTATAATAAAAAAATACTATAAAAAATATTTTTTGAAAAATCCTAATCAAACGTGCCCATTATGTCATTGCGCTTCTTTGCGGTGTTACTGGAGTACAGATAAAATTCTATTTTGTAAGTGATATTGTGATTTGCCAAGATTATTGTTTGTTGACGGATTCTTTTCTATATTTTACTGCACTTATTAGATTGGATTACGATTTGTATATTGTATTATTTTTCTGAAATGTTGATAATTGATTTGTAACAATGTGGGTTGAAAATGGTATACCAGTAAAAGGACATTTGCATTCTCTCAATCGGTTCATGTTGAATATATGGGTTGGCTGCTCTAACTCCTTTTGGATTTTTATTTTTATTTTTATTTTACTAAATAGTCATGTGTTTTGAACGGTGCTATAATATGTAACTTTCAATTAAGGAAGCCTATACTTTCTTTGGTGGAAGGCCTTTATGGATGGTAAGATAATTTTATGCTCAAGTTCATGAGTGAGTGGTTGAGTAACAAAAAAAAAAAAGAGCTTCATGAGCAATTCATCAATGGAATCATTAAGAGGATGAGAGGAACTTTTTATTTTATTTTTTCATTCAAGAGATCAAGGAATGAAATTCAAGCTTTTCACGTTTATGTTTTATTGTATGTCCATGTTGTACATGGTAAAAACGTGGCTCTACGCTACTCTCTTTTTCTCTACCTTTTCTTTCACTTTCCTTTTTTCTTTTTTTTTTCATGTCTTCTTTTTATTTACTGTGCAAAAGCAAATTGAAGCTGAACATTTTTTCTTCTTTGGTTATTTCATTTGGATTTTGGTTAAACCTTGAAATAGAGAGAAAGAGAGGGAATTAAGAAAGAGAATGATTTAAGAGGAAGAGGAACATTAAAAAGATGAAAATAATATAAGAAAGTAATAATAATAATAATAATAATTAAAAAGGTTTTTTTTTTTTTTTTTTTGTGTTTAGGGTTCGTTTGCCATTTTTGTTGGTAATTATTATTTCCCTATTTTTGTTATTTATGGTTTTAATCCCTTCCTCCTTAATTCAGAGGTGAAAATAGGTCAGATTAAGCCAGACTTTGAAAGGTTTGAGTCTAGCCTACAATTGATTTTTTAGGCCTAAGTCAGACTTTGAAAGTCAGACTTTTTTTTCTGGTCTGGCCTGGCTAGAAGCGTATTTAAAAATCTTATTCACATTAAATTTTTTTATGCTCTACTCAAACCACATGATGCTCTCCACATACCAATATCAATGTATAATATTATACTTGCAACGTTGTGAAAATTGATAGTGAGCTTTCTTTGTTTTAAGGGTTTAAGATGTTTTTTTTTACACACCGATGGCTAAACAAAAATTTTATATTGATATGGTGCTAATTTACACCATTCTTCATGAAAATCAGTGTTAACATTAAAGTCTTACAAATCTTTATAAAAATAGTTAATAACTTTGGGAGTGCTCACTACAAATGAATTTATATTAGATTTTAAGAATAAAGACTTGTAGAACTTGTTAACAAATGAATTTATATTTGATTTATATGATTAAGGATGCACCCATATTGATGGTTTTTGTAGCACTTGATGACTTGTTAGGGGTGTATTTGTTCAAGGATAATTGTTTTTATTGGGTTTGTAATTGATTTGAGGCATTCATGTTTTGTATTTGTTTATGTAGTTGTTCATAATATGGGTATTAAAATCAATATAATCATAGTTTTTGCATTATACTAATTTGTAATTGTCTTTGGTACAACTTGTGATAGTTACTACATAATACTTCTTTATTGCCTATTATATATTTTATTTTGTAATTCATGACAACTTGCTTTCATAGTTGATAATGCGATTTTTCAAGTTGATTCATTTTTATTGGATGATTCATAGTTGGATTTAAAGGAGTTATGACTTAGGTATCAAACAATTAGTTACTTAGGGAA
Organism: Cicer judaicum; assembly: GCA_037974835.1. NCBI lineage: Eukaryota > Viridiplantae > Streptophyta > Magnoliopsida > Fabales > Fabaceae > Cicer > Cicer judaicum. Next base: position 4,545,416 of record JBBPBS010000115.1, on the reverse strand, counting down.
TGAAAACTCAAGTCAATTGAGGAAACATCAACTCCACAATAAAATATTTGTTAAACATAAATTTGACAACTGTCGTACCACTATTTTGTCCGACAATTAAAAAATTCAAAAAAAGAATAATAAATCATAATAATGTACTTAATTTTATATATTCTCCATCACATTTATTGTACTAAAAGAGGTTTTGCATAACAAAAAAAAAAAAAAAGAGAAAACAACAAACTTACCCTCTTCCTCTCTACACTCATCCATACACCATAACAACTATTTCAACCCCATATAACTTTATACTACATTATCAAAACAAAAACATAAAAACAAAAACAAAGTACTTTTGAGAGGGGTATTTTTTTTTGAACAAAGAAACATAAAAAAAAATAAATAAATCTCGACATCCGTCAAACACAACCATCACCGACAACCGCAAGTTCGCCACTATCACCGCTCCTACGGCGGATGACTCCTCCCCCACCACGAACCACCATCACCATTGTAACCTCCTACTCATGTGCAACTCTAGTAGACCACCACACCATCCATATCTACATCTCGCTGATTTATTTCTTCCTCACTTCCTCTTTCTTTGCTTCACTTTCTTTGAAAACTGTATTTCTCTCTCTGCATAGCACATCATGTCGTTCATATTGATTCCTTTAGGGTTTTTGTTTTTTCATTTTGATTTTGTTATTTTATTTTAGTATGAAGCTCAACTCTAGCACATTCACTTACTTTTAAATTGTTTTATTATTCTTTGTCCAACAAAAGAATCTGTATTTATAGATTCAATCCTATTTTACTCATTCTTTTAAAAAAATTAATAGTTAATTTATCTAAAAAAAAAATTTACACAGAATTGATTGAGATGTGACATTTTATTAATCATAAATATTTAAATCTGAAGTTGTGACAATTTGATGATATCAATGTTATAATATATATTTTTTACAAATAAAATATAATTTACTGAGATGTGATATCTTGTTAGTTTTAGTTTAAGACGCCTGAGTTTTGACAACTTTGCGATCTTAAATTTTTTCAACTAAATCCAAATAAATAATTAAACATACTCATCAAAATCAATTTCTCAGACTCAAAGTGTTTTTTCTTCACCAAGTCAATAATATTTTTTTTACCACATCACACTTTCACAACAAAATGCAGCTTTTTTAAAAGCAACCATCACACAAACATTTTTACCAAGAACTACGTAACTTTGATTTCTCAATCGCACCGAGAGATACGTAGGAGTAAGATCTCACTCTTGTCAAACATAGTAAAAAAAAAGTTTCTTTTTCCTTCTCTTTCTTAAATTGACTTTTATTTCAAAATCACATTCATAAAAAACACAATTGATGTCCATGTTTAATAATAAGGTGACATAAATATATTTAGCATAATATTAGTTTTTGTTTGATTTGAGTTTCGAAAACTATTTCAAAATCAATTTATGCCACCCGAAGATATTACTGCGTTGAGTTGCGGACTAGGTCGCTCTCTTTAAGACGTTTCACAACACTACCCAAATTGTGCATGACAAACTATCAACAACGAAGTTCCTATGATAAAACAACTCAAATACACTGTATCGGAGTTTCCCTGCACCGTAGAAAACTGTTCTAGAATTACCCCTCAATATGACGGTTAAAGCCACTCTCAATATGAATATTAAAGTCACTCGCAATCTGGTACAATGACTATTTATAAATCAAAAGGACTACAACACAAAAAATCGCTCTAAAAGACTACGACACACAAATCGCTGAAAAAGACTACAACACAAAAACTACTTATATTATGACTACTAAAAAATCGACGGGGCTACGACATAAAAACTTCTCAAAAAGTATAGTGGTATTAGGATCACTAAAAAATCAACGAAAGTATGGCATGACAACTACTCTAAATATCGATAGGACTCCAAAACAAAACCGCTATAAAATATCGAAGGGTTTACGGTATAAAACCGCTCTATAATATCGAAGAGACTACGATATAACAAACACTCTAACAATCGAAGGGACTACGACATAACAACAGCTCTAAAAATCGAAGGGACAATGGTGCTTAACTACTCATAAATATCGAAGGGACAAAAAGAAAGGGAAGAAGTGGGCCGAAAATCAGTCGAGCGTAATAGAAAATGGAGGAAAGAAAAAGTTGGAAAATGCATCCAACTTTAGTGTACTTTTTACAAGAGTTTGAAACTCATTATATAGTGATGGAAACAAACCCATATATGTTTTCTATCCAATGTGGGACTGTAGTATTTATAGAGTTGAAAACTACTCAAAATATGAGAGTTTTCCAATGTGGAACTTCAACAATTTTTAAATTAACAAATTAACATACTCTCTGTTCCAACAGTTTTGTACAATTAATTACAAGTAACTGTATTTTAACGGATTTCGTAAGGTGTTAACACATTCCCTATACATAATCGACTACCGAAATCAAAATTTGGTTTCAAATACCATTTTTTTAAAAGGTTTCCCAATGTTTTTCCTATTTTAAATAAACTTTGGTGGTGACTCCATTATATTCGAGAAATACTCAAAATTTTAGGACACGACAACAGCACAAAACAAAGGCAAAGAAACTTCCACCCACAATGTAGAATTTGATGTTAGGATTTGATATTGGTAGAAAATTTGTAAAGTAGTATGAAATGTAGTTCACTTGTAAAATATTTCATTACAATCGTTCGTGCTCATTGAACTAATTGATTTTTTCTAAAAGTACATAATGATTGCAGGTAGCGAAATACTTGTTAACTCCAAAAGTACATAATCATGATGTACTAAAAATATAACTTGCATGATCAAAATTCCTATTAACCACATTTGTAACATGCTATGAAATGACTCCAAGTACAAAAAAATTAAGGTTTAAATATGTTTTTGGTCCCGGCAAATATGTTTTATTTTGATTTTAGTCTTTGTAATTTTTTTGTTTTATTTATACCCTTGCAAATTCAAACAAGTTTTAAAAAAATTCTTTATGAATCTTTTTTAGTAGAAAAAAATGGTGACTAGGGATGGAAATAGGTTAGACCGTCCGTCAGGGGCCTATGGCCTGACCTACTTATGGTCTGGCCTATTTAGTATTAAGGCTAAGCTTAGGCTATTTTTTAAGCCTATTTATTTAAATAAGTCAGACTCAGGCTTATAAAAAAAGCTATTAGGCCTGACAGACCGGCTTATATATATTTTATTATTTATTAATATTATTTTTTTATTATTATATTAATAATATTATTTCCTATTTTAAATTCTATCAAAGACAATAACTTAGTAGTCATTTTATATTCGGTAGTCGTTCCATATTCGATAGCGATTCTATATTTGAGAGTCATTCCATATATGGTAGCCGTTCAATTAGTCAATCACTCGTTCTATATTTCTTTGACAGGTAATAATGAGTGCGTTTGTTTCAGAAAAAAAAAATCTATTATTTGAAACAACCAAAAATTATTTTTTAGGGTTTAAAGGATGTTTGTTTTAGATTTTTTAAAAATCATTTTATTAGAAAAATTATTTTTTATTTAATATATATAGATATATACATTGACATTGGTATGTGGAGAGCATCATGTGGTATGAGTAGAGCATAACAAAAAATTAATGTGAATAAGACTTTTAAATAGGCTTTCAGGTCAAGCCGAAAAAAAACCTATGATAGGCCACAGGCCAGACTTAGGCCTAAAAAATTAATCGTAGGTTTGAGTCATGCCTTTCAAAGCCTGGTCTGACCTAGCATATTCTCACCCCTAATGGTGACATTGGTAATTTTGGATGAAGTGCCACACGGTGACCGTGTAATTGTTGACGACTAGACAATATTTAATATTTAAAATTAAAATTCATTTTATTAACTTATTTGATTATTTAATTAAAAACTTAAATCTAATTAATTAATTAATTAATAAACCAATTAAATAATAAAGACTCATTAATCTTCATCTTCAACCTCAATTTTTTTTTTATCAAAAGGCAACCACCATCATCTTCAACCCTAATTTTTTCATCTTCAAATTACAAACTCTCATATATGAATTTAAACCCTAAAAATTATAATCTTTTATTTTTCTTACACCACAACTTAAACTTAATGATTCCTTTGTTGGAATTAGATGGAGGGTGTTGTTTTACCTCAATTTGAACAAGAATTGTTAACGCCACAACAACCCAATCAAACTCATGAAACTTAAATTTTATGTACTGTTCTAGTGGAAAGATTAAATATCAAACTTATACCAAGGAAGAAACAAAACAATATCAACGGGTACTTAAGAAAACATATAAATACAATATATTGATGTTACCAAGAAGCTAGTTACGGATGTTCAAAAGAATCTATAAATGTATTTCATCTTCTGAAATATTCTCTAGCAATTAAACAAGCCTTTCATAGAATATCACCAACCATATAATAACAAGACTAATGATATAACCCATTTAAGTATCAAATCATTTGTATTCAGTTGGTCTGTTTAATAACAATCTTTGTTGTGCCCTTAAAAATCCTTGTTTAGATTGAGGTGAAACAATAAGTTATGGTGAAAAAAAAAGAAGAGATTTGAATTTTCAGGGTTTGGATCCAAATATTAATGAAGATGAAGAAATTAGGGTTGAGAATGAAGATTGTTGAATTTTTATTAAAAAATTTGAAGTTGAAGATGAAAATTGTTGCATTTTTATTATTTAATTAGTTTATTAATTAATTAATTAGTTTTAAGTTTTTAATTAAATAATTAAATGAGTTAATAAAATAAATTTTAATTTTAAATATTAATTATTGTCTAGTCAACAACAATTATACAATCACCATATGTCACTTCATCCAAATTAGCCATGTCACCAATTTTTTACGAAAAAGATTCATAAAAGAATTTTTTAAAATTTTATTAGAATTTGCAAATGTATAAATCAAAAATTAAATTAAATTAAATTACGGTGAACTAAATAAATAAATAAACATATTTGTAAGGACCAAAATTATATTTAAACCAAAAATTAATTAACCACTTATAACTACACAAATTACAAAAAAGAGCAAGTTTCACTTTAAGTCTTTTTATCCGATGATAAAAGGGGAGAAATAAGTTTGATAAAGTGTGGAGAAAAGAAAAAATGATACTTAGACTTAGGGAGAGCCCTAAGTTAGGGGGAGTCAAAGAAATGTATAAAAAAGTTGTTATAAAAAATACAAGTTTTGTCATCATGAAAAAAAGGGAGATTGTTGGAATCAAGTTGGTTTTATACTTAGAGTTTGTATGATAAAAAAGTACTTTGTGAGAACAATATATTTGATTTCACATAAAAGAAAAGAAGATTCGTGTTTTTAAAGAAAATCTAACATAAGATTTTATTCAGATTTATTGTTTAAGAAAATCTAAAATAAGATTTTATTCAAATTTATTATTAAAGAAAATCTAAAATAAGATTTGATTCAGATTTATCATTTAAGAAAATCTAAAATAACATTTGATTTAGATTTATAATTGAAAAAACTCTTTGACCGAGTTGAAAAGATGTATAATTAAGATTTATCTACAACAAAATATGAACTATATCAATCTAAAGAATTTACAAACTCAATCTAAACAATATCAATCTAAAAGTTTTACAAACTTAATATGAACAAAATACGAACATAATCAATCTGAAGAATTTACAAACTCAATTTGAAAAAAAAATACAAACAAAACCAATCTAGAAGAACTACTTAGATTGAATTCAGAAATAAAGAATTGACTAAAGAGCTTGTTATCAAAAATCATTTTGTTCGTTACTATTTTTGAATAAGATCATTGTTGACCGAACTAGAAATGAAGATACAATTCAGAATTAAACAAGGACTAAATTGAAGCCCATGATTTCATCTATAAATAGATACTCAAAGCCAAAGAAGAAGATCATTGGAAAATTGGAAAAGAGTAAAAGAACTCATAAGCTCGAAATTTCAAATTTATCTTAAAGTTCAAAGAAAGAAACATTTGTTCAAGTTAGAAATATTTCTAAGTGTTTTTTCATAGAGTTTGAGAGTTATTATTATTATTATTATTATTATTATTATTATTATTATTATTATTATTATTATTATTATTATTATTATCAGCTTTGTTAGAAGCAACTACTCAAGTTCCAAACCTTTGTAATCATACTTGATAATGGTGTTAGGTTATGTGGAGAAGACTTGGTTGGTAGAGTGTAAATGTTGGTGTTCCTCAAAATAATGGGGTTGTCGGGTTATTTCAGAAGACTTGGTTTGTAGGATCAAAGTGGTTAGTTCCTCAAAATTTTGGTGTTGTCATATTGTTTGGGAAGATGAGCTTAGAGGGTTAGGTGTTTTGTAATTAGTGGATTAAAGTCTTCCGAATGAGGGAACTGAATGCATCCAAGTTAATGGTGAACCAGGATAAATCTTTGTGTCCAATTATTTATGCTTTTATTTTTTGCTGCCTCTGAACCCAATTGCTTCATATCTAAGTAATTCATAAAAGCCAACTAACCTGCATCAAATTTGTAAAAAGCTATCAACTTTATCAAACGCAATCCAACTCTTTTTCTCGTGTTTGCACCTTTATAGAATACGCTGGTTAACTTACTAGCTAAGTTGGCAAATATTAAGAAACCAGACAGCAACCGCTTCGCCATACAAGAAACCTTAGCTTAACCAAGCTTAGATAAAATGGATGGGTTCTTTAATGAATATGAGTTTGGATTTTGGATGGGGGATTAATATTTGATACTTAATTGAAGATGTTAGTGCAAAAGTGTTTTTAAGATACAATTTTCTGGTTGATGTTTTGATGATAACAAAAACAAACAAATAAAGAACAACTATCCCTTAACTTTATATGCTAAATGTGTAGATTAATGGAAATAGTTATGTTAATAACCATTCCTTCTAAAGTAACTTATATTACAAGTGTTTTAGATATCTACTAATGGAGCAAGATATAATAGAGCAAAAGAAATATTGTAAAATCAAGTGCAGCAAAGCAAACATCGCAATATAAGTTATATCCTATGATGACTGGACGAAGGCAAAAGAAACCAAGACTTTACTTCAGCTCTACAACGTATGTGTGTGATATGCGCCTTTATTTTCGCAAGCTTCAGTTGTCTCTTGGATGCGAACGACAATGTACCTCAATTGCCTATGGAAACACAAAACAATGACATAGTTACATTGGCTATGACGTACTTAACATGGATTATGTTCCTCTACCTCTGATACACAAACTAACAAGAAATATTCTACATCTGCCTCTACTAACCAATGCTTTGAAAAAGTAAATGCCTAAAGAAGATAAAGCATTTACACATCCTCTCTAAACATTATGAATATGCTATATGTGTGAGTTTCTTATGGTTTGATAATCGTATATATATTTAATTTGATGAGTAATATAAATATTATGTTTAGTTTATTTAATTTAGTTTTCAAAAATAATAATGGTATTTTAGCAAAAGTATTTTAGAGAATATGATTTTGCGTGAGTTTACATGTAGATTTGCATTAGATATTTGTGGAGATATTTTCGTATACGTTTGACTAAATGATAAATGTGTGTATATTTATATTTTAATTATTTAACACTATTTTCTATTTTAATTATTTGTTTTATAAATAATTATATTAAGATATTAGTAATATTGTTATTAATTTCTTTATTATTATATATTTTCTATGATATGATAATTTTATACATATTTATTGTGATTTAGTAATCAATATAAATTATTGATGTTATATTTATTTACTTTATCGCTTTGACTATTCTAAGCAATTCTTCTAGAAAGATATTGTGCATATTTTTTTAGATTACGTTTGCAAATTGTTCTAGTTGGGTCTTCCTTCATACGCTTAATTTGATTTGGGCGGGAATAATTATAGGCTTGTTCTTGGATCTTCAGAAGTAAGGATACTGATAAGTCCATTTTAATATGTTTCTCAATCTTTGTCATATTCAGTATGTTGCTCAATCTGTTGGAGTTAAATGTTGTGTTAGTTGAATAAATTTGTCATAGGCAAAATTACGTGAATTAGAATTAGTCAAAATATGTTTCTCAATCACCTTTGTTGCATTATCCGCGTCAATGCAACTTCATATCACTTCTTATTAGAGGCAACACTTCAGAACATGTTGTAATTATTAGAGCTAGCGGAACATCAGCTTAAGAGGCAGGCTTAAACAATTGCTTCGAATTTTAAAGTCATGTAGAAAGTAGATTTCATAAGAGGCATGCTTAAATTATTGTTTATCAAAGGCATGCATAAATATTGTTCATCAGAAGCATACATAAATTACTATTCATAAAAGACATGTAGAAATATTGTTCATTAGAGGCATGCAGAAGTACTGTTTATCAGAGGCATGTAGAAGTATTATTCATCAGAGGCATGTACAAGTTACTGTTCAACAAATGCATGCATAAGTTAGTAGAACATGTTGATTTACTAGAAACACGTTGAGCTGTCACAAGTTTCGTTTTGCGATGTTGTTTCTTTTGATTTCCTATTCTAAGTCTTGGTTCCAACAATCTCCCATTCGATTTTAAAATCTAGTTATGGTTTCTTCTTCTTATGTTGTTTCTTTTAATTTCATGTTGTAAATCCTACATACTTAATGAAGCCATTTTTCAAAACAAATTGTACACATAAAATATATTTGTTAACATCAAAATGGCAAGTGGAAAACCAACTTGGTTCCAACAAATTCTTCTCCAAACAACCTGACAATCACAAATTGCTTTAGGAACACTAAAACAAGTTAACAACAATCGGACTTGGTTATAAAAGTTTGGAACAAATTATGTTTTGCTTCTACTAAACAGATTGTTACGATGGATTTCTCACACTAAAACACTTATAGAATATTTTTATGAGCAAATTCTTCTCTAGAACTTAAACCTTTGAACTTTGAATACATTGGAAATTTGTGATCTCAAAAGTTTTTTTTATTGTTTATTAGAGACATACATAAATTACTATTCATTAAAGACATGTAGAAATATTTTGCATTAGAGGCATGCAGAAGTACCGTTTATAAGAGGCATGTAGTAGTATTATTCATCAAAGACATGTAGAAGTTATTGTTCAACAAATGCATGCAGAAGTTACTAGAAGCATGTTAATTTACCAGAAGCACGTTGAGTTGTCACAAGTTTCTTTTTGCAATGTTGTTTCTTTTGATTTCCTATGCTAAGTCTTCGTTCCAACAATCTCCCATTCAATTTTAATATTTGCTTCTGATTTCTTCTTCTTATGTTGTTTCTTTTAATTTCATGTTGTAAATCCTACACACTTAACGAAGCCATTAATTACAGCAAATTGTATTCATAAAATATATTTGTTAGTATCAAAATGGCAAGTGGAAAACCAACTTGGTTCCAACAAATTCTTCTCCAAACTACCAAACAACCACAAATTGCTTTAGGAACACTAAAACAAGTTAAACAACAATCGGACTTGGTTACACAAGTTTGGAACAAATTCTATTTTGCGTTTACTAAACAAATTGTTACAATTGATTTGTTACACTAAAACATGTATAGAATATTTTTTTTGAGCAAATGCTTCTCTAGAACTTAAACCTTTGAACTTTGAATACATTGGAAATTTGTGATCTCAAAAGTTTTTTTTATTGTTCATCAGAGGCATACATAAATTACTATTTATTAAAGACATGTAGAAACATTTTTCATTAAAGAAGTATTTTTCATGCAGAAGTACCGTTTATCATAGGCATGTAGAATTATGATTCATCAGAGACACGTAGAAGTTACTAGAAGCATGTTGATTTACCAGAAGCACGTTGAGCTGTCACAAGTTTCTTTTAGCGATGTTCTTTCTTTTGATTTACTATTCTAAGTCTTGGTTCCAACAATCTCGCATTCGATTTTAATATCTGCTTCTAATTTCTTCTTCTTATGTTGTTTCTTTTAATTTCATGTTGTAAATCCTACATACTTAATGAAGCCATTAGTCACAACAAATTGTACTCATAAAATACCTTTGTTAACATCAAAATGGCAAGTGGAAAACCAACTTGGTTCCAACAAATTCTTCTCCAAACAACTTGAAAACCACAAATTGCTTTAGGAACACTAAAACAAAAAACAACAATTGGACATGGTTACACAAGTTTGGAACAAATTTTGTTTTGCTTCTACTAAACAAATTGCGACAATTGATTTCTCACACTAAAACACTTATAGAGTATTTCTTTGAGCAAACACTTCTCTAGAACTTAAACCTTTGAATATATTGGAAATTGGTGATCTCAATTTTTTTTATTGTTCATCAGAGGCATACATAAATTACTATTCATTAAAGAAATGTAGAAATATTTTTCATTTGAGCCATGCTAAAGTACCATTTATCAGAGGCATGTAGAAGTATTATTCATTACTATTCATTAAAGAAATGTAGAAATATTTTTCATTTGAGCCATGCTAAAGTACCATTTATCAGAGGCATGTAGAAGTATTATTCATTAGAGACTTGTAGAAGTTATTTTTCAACAAATGCATGCAGAAGTTGCTAAAAGCATATTGATTTACCAGAAGCACGTTGAGCTATCACAAGTTTCTTTTTGCGATGTTGTTTCTTTTGATTTCTTATTCTAAGTCTTGGTTCCAACAATCTCCCATTCAATTTTAATATCTGCTTCTGATTTCTTCTTCTTATGTTGTTTCTTTTAATTTCATGTTGTAAATCCTACAAACTTAATTAAGCCATTAGTCACAGGAAATTGTACTCATAAAGTGCCTTTGTTAACATCAAAATGACAAGTGGAAAACTAACTTGGTTCCAACAAATTATTCTCCAAATAACCTAACAACCACAAATTGCTTTAGGAACCCTAAAGCAAGTTAAACAATAATCGGACTTGGTTACACAAGTTTGGAACAAATTGTGTTTTGCTTCTACTAAAGAGATTGTTACAATTGATTTCTCACACTAAAACACTTATAATATTTCTTTGAGCAAATGCTTCTCTAGAACTTAAACCTTTGAATTTTGAATACATTGGAAATTTGTGATCTCAAAAGTTTTTTAGAATTATACGGATTTCTGAGGTTATGAGTTCACGTTTTTTTCTTCAGCCTTGAGTGTCTATTTATAGAATAGATTAGGGTTTCACTTTTTGTCCTTGTAAAATCTACATCATATATTTCTTGTGAACAAATTCTGAATGTATCTTCTTGTGAACAAATTATGATTGCATTTTCTTGTGAAAAATCCTAAATGTTTCTTATTGCAAATAAATTCTGAGCATATCTTCTTCTGAACAATATTTTTACCATCTATTCTTTTCATTGGTCAAAGATTTCCGTCCATTGTATTTCTAAATTATATCGAATTTCGGATTGTGTCGAAAACTTATTCACGCAAAATTTTCATTCATACTCTTGATTGATTGGAGTGGAAATGGATTCGAGCTTGTTCTTGAATATTCAGAAATTCTGAATAATCTAAGTCTTTTATGTAGAATGAATTCTTTCAATTAGAGACGTTGACTTTCCATTAGAGCCATTGACTTTCTTGTTGGAGTGAGATGTTGCATTTCTTTGATAATAAAAGTCAGAGGCAGAATTGCGGGACTTAAAATTAGTAGCTTTGGGAAAATCACTTGGTTGAATCATGAAGGTCAGTGCAACATTAAAGGCTATATATTAGCGGCTGTATTTTGAGTATGTTGCAACTTTTGATTCACGGAATATGAGCTTTGAATGCATAGCTTGAACAATCTCTTCATAGTTAATGATAACTTGATGTAGACTCTTCTTAGACATATTGTGTTTGTGCACATTAGAGGCGCACAAAGGTTTTAGAGGCATGCTTCAAATTTAGTCTTTAGACCCAATTTCAGAGCTAATCTTCATATTCAGTTTTCATACCCAGTTATCCGAGGCAATCTTCATACCCAAACTTCAAGGCCAAACATTAGAGGCAGTCTCCATAACCTTCAAATACATGTTGCTTTCAAAGGTATATGTTCAGAGGCAGATGCATATGCTTTTGTGTTCCTATAATATCATTCTCTAGCCACTTCCTTTGGTGACTTCCTCTGGTGACTTCTTTTGGTTGCTTCCATTGGTCCTTCATCTAGTACCTTCCTAAGGTACCTTCTTCTGGTTTTCTTGTTCTAATTGCTACACACTTAACGAAGCCATTAGGTCAATTTTATTTTTTTAATAAATTATCTTTGTTAACATCAAAATTACAAGAGGAAAACCAACTTGGTTCCTACATCGTCTAACAAGTCATACATGAAGATTTGAAGGTTCTAAAGGATAGGTTCAAGGAACAGGAAAAAACACATTTGCCCTAAAGGGCTCGCCACTTTGTAGAATATGGATTGGACAAAATATTTAAGATATAAAGGACCAAGGGTAACCCTAGATGAGGGTGGGGTGGATTAAGACTAATTGACTTCAATGGGATACAAACAACAGTATGGAATAAGGTGGGGCCCAACTAAGCTCTATAAGGGAGACATGGTGGAGTGGGTGTGCACCCGTATAAGGGACAAGGTATCAAAACCATACATCCAATAATCTCTAAGATAGGGAAGAGTGACCATGCATCTGTACCAAGGATAGCTAACAAAGGTTGGATGTTGGGCTAAATGGGCCCCGACCATGGAGGTCTATTTCCCAAGGAAGATTCTTCTATAAAAAGAGAAGAGATAATGTAACACCTAGTCTTTTATTTTATTTTTATATTTTACCTTATTAGGAGTAGAGATAATCGTTGATGATATTATTTTAATTTTTGGTAATAATAATAATAATAATAATAATAATAATAATAATAATAATAATAATAATAATAAAAGCATCCTTCGATAACCCGTTAAAAATAAATGGCTTAGGTCGAAATCAAGGTTGCTCTTAAGGAAGGAGATATGGACATTGTGTCCCTAGCTAGTATGGAAGTTACTCATGATGCTAAGATAGAGAATGTACTAGTGGTTAAAGATTTCTCTGATATGTTTTCGACTGATATACCAGTGCGACAGATTGAGTTTTCTATTGACTTACACCCAGGTACTGGACCCATCTCAATTGCACCCTATCGAATGTCGCCTTTCGAACTAACTGAACTTAAAGAACAGTTGGAATAATTAATGTCAAAACAATTTATTCGACCTAGTGTTTCACTGTGAGGAGCTCCTGTCTTGTTAGTGAGGAAACAGGATGGACGTTCATGACTTTGTGTAGATTACAGGCAAATCAATAAGGCCACTATCAAGAATCGATATCCATTGCTGCGCATTGATGACCTTATGGATCAACTTCGAGGGGCTGTAGTGTTCCCTAAAAATTTGGAGACACTACTTGTATGGAAGTACATTTACCATTTTTAGTGACCATAAAGTTTACAATACCTGTTCGATCAAAAAGAGCTCAATATGAGGCAAAATGGAAACCTTGAAGGATTACGACTTTAGATTGCAATATCCCCCAGGAAAGGCCAATGTGGTTGCGGATGCCTTAAATAGTCAAAATATACTTGTATCATCATTAATGGTAAGAGAACAAGAGTTACTAGAGAGGTTTCGTGATCTGAACTTGAATGTAGAATTAAAATTTAGCATGTTAACCCTCTCTAATAGGTTAATTGAGGACATTCAAAAACATCAATTTGACGACGAACTACTTTAGCAGAAGAGGCAATTGATTGTGCGAGGGAAGGCACTAGAATTCAAAGTTGGGCCAGACAATATTTTGAGCTGCTACGGGCGTATTTGCATCCTAGTGGTGGACAAGATAAAAGAGACTATTCTTGAGGAGGCACATAAGATTAGACTAAGTTTTCATCCGGGAGTGACCAAGATGTATCAAGATTTGAAGCAAAACTATTGGTGGCCCGGAATGAAGAAATGGGTGGTCGAGTTTGTGACAGCTTGCCTGACATGCCAGAAAGCTAAAGTAGAACATCAGAGACCCGCATGAATGTTGCAGCCCTTAGATGTGTTGAAATGGAAATGGGAAAGTATTTCTACGGATTTTATCATAGGATTGCCCAAGACGCAGAGGAATAATGATTCGATTTGGATGATAATTGATCGTCTAACTAAGTCAGCTCATTTCCTACCTGTGAGGACCACTCATAATGTGACTATATTGACAGATATTTACATCACATAGAATGTGAGACTTCATGGAGTTGCTTCCAGCATCATCTAAGATCGGGATCCAAAGTTTACCTCACACTTTTGGGGAGCCTTACATGAAACACTAGGGACGAAGTTGAGATTAAGTTTTGCTTATCACCCGCAAACCGACGGACAGACAGAGAGAACTAATCTAACTTTAGAAGACCTTTTAAGAGGATGCACCTTAGACGATCGTGGTAGATGGGATGAATGTTTACCGTTAGTGGAATTCACTTACAATAATAGTTTTCATGCAAGTATTGGAATGGCGTCATACGAAGCTCTTTGGACAAAAATGTCAGAAGCCACTGTGTTGGTATCATGATGGTGAAAGTACTGTAGTGGGGCCTGAAATGGTGCAACAAACCACAAAAGATCAGGAAAATTAGAGAGAGGATGAGAACTTCCCAAAGTCACCAGAAAAGTTAAGCCGATACACGTCGCAGACCCTTAGAATTTGAAGAAGGTGAACATGTGTTCCTTCGTGTGACACCTACTACAGGAGTTGGTAGGGTTATCAAGTCAAAGAAACTCACACCAATGTTCATTGCACCTTACCAAATCCTCAAAAGAATCGATCTCGTAGCATATAAAGTTGCGTTACCACCTATTCTTTCCCACATTCATAATGTGTTCCATGTTTCTCAGCTTCGGAAGTATGTCCCGAACCCATCACATGTCATTAAGTTGGATGGAGTGCAGTTGAAGGAGGATTTATCTTTTGAAGTACCTCCAACAAGAATTGAAGATAGAAAAGTCAAGTTGCTTCGCAACAAAGAAATGACATATTAAACAACTTTTTATTAAAAAATTATTTTGAAAGAAGCCGAGACTACTTTATTTAGTAAATCATCTAAGAGCCAAGTCGAGACTACGTCATTTACAAGTATATGTTGATGATATAATTTTTTGATCTACTAATGGTAAGTTATTTCAAAAGTTTTCTAAGTTAATGCATAAAGAGTTTGAGATAAGTATGACGTGATAAGTTAATGCAAAATCAACATATCTTTGCTGTATCTTCTAATAGAAGTTCATTTTGGTGATTCTACGTATGATAATCTTGACATTCAATTTGACCTTTGATGAAGTCAACACTATGATGAAGTCAAAGATTTGATAAAGCCAACACTCTAATAAGAAGTCTACGCTCTAAGCAGAGTTTCCTGATCATAACAGACTTATCCTCTAATAGTGCTATTTTCTAGTCAATCTTCTTTTTATATCAAGATACTCTGAAATAATGATGAGGATGGATTTCAAGAGGCCTATAATGTTGATTCAAAATCTCTAAAGATTTTGTTAGAGTTATTAATTCACATGTTGACTTCATGCAATCACAACAACAGTCAAAAACCCTAATGGACTAAATGATTCTCTATAATAAATTTGTGATCGTCATTAAGACACAAATGCACTAACAACAAAATACAAGAGAAGCACTCTGGTCATTATAACCTCTTGAAAATCTCTTGTATTAGCACTAAGTGGTGAGAAACCTAAGAAAAAATATGTGTAAACATTCTTGTGTGATAATTCATTCCACGCCCAATTTAAACACCTTTTAACTTGGCCAAGTAGCGGCTACCGTCGTCAACAGCTTGAACAGACTAAGTTAGAAGGTTGACAAAACTTGAAGATAATCAGTTGATTAAAAGGTTTTCAATGAACTTGTGATTCTATTGGTGAATAGTGGATGAAATCTTTCTATGTGAAGGGGACTAGATGAAGCTACTGCATTGGTGGTGAACCAATATAAATTGGATTATCTTTATTCCCTTATCTCTTTGCTTTGGTTTTTACTCATTCCTATTTTCATTATCATTAGTTTTTAATTTTTTTTTAAGGTAACTGTTGAAACAAAACACAATTCAAATCCTCATTTTCTTTTGTTTTCTCTCTCTTCAGTTGGTATTAGTGCATGGACTAAAGGTTTAGCATTTAACCGTGTTTGATTAAAGATCATATTATTATGACTAACTCTTGTTAATAGGCCTCCATTGTTTGATGGGGGAAAGACGACTATGAACCTCCTAAGGATGATGTTGATGTTGAAATATCCATAAAGGACCTTAACATTTCTTAAAATAACTAATAAAAACAACACATCACAAAGCCAAAACCTTTATGGTAGATATCGCCTTCAAAGAGTTTTAAAAATGTAGCAAAAAAGAAACAACAAAAAGCATCTCCAGTTCCCTAGTTCTCAACTATGAAGGAAATAAACAAGTGTAATAATCTAAAGCGTAATTTCTTGTAAGGAAGTAAAAAATATTTCAAACGGAAGAAGATGAAGACATTGAAACAATATTTTCTAGAATCCAAACTTTAGTCTATGGACTGAAGGTTCTCCAAAAGAGTTACACCGCATTTAAGCATATCATGAAGATCCACAGAAGTCTACCTAGCAAGTGGTGACCAAATGTAACTACAATACCAGAGGGTAAAGATCTTAGCAAATTGCCTCTGGAAGAGGTTATGAGTTTACTTAGATCCCATGAGGTTGAACTAGTGGAAGATGAACCCAAAAGGAAATCAAAGTCCTTGGCTCTAAAAACCAATGGAAATAAAGAAAACTCTAAGGCTTTGCAAGCAAAGGTGAAGTCAAAGGAAAGTGAATTAGAAGATCAGAGTGAAGACTCAAATGATGAAGAGATATCATGCATTTCAAAAAATCCAGCGCATGTGGAACAACAAGTTGAAATCAATTCGCAAAAAAGAATTACAAACGACCCATAAATAGAAAGTAAAGAAAACTCTAAAGAAAGGAAAATCACCTACTATGAATGCAAAAAGCCAAGACATTGCAAATCAGAGTGCCCTAATTTTGATAAGGGAAACTCTCAAAGGAAAGACTTCAATATAAAGAAAAAGAATCTTATGGCTACCTGGAAAGACTCTGGTGCATTGCCCGATGAAGATGAAAAACATGTGAACATGGCCCTAATGGTAGATGTCTACTCTGCCATTGAATCTGCTGATGCGGAAATTGAATATGTTGATGTCTACTATGATCTATCTCAAAATGAACTTATAATTATGTTAAATTAGTTTTTTGAACAAGAATCACAATATCTCCTCAAATATAAAAAACCCCAAAAGAAAATTCATTTTTATCTTAATAGACAACTCTCTTGAAAAGGATTTAGAATACTTACAAAATGACAATCTAACTCTAAACAAAAATACCTCAAAAATCTCAGAAGTAAGTATTGGTAACTCTATTAAGTATGAAAAATCCTTTCAAGATTTTTTAGCAAATGGCATATAAATAAGCAAACAAGCTTCCCTGATCTATATATGGTGTTAGCCGAAACAACAAAAAAGGTATTATCTTTAAGAAGACAAAAGATGAAAACCTTTTATTGTGATGAATGTAAATTTTAAGCGTATTGGATATTCATCTTAAACCATTGATGGTATTTGAAACAAACAACAAAAATCAAATAGAGAATTATACAAGAAAAGATATAATTTTTATTGAAGTTGTTTTGAAAATGATTTTGATACTTCAACCAAATTCATAAACCTCGTAATTAAAGATTCTATGTATCACAATTAATAGAAATGCTAAGATAGCATATTTCAATTTGAATCAAGCCTAAGGTGTTGAATTTGATGTTAAAAGTCCGAAATTTATTCAACACACAAAATGAAGACAAGATTCTATATAAAAAAATTCTAAGACCAATCTTTCTATCAATTTTGAACCAAAGCAGAAAATTCCACAAAATTCCAAATCAAATGAAATAACAAAGAAAAATGTAAAAATACAAAAATTAATTAGTTAGGGAAAGAAGATTCACACGTCAATTTATAAAAATTTAGGGTTTACAAGATCCTTCAGCGGTTGTTACAAAAAAATTCACAAAAATCCTTTTTCCTAAACATACACTTATCTTCAAGATGAATATCACACTTCACGTTTTGCAAGATAGACACATAGAACCCCTTTCTAGGAGTTCCCTAAAGAACATATTCTTTAGTCATTCGATACATAACCCACCAATATCCCTTTGATGATTCGTATTTAGAATATACACCCCAACAATCAATATCCCATTGTTTCTCGTTTCAAAACTTGATTGCACACTCGACTTGAACAAAAAAGAGGTTTCAATCTATATATGATCTTAAATATTTGAATTTGAGGAATGAGTGAAAGTATTCATGTTTAGAAATGAATGAAAAACCTTTTAAATGATGCATGAAAAAGCTAGGCCAATGAAATGCAATTTCTATGAGAAATAACCACTTTGTAACTGCTACAACAACCTTAAAACTGTCAAATTTAAAGTCTCTATATCTGGTAAATCAATTCATAGATCAGGTGAGATGACTTACACGTATCTAAAAAACCAAAATTTGAAGTATGAAGTTGTATATTTCATTTTAGACAAGTGTAAATCGACTTAGAGAACCCCCTGCCTTATTGGTTTGTCGATTCACACACCAGGTGAATAAATTTACAATTCTTGGACTTAAAAAAAAAGAGTTCTTGAAGTTCATAAGTCGATTAATAAGTTGGTAAGTCGATTTTTAAAGTTTAAAATTTTTTAGAATATGTTTTAATTGAGTTTCGAAGGATGTAAATTCAATATATGATCATGCTTCAAAGTGAATGCATGTTAAATAAACATGTAACTATGTTTATGCATGATAAAAACTCTTTTTTTATTAAATTTTTTTATCATGTAATCTTTACAAGAGCTAGAGAATGAAAATCAATAAAACCTACACATACATCATGTAGACAAAGCAAGTCGACATCAATCAAAATACTAAATCTAAATTTAATACTAACTTAGGAGCTACCTTACAATTATAGGAGAGTTGAAAAAGATTTGATAAAGACATAGATCATTTTAAAATATTAATATAGTGAAAGACTGTGAGAGTAATTAACTATATCTCCCACCAATACACTACAAAGACATCCCACTTCCAAATCTAAATAGAAAATTCCACCTTATCCATTTTAAGCAGACACGTATATATTAATGCAAGAGCACAAGTAGGGATGGGAATAGGCTAGGCCGTCCGTAAGGGCCTATGGCCTCCCCTGGCTTGGCTTATTTTATAAAAAGGCTAGGCTCATGTTGTTTTAAAGCCTATTTATTTAAATAGGTCAGGCTCAGGCTTATAAAAAGTATATTTGGCCTGACAGGCTGACCTATATATATATTTATTATTTATTAATATTATTTTTTATTATTATATTAATAATATTATTCTATTTTAAATTCTATCAATTAGACAATCACTTTGTAATCATTTCATATTCAGTAGTCGTTCCATATTCGGTAGTAGTTCTATATTTGGTAGTCGTTTCATATTCGGTAACCGTTTAATTAGTCAATCACTCAGTAGTTGTTCCTTATTTGTTTAAGAAGTAATAATGGTTGCGTTTAAAAAAGCTTTTAAAAAGGCTTACAGGCCAGACCAGACTATTAAAAAGGCTAGGTCAGGCCGAAAAAAAACCTATGATAGGCCGTAGGCCAGGCTTAGACCGAAAAAATAAATCGTAGGCCAGGCTCAGGCCTTTCAAAGTCTGGTCTGACCTGGCCTATTCCCACCCATAAGCACAAGCTACATAATCATGCATTGCAAAATTATTTTAAAACCAAATATTATCATTAATTTAAATTAAAAAAAAAGATATTCCATAAAAAATTTCTTCGATATCTCCATATTTTCGGTTTCGACAACAACAATAAAAAAAGGTTAAGTAAATGAACTTTAAAGAAAATAAAAAAAAATTGAAAAAGTAGTAAAGTCAACTAGTTTGTAAGATGTGATATTGATTAATAATTAAATGAGTATAAACAGTTGTGATTTATAATTCTCAATTTGGTCATTTATTTTAATTTTAAGTGACAATTTGATATTTTATGTTTTAAAATGTTAATAATGTTATCCTTTATTTTTACAAAAATTCAAAAAGTTAATCAAAGTTTTTAAACAAAACTCATAAAATTAATTATCATCTTCAATATAATGCAAATTTTATCGAATTCGTAACTTTAATTTTTAAATAAACTCGTATTTTCATTGTTTATTTGATAAATTTGATGTTGTTGGAGATGAAAATATGAGTTTATTTGAATATTTGAGTTATGCATTTGATGAAATTTGCATTATATTGAATATGATAGTTAATTTTATGGATTTTGTTTGAAAATTTTGATGATTCTTTTGAACTTTTGTAAAAAACGGATGACATTTTAAAATATAAAAGATCAAATTATCATTTAAAATTAAAATAAATGAGCAAATCGAAAAAAAAAAATATAAAATACTAAAACGTTAATTGAAATTAAGTTAACGAACGCGAGTATTGTCTAGTCTTATATTTACTTTATGTACATACAAACCTCTCGCGGACCCCACACCCGCTCTTCTTGTATGTACAATAAATTTTTTAATACAGTACATGTGTTTCATTTGTGTAAAATTTTTTAATACAATAAATTGAAATACAATACTTATGTCTCATTAGTGTTAAATTTTGAATTCATATAATATTTTTAAAATTTTTTACATTAACAATACATAACAATTAAATTTATTTCGTTTTTTAGATTTTTTTCTTAAAAAAGTTTAAATTTAGGAAGAAATACATAAAAGTTCTTTTCTTTAATTTTTACTGAAATACAATTATTTTTAAAGGTTAAATTATCATTACTTTGGTCTTATTTTTCATGATTTAATGTTTTTAAGTTAAGAAAAATATTTGTAATTAAATCAATCAAAATGTTTAATGTTTAAAATTTAAAGGACTAAAACTGAATAACAAAAAGTACGAGAGATCGGAGTTCCTAATGTTTATAAATTAAAGAGTCAAATTAAATCAAAAATATATATAAGTAATCAAAGTAAAATATAAAAATAACAAAAAGGATCAATTTATCCACATTTAAATATCTTCTATAATCAAATTTGAGAAAAATAGTTGATGAGAAGTTGAGGTTCGAAATATTGAAGAGGATGAAATAATAATGATAAAATATGGTACTAAATAGTGTACTTATTTAGATACTTGAAAGACTATAAGAGAAAGATATAACATACCTCTCACAAACTGTCCAATAAGATTGATTATGAGAATAAATAGTAAACTCAATTAATACACATAAAGTAGCACATCTTTTAGAACAAAATGCAAACCAGATCTATGAAAACTATAGAGAAATTAAAGGCATACTGCCATACTGTATAGATTTAAAAAGAGAAATATCCAAAACAATTTACACATCAAAAGAAGTTTAAATAGTAAAAATAGCAGAAATCAAGGGTTTAGCTACTAACCGAGTGCAAAAGCATCATGTCTCACCTTATTCTTAAATGTTAAAAAATTATGGCTACTTTGAGGATTGTAAGATTGTTGATGGTCTAGATAGATCCTCGTATCTTCTTTCAACTTCAAAATATCTCTTATTCCAAAGTGAATTTCACTGAAACATTTTCCTTGATGTTCATTGTTTGTTCTCCAGCACCAACAATTACTCCCCAACTTATTGTGCTTAGTTTGTGACATGCATGACATAGCTTCTTTCTGGTTTGTCTCAAACTATGTTGTATTAGGGGAGTTACGTTCTAATGTCATTTTTAACATATATATCATATTGCTTTTAGGATAGGGGACTCTCCTCAATGTGATTTGTCCTCACTCAAAAGGTATCCCTTCTTCAAGTGCTCAAAGTCTCAAACAGTTTTTATGATTTACGCTTTCGAAAACCCAATATCTTGTAACTGCATGTCCCATTTACCAATAACACTAACTTCTTTGTCTACGTGGCTAAGGTGTCTCACCAAGTGTCTAGGACTTATACTTTTGAAATCAAGGAATAACAAATGAGTTCTTCACCAGATATACTGTTTTCAACGAGAGATTCTCATGATTTCAAATATTGAGGATTTGTAAGATTTTCAATCTTTTGGTCATATGGTCTTTCATTTAGTTTAGAACATCTTTAATGTTCCAATCCATCTATGATTTTAACTCGGGAACATGTCTAATAAAGATGTCATAATACTTTTTTTTTTTTAACTCTTTTTTGTCTTAATTTTTAAAATTTTTTTTTTTGAAGAAAAATGTTATGAGAATGTAAAAACACTGAATCCAATGATTAACTAAAAAAATTTACTATCTCCTAAAATGCAATGACTTTTTTATTTTTAAAAGAAAAAAAATGTTGTAAAATGAAAATAAAAAAGATGAAACATGCATGATTATGTGATGCATTATAATGAATATGAGATATAGATAGGTTTTTTCCTTCTTAAATATGCATGTGACCTACATGGTTCTTTTCTTATTTGATTGTTCTAAGATCTTTAACATGAACCTTCACTATGGGTGACTCTATGATTATAAATCGGCTCCTAGAGCACACAACTCAATTCCAAAATATTAAATTAAATAATAGTTAAACTATTAAAATAAAAATACTCAAGAAAAAGTCAACTCTAGGTGAGACTTTCATGACAACCAAAGATGATGTACATCTAGAAGATTATCATTACATTGTCTCTAGCTTATCTTAGATTGTACTCAACTCGGGTACAGATTCACTCCTAAGTGCGTAAATTGTGTTAGTGTAGTTTGTCGAAAAATAAATAAAATAAAGCAATCACCACAATTAAAATAAATTACCATAAATATATAAATTACCAAAAATAAATAAAAATAAAAGAATAATCACATTTAGGATAAATTTGCACAAATACATATAATTAATAGATAAATTATCATATATAAATAAAATTAAAAGAATGACCACAATTAAAAAAAATTTAACATAACTTACCACAAATAAATAAAATATAATACGAATAGAACAAATTACCATAAATACATGAATACTTTTCTAATTAGAATAAATTACCATAAATACATATAATTAATACGTAGATTATCATAAATATATATAAATCAAAAAAAAATCAAAATTATATTCACAATAAATATATAATATAATAATTAAAACAAATAAACACAAGATGGGGTAATATAAACAAAAATAAATAAATAATTATATACAATTAATTAGGTTGGATTCGACTCTCCAAGTTCATTAGTGGTGTCGCCAACTGTCGCATCAGATTTCTCCGCAAAAAAAGAGTCATCACCAATTTTATTTTAATGAAGGAAAATTTGGAAAACCCTATAATGATGATTGTGAACCAAAAATTTGGATTCAGGAGTCGATTACAAGTAAGAAACGGTTACCCTATAATTAATGATATACAAACTATTTATTTATTTTTATTAATTTGGTTTGATAAGGGGAAGACCTTGCTCCTACGTATCCCTAGGTGCAATAGGGAAATCAAAACACACGTAGTTCTTGGGTACAAAATATTTATGTGTTGACTGATTTTATTATTAATTTCACGAGTCGACAGCAAATATTCGGTGCGGACCGGCGGTGGTGATAACAAAAGAGTTTAATATTCATCGCGCTATAAAGAAAACAAAATAAAGAGGAAATGTCACGAATTGAATGAAAATGAAGATGGTCGTACCACAACTCCCTTCTTTCTATCACAACTCTCACCTCCCTATGGTTTGTTTCATCGTACCTTTAAAACTGACCCATGTGTCCTATGGTATTTGTCACACTCTATCTCACTATTTGCTTTCCAACGCGTCAACATTACAACTCTCTTTCCAAAAATGTTTATGTTTTTCTTCTCAAGTCTGGCTATTTATACCTCAAGCATTTTTCGTTCCTCCTCATCTATGTCTTCTTAATCTTTTCTACATTCTTATGTTTAGACAAAATCTCAAATTGATGTTTTGATGATAAGCAAATGGTAATTAAGATTATAATTATTATTACATGCATGTTGGTATTTGATGTGTTTGCTTGAGTGTACTAATCAAGATAGGTACCAAGAAAATAAAAAAAAAATCATAATTAAGAAGAAATAAAATTAAGTCAGAAAAACGAAGAACGTTCTTAACATTTCTAAAGGAAAATGAAGAACGTTCCCAATAAGTTCTAGAATTTCAAAAAGTAATCAGATCAGATTTAGAACTTGCAGATTCGTTTTATTATGTTCTTCAAATTATACAAGGATATATTTCAGTATGAAGATCACTCCAAGAGGCAAGGCAAAGACTATAATCCAAACATCATTAAAACAAAATCATTATCCAAAGTAAAAGCAAGCAAAAAGTATAAATATTGACAAGTTTGGATAGAACAATCGTGTAATTTTTAATAGACTGTACATGTGTTGCAAAGCATGAATAACACATCACACATATGTCAATTTAAAGACAAAACTCAGTTACCACAAAGCAAAAATGAAGATTTTTCTTGATAATCAAAAAGCAAGGTTGCCCAAATCCAAGAACGTTCTTGTTTCATGATTGATCTTATCCATTCACTGTCATATGACAAGAGTTGAGGATATTCAGATTTTGTCATATCCTTTAAATCATCCCTTTGTAAAGCCAAGACTACTGTATTGAAATAGCTTAAGAAGTTTTTGAAAAAATCCTTTTATGTGTGTGAAAGGTAGTCTGTAAATCCTTTCTAAGTTTAAAGGTAATAAGTTGTAACAAGATCAAGATTGATCTGCAAAGCTTGTGTGAAAACCAAGAACATTCTTGCTTTGAACACTTAGTGGAAAATATCACATTTGTGAGGACTAGACGTAACCCATATTGGGTGAGCCAAGATATATATGTGTGTTATATCTCTACCTTTATCTATTTACTTTCAGTCCTTCAATTATTAAGTTAAATAGATAAGTTGAAAATGTTATTTTCAAATAGCCAAGAACGTTCTCCGTTTTTTGATTTCATAACCCATAATGTTCTTCATTTTTTGCTTTCTGCAATCAAGATTAATCTTGAGTTAATTTTTTAGGAAATTGTAAATAAGTAAATTTACAATTTAAACCCCCATTCTTGTAAATTGCTACTTCAATTGGCATCAGAGCATAATTTCTAAAATCAACACCTAAACTTGTTAGAAAAAATATCTAGAAAGAACAATGACAAAAGTTAAGTACATTGCTGAAGGATGGCCATCAAATAGACCACCCTACTTTGATGGCTCATATTACAATTTCTGGAAAAACAAAATGCAGTTATTTCTAAAATCACAAGACAAAGGTATGTGGCGCATCATTACAGAAGGAGATTTCACGCCAAGGGTCAACCAAAATGATCCAACATATACTGAAAAGAAAGAAACAGATTGGACACCAGAAGAAAAATCTAAGGTACTCCTAAACTCAAAAGCTCAATTATTCCTATCATGTGCTTTAAGAAGGGAAGAAAGTGAGAGATTCAATGTATGCGACATTGCAAAAAAGGTATGGGACACACTGCAAACTCACCATGAAGGAATGAGTCATATGAAAGAAACAAGGATCAACATAGGCATAAGAGCCAAATTATCGATGAAATGAATGAAGGAGAAACTATCGATGAAATGTACTTCAAATTTACAACTATTGTAAATGAAATGCGATCCTTAGGCAAGGCATACTATGTACAAGATAGAGTAAGGAAAATCATGAGATGTCTCCCAATCATTTGGAGACCAATGATAACAGCCTAAGCGAAGCCAAAAATCTGGAAGTACTTAATTTAGAGGAATTAATTGGAACATTGTGAGCACATGAGGTGCTACTGATGGAAGATAACCCAACAAAGAAAGGTAAAACTGATGGTAATTATGACCTCAGTTTTACAGAAATATATGCAAAAAGATTTCTATTCTAACAATATGTGTAGCAGTTTCATAAATTGTAAATTTATAAAACACAAGATTACGGAAGGTCCCTAATAATCAATTCTAATGAATGTCAAACAATATCAGTTATTGATTATATGGAGAAATGCATCAAAAACAATTGTTATTCAAGATATTGATTTTCATGCAATCATGTCAAGACAATTAGTCGTGCAAAGACATTTATCACTGAATCTTTATCATGCATTCAATCAATATCAAGAACACAATAATTGCAGAAATTTAAATGAGATAAGGGAAAGAAAAGTGTACGCAGATATTTATACTGGTTCAGCCACCTTGTGACGGCTTACATCCAGTCCTAAGATCAAACCGTATCTTAGCCTTTCCAATAGAACTTCTTAGAATCAGTTTACAGATTTTACACAGCGCCTCGCCTCAATCTTAAACTATTCTCCCTGTTCTATCTTTCCTTCCCTGAATTCCCGAGTTTAAATCCCATAAACTCTACCAAGAATACAGTCAAGTGTCTTCTTGTTGACAGCCCTCAACCTCGAAGATCACCATCAGTTGTAACTGGATTTTCTCAAAGTAATTTGGTTACAGAAATTGAAATAGATCAATTATACAAAGTTCTTGATCTTCATTCTTCTGAAAGCTATTTTTCTCAATTTTTGTCTTTTTCAATCCTTTTGATCACTAATATAGATAGTTCAAGGCTGAAAAAGATATTCAAAGTAATATCAGTTGAGAAAGGATTAGTAGTATATTGTGTATGTTGTGAAGGTGTATTATCAAAAATATTATTCACAAGTTCTGAGAAGAATAGAGTGAATGCAGTTTATATAGTTTCAGGAAAAACAACACATGAATCGATTTGGCCAATCGATTCCTTAAAGTTATAAAGCACACTAATCGATTTGTACAATCGATTTCGCGAATCTTGTTTTTCTTGAATCTTGAAACTGCATATACTAATCGATGTACCTAATCGATTAGTTTAACTGAGTTCTTCAGACTTGGATGGATTTTCATATTTGAATCGATGTGCATAATCGACTTGTGGTGTTTTTTTCTAACAATGAGATCAAAACAATCGATGTGATCAATCGATTCAAACATGTAGATAGTCCTTAATCCATCTCTGTTTCTAAAAACTTTTGTACCAATCGATTTCACTGGTTCCAGAGACACAGTGATTTGCATAAATCTATTTGCCTAACCGATTTGACAAGTTACAGAGTTGATTTAAAACTACATAATCGATGTGTCTAATCGACTATGGATTTAAGTCTGAAGCACATTACATTGTTTGGTTCATTCAATCGATTTACCAAGTCGATTGATGCCAAACTTATTTCAAAAGAAGTATGTTAGTGGATTGTGCTAATCGATTGCATATGTCCCAAACCAAATTCATTTTGAAGTTAATTTGGGTAAATCGATTTGTCTATTCGATTTGCTCATTATTGGTTTGGCTCTGTGACATTCGAAATCGATTATGCCAATCGATATAGACAATCAAAAATACATATGTGATTGGATCAATCGATTTGCCAAATTGATTAGTTTGCAAGGCGTGCTACTGACTTGCACATTTTAATTTCAGTAAATGTACCAATCGATTTGTCTAATCGATGTAAGCAATCAATTCAGTCCTGGTGAATTAACCAATCGATTAGCCTAATCGATTTAAGGCTAACTAGCTCTCTGACTTGCACAATTCATTTTCTAATAAATGTACCAACCGATTCACCTAATCGATTGATATCATACTTGATTTTCAGAGAATGTGCAAATCGATGTTGCCAATCGATTGCTTAATCCCCGACTGCATAATTTCATTCAACCCTATTACAGAATCGACTTTACTAATCGATTTGCTTGTGAATCTTCAAGCTTTTGTTGATTTCTTAAGTTCCAAGCAATTGTCTCAAGTTTGTAGGGTTGAGTTGTTGTTCATGAAATTTTTCTCAGTTTACAATGTCAGATTTATATAATGATGTATGTTTGTCAATAATATCAAAAACGAACATATGTCTAACAATCTCCCCCTTTTTGATTTAAGTGACAAACATGCAATTTTAACTTGAGAAATATTTCAAAGGAATACATTGTAATAACGACAGTCTAGTGAAGCTCCCCCTAAATATGAGTATCCATGCTTTTCATATAGTGAAATAAGGGTTAGAGCTAAACCAACCGAAAACGTATCAGAGCAATTTGCAAGTGATTATATATCAGAGTAAATGGCAAAAAGCACTCCTAGTATCAAAACATACTATCAAGCTTAATAAGTATTAGAGCATAAGTATAGCATAATTATCAAAGTTTAACATAAGTAGCACGACATACTGAGTTAGTACAATTTACAAGTTTAAATTGTTCTCCCCCTTTGTCAGTTAAGGCAAAAAGAGGTAAAGGAGAGAAAAACTCAAAACTAAGCTCCCCCTTAGTTACTAGCAAAACTGAAACTGGAATAGATTAGCAACAGGAGCAGTTTGTAAAACAAAGTGTAACAATGATAAACAGAAACAAATTATGGCACGTACTAAATATTAAATGCAACAAATGATATGATCATAAATCCAGCTTAAGATATTCAATCATCAGTAATACAATTACAAAGAAAGGGCAGAACTAACAAAATAGAACAACATAAGAAAAACTGAAATCCCAAACATCTAAGGTATGCTGGTCCTCATTATTATCTAGGGAAGAGGCTGAGACCGCTGTATTACCCTCAGCAGGTGTCTCCTCAACATGAGTTTCAGCAACATCTACGTGTGTCGGAGTTGGTTCTTCAGTTGCCTGTCTTCCAATCTCAGCAACATCACTAAAAGACAACTTAGTGCCTAGATGTTCCTGGATTGCTGCCACATCCTGTGCAATCAGTGTCAAGTCAGATTGAAGCTTCTGCAATGCATCCTCCATTCTGGTGTTGTGAGATGCCTGCGCTTCCATTAACTCAAGCAATTTGGCAAGCACTTCAGAACTGGCTGTAACAGACTCAGCAGCTGGTGGTCCAGCACTTTGCTGGGGTTGTTCAGCACTTGCTTGAGGTCGCATCCAAACGCCATTCACTTTGCGCAGCTGCATCTGGTTCACAATAGATTCACCAAAAGTAAGGATGGTCTTGGTCGATTCTTCACCCTTGAATGATACTTTGAAATGCTCTAGAATCTTTGTGATCAGCTGGGGGTATGGAAGTACCAGCTTCCCTTGTGCAGCTTCCAACATGTGTCTTAGGACAATCCATGCTCAGCTCATCTTGAGCTCTTTGCACAGTCCCCACAGCAAAACAATATCCAATCGTTGGACAACAGCATGATTTCCGGATCTTGGAACAAGCATCCGGGTTAGAGCGTACATCAGCATCCGTTGCTGAACCTTCATTTGGCCTATTGGTAATGCTACTGATTCAACAAAACCATCAACCATCAGGTCCTGCACTGCTGTTTGACGATCCAGTGATGCTTCCCAGCCTTCATCAGCAGCGTCGGCTTCGGAGCATCCGTCAACTGAGTTTCCATGATAAGGCAGTCCCTAGAGAATCGAGAATTCCTCAAAAGTCATGGAAATCTTCTTCCCTTTTACCATTGCTTTAAATCCAACTTCACTCATTTTGAATGATGAGTAAAAGGCCCTAATCAAATTAGGATACAAGTCGAGTGAGCAGGAGAGAAACGCTTCTAAACCGTGAAAACGCAGATGATCCTGAAATGTGAACCCGTCTTGATCAAAGTAAGCGAAGTCCATGTAGCGTGCTTCATGTATTTTTCTCTTAAGAAAAGCCAGAGGCAGTTCAGAAACTTCTACTAGTTTTGCTTTAGCTGGAGCTTTCTTCTGTGGAGTTGAGGAAGTGCTCTTCTTCTTCTTCTTGCGAGCAATTTCCTTCATTGCATCAGCAAGAAGTTTCTCTGTTGGTGGCTCCTTCCTTTTGTTGGTCTTTCCTTGATCAGTAGCAATACTTTTACCTTTGTCTTTGGCTAGAATCTTGTGAGTTGGGACTGGAACCCGTTTAGAAAGAGTTGGGGGAGGTGACGGAGTTCTCCCACTTGAAGATGAGGATTGTGATGGTGATGGAGTTCGTGGTTGGGTCTGTTTTACTCTTGCAATGTTGTATGTAAAGTGTGTTAGAGAACAGTGGTTAAAGGAGTGATGAAGAGCAAAGAGAGTTGAAGCAGATGCAAGAGATTGTGAGTGAAAATCGATTTAGTTTTGGTAAACTGTGCTGAAAATCGATTGATCACTGTTGTTTTTATACTCTCTGAAGTGGAAATCGATTGGGCCAATCGATTTAGGTTACCGTTACTAGGGAAGTTAAGATGAGATTCCTTAGGATTAGACTGAAACCTTGCACACAAGCAGACACTAAACATAATGTCAGGCCTGCTTGCAGTAAGGTAAAGTAAAGATCCTATCATGCTCCTATACTTGGAAATATCTACTGGTTTTCCCATCTCATCCCTGTCTAGGTTACTAGCTGAGCTCATTAGAGTATCTATGGATTTGTACTTATCAAAGCAAAACTTCTTTATTAAATCATTACAATATTTTGTTTGGCTAATGAAAATACCAAGCTTGCTTTGATTAATTTGAAATCCCAGAAAATAGGAGAGTTCTCCCATCATTGACATTTCAAATTTACCTTTCATTAAATTTTCAAAGTCTTTGCATAGCTTGTTATTGGTTGATCCAAAGATTATGTCATCAACATAAACTTAGACCAGCAATATATCATTTTCATGAGTTTTTATAAAAAGGGTTTTGTCAACATTGCCTCTTACAAAGTTTTGTTGAATGAGAAAAGTGCTCAGCTTCTCATACCAAGCTCTAGGAGCTTGTTTCAATCCATAGAGGGCCTTTGTTAGCTTGTACACATGATTAGGAAAATCAAGATTTTCAAAACCAGGTGTTTGGCTAACAAACACTTCCTCTTGGATGTCCCTATTGAGAAAGGCGCTTTTCACATCCATTTGATAGAGTTTGAAGTCCATGATACACGCAAAAGCCAGCAAGATTCTAATGGCTTCTAACCTAGCTACAGGGGCATAGGTTTCATCAAAATCTATCCCTTCTTCCTGATTGTAACCCTTGGCCACTAATCTAACATTGTTTCTAGTGATCACACCATTCTTACCTAGTTTGTTTCTAAACACCCATCTTGTTCCTATGATGTGCTTATTTTCTGGTTTAGGTACTAGAATCTAGACTTGGTTTCTCTCAAATTGGTTCAACTCCTCTTGCATAGCAAGTATCCACTCACTATCTAGTAAGACTTCCTTAATGTTCTTAGGTTCAATCTGAGATACAAAAGCTATAAGGTTACAAAAATGACTAAGGTTTCTCCTGGTTGCCACTCCTCTAGAGATGTCCCTTATGATGTTATATATGGGATGGTTTCTATTGAACTTCCACTCCTTAGGTAACTCATCTACTCTAATAGGTTCAACACAGTCACTATTGGTTGGGGGTGCAGCTACCTCTAGTTCTAATGGTTCAGATTCTACACTATCATCCAAAGATGCATCAACTATAGAAGGAGTTTTGTTCAAGTTTTCTTTAAAAAATTCATCAAACTTTACATGAACTGACTCTTCTATGGTCTTTGTTCTTTTGTTGTAGATTCTATAGGCTTTGCTAGTTTGGGAATAACCTAGAAAGATACCCTCATCTGCCTTAGGATCAAACTTACCCAGGTGTTCCTTACCATTGTTCAAAACAAAGCACTTACAACCAAAAACTCTAAAGTAAGAAATATTTGGCTTTCTACCCTTGTATAACTCATATGGAGTTTTCCTAAGGATTGGTCTAATCAAAACCCTGTTGACAACATGTGTGGCAGTGCTAACTGCATCAGCCCAGAAAAATTTAGGTACTTTGGAGTCTTTAAGCATGGTCCTAGCTAATTCCTCCAAAGACCTATTTTTCCTTTCAACTACACCATTTTGTTGTGGTGTCCTAGGGGCTGAATACATGTGATGAATACCATTCTATTCACAATAAGTATCAAAAGCATCATTTTGGAATTCACCTCCATGATCACTTTTGATGGACATGATTTTCTGACTGGTTTCATTTTGTACCAAATTTGCAAACTTTTTAAAAATAGAAAAAGCTTCACTTTTATGAGTCAAAAAGAAGGTCCAGGTGAATCTAGAATAATCATCAATTAGCACGAAACCATACAAATTTCCACCAAAACTTCTCACTTGGGATGGACCAAAGAGGTCCATATGAAGCAGCTGCAAAACCCTATTGGTTTTGACCATGTCTATTGGGGGAAAAGAGGTTTTGACAAGTTTACTTTGTTCACAAGCAGCACATAACCTATCCTTAGTAAACTTCTTGTCAGGGAGTCCTATGACTAGTTGTTTGCTAACAAGTCTATTCAAATGATCTATATGAATGTGTGCAATACGTTTATGCGATAACCATGTTTCATCAGCATTTGATAATAAGCAACAAACAGAATCAGCAGGTACAACAGTTAAATCTAGCATGTAAATATTGTTAACTCTATCACCTACCAATTTCATGCTTTTATCAGTTTTGTTCTCAATTGTGCAAGAGAGTGGTGAAAAGCTTACTTGAAAACCGTTGTCACATAGCTGACTTATACTTAGAAGGTTATGTTTCAGCCCTTCCACGTATAAGACATTTTTAATTATAGCAGTTGATTCGCTGCCAATGTTACCTTCACCGCAGATCTTGCCCTTGTTATTATCGACGTACTTTACAAATCCACCGTCTTTTAGGTTTAGGGACATAAACATTGACTTGTCCCCTGTCATATGCTTTGGGCATCCACTGTCAAGATTCCATTGATGTTTCGTGGATCTCAAGCACACCTGCAATAAAATCAGAATCTCAATTTAGGTCCCCAATTTAAATTGGGTCCTGGGGGTGAGTTTCAACATCTTGTGTCTTAATCTTCCAAATCTGTTTATATCATCTGTTAGCAAGTCTTTTATATTTGCAATTGTAAACATAGTGTCCTTTTCTACAACAAAAATGACATGTGATAGTAGAGGATACATACTGTTTTGGTTTGACAAAGACATTATGCATGTGAATAGACTTAACAAATTTCTAGTGATGCTTAACATTACCATATCCTATGCCATGTTTAGTTCTATTCTGATTAGCATGCATATTCTGGTTAAAACCAAGTCCATATTTTATATTGACATTTCTCTGGTTGCTAAGAATATCATTCAGTTTATCCTTGCTACTAGAGAATTTCAATAAATCAGACTTCAATAATGCAACAGAATTCTCAAGATCAATGCATTTGGCAGATTTATCATGTGAGTCTCTTTTTAATTGTTCACATAAGTCTTCAATCTTCCTATAATCAGTTTTCATTTTATCATGCAACATGCACTGTTGTTCAAGAATTTTCTTTGTGTTAACTAACTGCTTAACAGATTTAACATATTCAGTATGCAGTTCATTAAATGCATCTTGCAGCTCATCAAAGGAAGGATTATATTGAGAACTTACCTCACTTTCTAATTCAGAATTCGTGTTAGCCATGAGGCACAGATTTGCTTCTTCAGTTTCTGAGGATGTCGAGGATTCTTCATTGTCATTCCACGCAATGTATGCTTTTCTGTTTTTCTGAGCTGGTTCCTTGCCTTTAGTTTTGGAATTTCTGTTTTTGTTCTGTAGCTTGTAACAACCAGCCTTTATATGACCAGTTTTTCCACATTCATAGCATGTGATTGTCTTACTGTCATTGTTCTTCGAGCTGGGTTGTTTTCTGAATTTACTGTCTTTCTTTTTTAGAAATTTCTTAAACTTCTTGACAAGTAACCCAAGTTCAGGTTCTTCATCATCCTCACTGCTTGATTCATCTGAGCTGCTCTCATGTTCAGATTTAGACTGATGTGTTTGGGCTTTCAACGACAATCCTTTACGTTTTCTGTCAACTTGTTCAGCTTCATTGAGTCTATGTAGTTCCATTTCATGCTCCCTCAGTTTTCCAAACAAGGTAGCTATTGTCATGCTTCCTAAGTCCTTTGATTCAGCAATGGCAGTGATTTTTGGTTGCCATTCCCTGGTAAGACACCTCATTACCTTGCCAATTTGCTGATCATTATCAATCTCTTTGCCTAAGGCATTCAGGTTGTTGACTATGTGTGTAAACCGGGTCTGCATGTCGTTGACTGATTCTTCTTTCTTCATGCTAAACAATTCATACTCATGCATGAGAGTATTTATCCGAGCTCTCTTTACGTTTGTGGTTCCTTCATGCGTCTGCTGAAGTGTATCCCACATTTGTTTTGCTGTCTTGCAATTTGAGACTCTGAAGAATTCATCATGACTCAAGGCTACAGTTATAATGTTCTTGGCTTTGGCGTTGTACCCAACTTTCTTTTTGTCATCCTCAAACCAATCACTTTTAGGCTTTAGGATTGCTGATTCACCAGTACCTACTATGGTTGGCACAAAAGGTCCATTCTCTACAGCATCTAGAATGTCAATACCACTAACTTCAAGAAAAATTAGCATGCGTTGTTTCCAATACATGTATGGAGCACCGTTAAAGGAAGGGGGCCTAGCTAACGATGCACCTTCTCCTAGGAAATCAGAGGCCATGATCTTTTGATGAGAAATACTCTTACAAAAGTAGGCTCTTGATGCCAATTGATGGTAATTATGACCTCAGTTTTATGGAAATATATGCAAAAAGATTTATATTCTAACAATATGCGCAACAGTTTCATAAATTGTAAATTTACAAAACACAACAATACGGAAGGTCCCTAATAATCAATTCTAATGAATGTCAAACAATATCAGTTATTGATTATATGGAGAAATGCATCAAAAACAATTGTTATTCAAGATATTTATTTTCATGCAATCATGTCAAGACAATTAGTCGTGCAAAGACATTTATCACTGAATCTTTGTCATGCATTCAATCAATATCAAGAACACAATAATTGCAGAAATTTAAATGAGATAAGGGAAAGAAAAGTGTGCGCAGATATTTATACTAGTTCAGCCGCCTAATGACGGCTTACATCCAGTCCTAAGATCAAACCCTATCTTAGCCTTTCCAATAGAACTTCTTAGAATCAGTTTACAGAGTTTACACAGCGCCTCGCCTCAATCTTAAACTATTCTCCCTGTTCTATCTTTCCTTCCCTGAATTCCCGAGTTTAAATCCCATAAACTCTACCAAGAATACAGTCAAGTGTCTTCTTGTTGACAGCCCTCAACCTCGAAGATCACCACCAGTTGTAACTGGATTTTCTCAAAGTAATTTGGTTACAGAAATTGAATTACAGAAATTGAAATAGATCAATTATACAAAGTTCTTAATCTTCATTCTTCTGAAAGCTATCTTTCTCAATTTTTGTCTTTTTCAATCCTTTTGATCACTAATGTAGATAGTTCAAGGCTGAAAAAGATATTCAAAGTAATATCAGTTGAGAAAGGATTAGTAGTATATTGTGTATGTTGTGAAGGTGTATTATCAAAAATATTATTCACAAGTTCTGAGAAGAATAGAGTGAATGTAGTTTATATAGTTTCAGGAAAACAACACATGAATCGATTTGGCCAATCGATTCCTTAAAGTTATAAAGCACACTAATCGATTTGTACAATCGATTTCGGGAATCTTGTTTTTCTTGAATCTTGAAACTGCATATACTAATCGATGTACCTAATCGATTAGTTTAACTGAGTTCTTCAGACTTGGATGGATGTTCATATTTGAATCGATGTGCATAATCGACTTGTGGTATTTTGTTCCAACAACGAGATCAAAACAATCGATGTGATATGTCGATTCAAACATGTAGATAGTCCTTAATCCATCTCTGTTTCTAAAAACTTTTGTACCAATCGATTTCACTGGTTCAAGAGACACGGTGATTTGCATAAATCGATTTGCCTAACCGATTTGACAAGTTACAGAGTTGATTTAAAACTACATAATCGATGTGTCTAATCGACTATGGATTTAAGTCTGAAGCACATTACACTGTTTGGTTCATTCAATCGATTTACCAAGTTGATTGATGCTACTAACTTGCACATTTTAATTTTAGTAAATGTACCAATCGATTTGTCTAATCGATGTAAGCAATCAATTCAGTCCTGGTGAATTAACCAATCGATTAGCCTAATCGATTTAAGGCTAACTGGCTCTCTGACTTGCATAATTCATTTTCTAATAAATGTACCAATCGATTCACCTAATCGATTGATATCATACTTGATTTTCAAAGAATGTGCAAATCGATGTTGCCAATCGATTGCTTAATCCCAAATTGCATAATTTCATTCAACCCTATTACAGAATCGACTTTACTAATCGATTTGCTTGTGAATCTTCAAGCTTTTGTTGATTTCTTAAGTTCCAAGCAATTGTCTCAAGTTTGTAGGGTTGAGTTGTTGTTCCTGAAATTTTTTTCAGTTTACAATGTCAGATTTATTTGATGATGTATGTTTGTCAATAATATCAAAAACGAACATATGTCTAACAAAAACAATTGCCTTAAAAGCCTCTCAAGAAAGTGTATCACCACATTCAGAAGAAATAGATGAAGAAATAGCTCTTCTTAAAAGAAAAATCCAAAAGAATGATCAGAAGAAAGGAGCAGATCAAAAAGGGAATTTCAAATAAAAAAGAAAATCTGAAAACTAAGGTAGATAAGAGCCAAATTACATGCTTTGGATGCAATAAGCAAGGACATTACAAAGTTGTATGTCCCTTGAAAAAATGAGCACCAAAGAAATTTCATTTCAAAAAGAAATCAATGATGGTGACTTGGGATGATTTGGATTCAGAGGAAACAGAAGAAGCCAACATATGTTTGATGGTAAACACAAATGAAGCTGAGGTAATAAACTCTAAATAGTGTATTTTATGTGAACAATTAGGAAAGGAATTTGATAATTTACTAAATGACTCAAATCTTCTTATCCAAAAATGCACTTCTTTAAATGAAAAGTTTTATAAAGAAAAAGAGGAAAATGAAAATAAAAACTTCGATTATGAATGATGAAGTTCAGAAAATCATTCCAAATCAGAAAGAATGATACCTCAAAAAATTTGATGATGAAAGATAAGAAAGTCAAGAATGCTCTAAAACACAAAAGGAGAACATTCTTCTTAAATCTGAAGTTGAACTTCTTAAAAATGATATGTCTAAATTCATTAAAGCAACTGTAACTTTTCAATGAATCATAAGATCTTAAATAGGAATTTTTTTTAAAGTTGGTCTTGATTTTGATAAAACAGAAAAAATAAAACTATATGAAAATTTCTTTATAACTGAAAGAAAAGAAGAAAAATACAAAATCAAATGTTCATATTGCAGTAAAATTAGACATCTAGAATTTGTATGCTATTTAAAAAAAAAAGACAAAAAAATAATAACAAAAGGAATTTTAAAAGGGAGGAACATTCTGCAGAACCTATTCCAAGAGAATTGAACAAGTGAGAACGTTCTCGAGATAGTTTAAAAAAGGGAGAACGTTATGGAACAAACACATAACTTTCTCCAGAAATTTAAAAAAAGGGAGAACGTTTCTCTTCTGTACGATATACATCTCCACATGAAAGTAAACAGATAAAGGCCAAAAGCCTAATGCTCCAATCACTCCCAGAATATCATTAAAAAATGGAATCAACATTGCTATGACAGTGGTGAAGATAACAAACACTGTCCTCCAAACCAACATAAATATGTTTTGATTGTAGACTCTCAAACCAAGATTTTTAACTTTGAATTCTGTCAATTTTGGGCCATTTTTTTCATATTTTCAAATCTTTTCCATGACCAACAAAAAGATGTTCTCACTGTTCCATGTTTGGTCACCTTGAGTAAAATTGTTATTTTAAAAAATTAAACTTTAAAACTAACTCCCAATGACCCAAAATCAAGTGGGTACCTAAAGTCAACATAACACCTTATGCACGTTGGATGTCAAAATGTCAAGAAAAAACCATGGTTCAGGGACAATGGCTGCTCAA
This sequence comes from Cicer judaicum, assembly GCA_037974835.1. Taxonomy (NCBI): domain Eukaryota; kingdom Viridiplantae; phylum Streptophyta; class Magnoliopsida; order Fabales; family Fabaceae; genus Cicer; species Cicer judaicum. The sequence continues at coordinate 4,507,519 of JBBPBS010000115.1, read as the reverse complement.
AAAATATGACGGGAGATAAACAAAATTTTCTATCCTTCACTAAAAAGGATGGAGGACTAGTAACATTCAGGAACAATGATCAAACCAAAATTAAAGGTAAAGGCACAATAGGAAGGGCATTTCTGCCAAAATTAATTATGTTCAATATGTTGAAGGATTGAAACATAATCTTATGAGCATTAGCCAACTCAATGATAATGGCTTTGAATTTGTTTTCAAATTGAACATATGCGAAATAAAAATGGCAAATTCAAGTGAGACTTTATTTTCTACATTCAGAAGAAAAAATCTTTATGTTCTATACATTGAAGAGTTACTAGCTGAATCATGCTTCATATCCATTAACAAAGATAAATGGATATAGCATAAGCGTGCTAGACATATTAGTATGAAAACTATTTCAAAATTATCAAAATTAGATTTGGTTAGAGGACTTCGGAAAATGAATTTTGAAATAGATAAGGTATGTGAAGCTTGCACAAAAGGAAAATTAGTTAAGAATAGCTTTCATGCAAAAGATTTCATTTCAACTAAGAAACCCCTTGAATTACTTCACATTGATCTTTTTGGTCATATCAAAACCACTAGTCCATGAGGTATGAAATATGAGTTTGTCATCGTTAACGATTTTTCTCTATACACATGGGTGCTATTTTTAAAACAAATTGATGATGCCTTTATTGTCTTCAAAACATTATGTCAAAAAAAATCCAAAATGAAAAATAATCCAACATAATCTCTGTGAGAAGTGATCATGGAGGGGAGTTTATTAATGTATCTTTCAAAATATTTTTTGATTAACTTGGTATCTCTCACAATCTATCTTGTGCAAGAACTCCTCAAGAAAATAGAGTTGTTGAACGAAAAAAAAATAGAACATTGCAGGAGACGGCAAGAACAATCTTAGAAAAATCAAATGCTGAAAAATATTTTTAGGCTGAAGCCATCAACACTTCATTCTACATTCTGAATCGCGTATCAATAAGAAAAATCATAAAAAAACACATGAAATCTGGAAAAATAGAAAGCCCAATGTTTCATATTTGCACATCTTTGGATACTACTGCTACATCTTAAATAACAAAACCAACTTGGGAAAATTTGATGCAAAATCAGACAAAGCGATTTTTTTGGGATATTCAAAATAATCTAAAGGATATCGTGTTTTTAATTTAAGAAACAGAACAATTGAAATCAGTATAGATGTATTATTTGATGAATTTAATGACCTTGATCTAAGAAAAAAAGATGACGATGAGGAAGAACATTTTGGACAATTACAACAGATTGTTCTCCATGAAAACGAGATTGATAAACAATTGCTATTTCAAACTCCTCCTATAAGCTGGAAATTAATAGGTGATCATCCACAAAATCATATAATTGCTAATACAGCTGATGGCATTAGAACAAGAATGTCATTTAAGGATGACGTTAAGAGCAGCACGACAATGATATCTCAAATAGAACAAAAATCCATCAAGGAAGCTATAGTTGATTGAAGCAATGAATGAAGAACTATTTCAATTTGAAAAAAAATGAAGTATGGACTCTTGTTCCAGATCCACAATATCAGTCCATAATGGGAACAAGACGGATATTTAGAAATAAGCTTTATGAAGAAGGAAGAGTAATTAGAAACAAAGCAAGGTTAGTCGCCCAAGGCTAATCAACAAGAAGGAATATATTATGATGAAACTTTTGCACTAGTAGAAAGGTTATAAGCCATATGAATCCTTCTTGCATATTCATCTCATAAACTCGTTAAACTTTTTCAAATGGATGTTAAAAGCACATTTTTAAATGGTTTTTTAAATTAACAAGTTTATGTTCGCCAACCTCCCAGTTTCGAAGATCAAAACAAACCAAACCATGTTTTTAAACTCACTAAAGATTTATATGGTTTGAAACAATTCCCCCAGAGTTTGGTATGAAAGATTAGGCTCATTCTTGATCAAAAACGGACTTTCCCGAGGAAAAATTGACACAACACTTTTTAAGAAAACAAACAAAAATTATTTACTTGTTATTCCACTATATGTTGATGATATCATTTTTGGATCAACAAATGAAAAGATGTGTGATGACTTTTCAAATCTTATGCAAAGTGAATTTGAGATGAGTATGATGGGAGAGTTAAGGTATTTTCCTGGTCTACAAATTAAGCAACATAAAAATAGAATCTTCATATGTCAAGAAAAATACATAAAGGAATTATTAAAAAATATAAGATAAGTGAAGCTAAAATTATGACTACTCTCATGCATCCATCCTCTTCATTAGATAAAGATGAAAACGGAAAATCAATTTCTAAAAAAGAATATAGGGGAAAGATTGGTTTTCTACTTTATTTAACTGCAAGTAGAACATATATTATTTTCGCAGTAGGATTGTGTGCTAGGTTTCAGTCTGCATTAAAAGAATCTCACTTAATTACTGTAAAAAGAATTTTTTGATATCTAGTCGGTACTACTGATCTTGGTCTTTGGTATAGCAAAGGTTCTCACTTTGATCTTATAGCATACTATGATGCGGATTATGTTGGAGATACGATTGAAAGAAAAAGCACAAGTGGAGCATGTCAATTCCTAGGTGAAGCCTTATTAAGCTGGTCATGCAGAAAGAAAAACACAATTGCTCTATCAACTACTGAAGCAAAATATGTTTTAGCAGCAAATTATTGTTCACAAGTGTTATGGATCAAAAACCATGGAAGATTTTTCAATAAGTTATTCTCATATTTCAATCTATTGTGATAATACTAGCGCTATTAATCTCTCTAAAAATCTTATCCAGTATTCTAGATCAAAGCAATTGAATTAATCTTTGTTGATACAAAGAAGCAGCTTATTGATACTTTCACGAACCCTTTTGTTGAAGAAAATTTTATTTCAATCAAGGAACGGCCAAAAATCATCAAAAATCCTACTCAGAATGATTAAAAATCTGTAACCAGAACATTCTGGTAGTAAGGGATAACGTTCTTTGAAACACCCCGATTTTCAAAGCGAGGGTGTATTTTTTTTCAAAATAAACTAAAATAAAACAGAGAAATAAATAAGGTAAAACCTTTGGATAAATAATTAAGTCATTATAATTTACAAGTAGCGGAAAAGTTTCTCGAAATATGAATCCAAAATATTTACATATCAAAAAATGGTACATGTAATCCCATTGAAAATAACATGTCATGCTGACACTATTAGTATAGGTACTGTCTTCCAGTTTAAAATAAACACAATACAAAAGAAAGACATTTGTTCCCTCTATGTCAACCTAATCTGATCATTCTACATCCCCATCCGCAGGGTACGAACCGGTAGGATCGTTATGTCTCTCATATGAGGGAAAAGCCCAGATTTCCACAATAGTTGTAAAGGGTCACCAACCGAAATTAACAGTTAACACATAACATTTAAGTTTTTTTAATGCACAAATAACCTTTCAACATAGCATGCACCTTAAAAGGGTTTTCCATATACTAAAAGTTCATATAATGCTTGCCAAATAAAAATGAAGTCAAAATAAGTCTTAAATCAATCAAGTAATAAACAACTGGCCAACCCATTGATGAACCAATTGAGCAATCGATCATCTAACTCAAAATAAGAATTTCCACTAAGCCAATCTATTGGGAAATCGATTTGGATAAAGGGTTTTAGTGAAAACTGAACTCTGGGCTTAAATCAATCGATTGGGAAATCGATTGACTGAATAACTGAGCCCTTGTGTTAAAGCCAATCGATTGGGAAATCGATTTCCTGAGGGTTTTTCGTGAAAACTGTACTCTGGGCTTAATTCAATCGATTGGGAAATCGATTGAATGAATGACTGAGCCCCTGTATTAAAGCTAATCGATTTCCAAATCGATTTGGTCAAAATGGCTGAGCTCTTGTAATGAATCCAATCGATTGCCAAATCGATTTGAGGAATAGCTTTTAATAGAATCGATTTGGGAATCGATTTCCTTGCATGTTTTTCTTAAAACTACATAAACTAACTCAAACACATTCACAAACAACTCCAAAACATAACACTTAGCAATTTCCACACAATTACCACAACAACTTGAGTTTCGAAATAGTTTTATAATCAATTACACTTACACACGATTTGTTCCAAAACATAACACTTAGTAAAATCATCACAATCACAATGACATCTCAAGATCAAACACTCAATCATACACTTGAATCAAACACGACTCGTGCGTCAAGCACCCTAAAGCAATGCGTATATGCCAAAATGCATGGACTCGGAATTCCAAACCAAAACCCTCCTCGAAGGGCTGTAAATCATAATTGTACCGCCTATCGCAGGCCAAAGTACCAATTACCGAGGTGCCACCTATCACGGGTCAGCACGATTTACTAAAAAGCGTAAATAGTAAACGTACCACCTATCATGGGTCAGTACTGTTTACCGAGGTGCCACCTATCATGGGTCAGCATGATTTACTAAAAGAAAAAGCGTAAATCATAAATGTACCGCCTATCACAGGCCAAAGTACTATTTACCGAGGTGCCACCTATCACGGGTCAGCACAATTTACCAAAAACGTAAATCGTAAACGTACCACCTATCACGGATCAGTACTGTTTACCGAGGTGCCACCTATCACGGGTCAGCACGATTTACCAAAATGAAATGCATGAGCATACACTGACTCTATCCACAACAATCGTTAAGCAAATGCAGATATTAAAAGATTCCTCATTTTTAATACTCATTTAACTTAAACGATTTTCACAACAAACATTAAGTAAACGCAGACATTAAGAGATTCCCCATTCTTAATACTCGTTTAAATCTAATGGTTTTCACGACAACATTAAGTAAACGCAAAACATCCATTAATATCACCAAAACCCCACATTAGAATTTCGCCCATAAAGCATTAAATTCATTTTCCCCAAATCAACACTCCAACCCTAACAAATTATTTTTCACACAACCATAGATAAGTCCCTAAATGCAAACTAAAAGTTTGGAAGGAGCCCTTACTTTCACGTTAGCTTTAACGTGCGATTACGGTACTGCAAGTGAATCCGGTAAAATCCCCGCTCGAAATGTCGCTTCAAAAGTTGGTTCCCTAGCACTGTAGCGTGGTAGTGAGAAACTTTCCCTTCTATCTCTTCGCGAAACGAACCTTAGATCTAGATGAAATGGGGAGGTTTGTGTTTGACGGTTTTGAAATCCCTAACACCGTTTTTCTTCGTTTTCGAAACAACGAGGAAGTATGAAGTTGAGAAATCCTTGCTTTCTTACCCACTAAGCCTTGGGATTCTATTCTTGAACAAAAGGAATAATCGAAAATGAAAATGAAAGAAGGAAGAAGAAGGGGGTTTTCACGCAAGGCAGAGGAAGAAGAAGGAAAATGTTTTTCTGTTTTCTTTCAGTTTTCCTTTCTTCTTTTTTCCTTCCTTTCTATTTCTTTCCTTTTTCCTTCCTTTCCTATTCTTTCTATCACTTTTTGTTAAAAAAAATCTACTCTCGTCGCAACTCAATTGATAGATGCAATTTTTAGCAGCCCAAGATATTTTTAACGAAACTCTCTAGAATTAAATTCTTCGTAAGAGATCCACTACAGTTAATTAAATTTATTTATTGACGAATAATTTTAATTGGGGTATTAATATATATTTTTGGGCAATTAAGATCACAAAATATTAATAACATGGCTAAAAAGCCTCCGAATTAAATACCCAAAATACACATAAATACATAAAGTATAATTCAAAATTATGGGTCTTACATTCTTCGTTTACGTGTGTTTTTTTTCAAAACAGCTCAAGAACATTCTTCCTTCTTTATATAAAGCAAAAAAGTTCAAAAGTCAACTTCTGAACATGTATTACTGTCACTCATCATAAAGTAACGGCCACTCCACCCACTACTGCAACATCATCTCTAAACTTCCTTCTTCCTAATAAATGTTTGGTCGTGTGTTCATTTTTGAAAATTTACAATATGAAGGCACCGTTATTAAGCATCATACGAATGCTTTGGGTTGGACTGACTTTCTTCAAATTTATGATTGTTACTATCCTGAGGTTATACCAGCTTTCTATTGCAAGGTTGAAACCTTTCCAGATAAATCTTTCATTGTCTCAAAAATTAAAGGCATTGAAATACGTCTCACTCTATCAATCCTTGCTGAAATCCTTTATTTTCCTTCTAAAGGACCAACAGTCTTTGGACAAGACTGGTACTCAGCTCTCAATATTTTTAAAGATGATATGTTTCAAGAATTGTATGTTGATGAGTCAACAAATTATATCTTAATTTATTTGAAGCCTCTTCCTAAAATTTTCAATATTATTAGCCAACACTCCATTTTACCCCATTATGACAGTCATGAATTTGTATCTGATAATGACACCCTAGTCATTTATCACCTTCTCCATGAGGAGAAGCTAAATCTACCACATTTGATCATCAATCACATGATCTTTGCCATAAACAAAGACTACAAGAGAAATAGTATCCCTTATGGTATGGTATTCTCTAAAATTTCAGTTTTTTTATGTGCCTTTATCCACAAAATCTTCATTATCAAGATCTCAAAATATTCCTCCAAAAATATCTCACACATGAAACAACTTTAGTTTGTTCCAAATGCAACCTTCACTCTATCATCAGCCAAAAGAAAGAGGTTTGAATGCCACTCCAAAATTCACAAAATCCCACCTACAACTAACGAATGTTCTCCTTCTCACCAGAACGTTCCCCTCATCCACAAAATGATCAAATAAATACCATGTATGAGCTGATTATTATAGTTTTAAATCAATGATATTATGTATGAACTAATGATTACTGCTTTATCAATGAAATTATGTTTGAACCATTGAGTATGAACTAGTGATTATTGTTTTATAAATAAAAATCATATATTGGTTCGAAAAGGATAGCACAAGTTGAGAGGGAGCTTTTATCTAAAACACTATATGATCATTAAAAGAATCAAAATTAAAATCTCAATTAACATGTTTATCATCATCAAACATGGGGAGATTGTTGACACAAAATCCCAAATTAATATTTTGATGATAAACAAATTGTAATTAAGATTGTAATTATGATTATGTGCATCTTGATATTTGATATGTTTGCTTGAGTGTGTTACTCAAGCTAGGTTCCAAGAAAATCAAAACATATCATAATTAAGAAGAAACAAAACCAAGTCAGAAAAACGAAGAACGTTCTTGACATTTCTAAAGGAAAACGAAGAAGTTCTCCACAAGTTCCAGATTTCAAAAAAGTAATCAGATCGGATCCAAAACTTACAGATTCGTTTTAGTATGTTCTCCAAACTATACAAGGAAAGATTTCAGTATGGAGATCCCTCCAAGAGGCAAGGCAAAGATTATAATTCATATGTCATTAAAACAAAATCATTCTCCAAAGTTTTTTTAAAATCATTTTATGTGTGTGAACGGTAGTGTGTAAATCCTTTCTAAAGATTGAAAGGTAGATCTATGGAAATCCCTTCTAAGATGAAAGGTAGTAAATTGTAACAAGATCAAGATTAATTTGTGAGCACTGGAGGTAACCTATATTGGGTGAACCAGAATATATATGTGTATTATATCTCTTCCCTTATTTATTTACTTTCAGTCCTTCAATTATTAAGTTAAATAGATAAGTTGAAATTGTTATTTTCATCTAACCAAGAACGTTCTCCGTTTTTTGGTTTCAGAACGAAGAACGTTATCTGTTTTCTGCTTTTTAAAATCAAGATCAATCTTGAGTTAATTTTAAATAGGTAAATTTACAATTAAAACTCCCTTTCTTGTAAATTTCTACTTCAAACACCTTCTTTGGTCATTTGATACATAATCCACGAATATCCCTTTGAAGATTAGTATATAGAATATACACCTCAACGATCGATATCCCTTTGTTGTTTCTCATTTCAAAACTCGATTCCACATCCGACTTGATAAAAATAAAAATAAAATAAAAAATAAAATAAACAAAAGAGGTTTCAATCTATATATGATCTTGAATGATTGAATTTAAGGAAAGGGTGAAATTATTCATGTTTAGAAATGAATGGAAACCCTTTTATATGATGCATGAAAAAGCTAGCTCAATGAAAAGGTAGTCTTATTGGTTTGTCAATTCACACACCAGGTGAGTAGATTTACAACTCTTTGGACTTCAAAAAAAATGAGTTCTTGAAGTTCATATGTCGATTTTCAAAGTTTAAAAAAATTTAGAAAATGTTTCAAATGACGCCAATTCAATATATGATCATGCTTCAAAGCTAATGCATGCTAAATTAACATATAACTAAGTTTATGCATGATAAAACTCTTTCTTTATAAATTTTTTTTTTTTATCAACAAAAACCTCTTTTAGACAAAAAAAATTAACATCAATCAAACATTAAGTATAAAACTAATAGCAACTAAGGAGCTACCTTCCAATTATAAGAGGGACCTAATTGAAAAAGATTTGATAAAAACACATAGAGTAATTAACTATATCTCCCACCAATACACTACAAAGACGTCCCCACTTCCAAGTCTAAATACAAAATCCCACCTTATCCATCTTAAGCCCACATAATATCTAATGCAAGAGCACGCACGCGGCATAATTATGCATTGCAAAATTATTTTTAAACCAAACATTATCATTAATTTAAAAAATGTTTTCTTTAATAAAAAATCTTTGATAAAATTTTGCTTTAAATCTCAAAATATGTTGCGTGGGCTCTACTTATAAGTGAAAACATTTAATAATCACTCAATTATTTTCCATCAAAGAACAACTTGACAAATATAAACAAATCAAGCAACGACGAAATATCTGACGATCACGAATAGTCAGGTAATTAACCAAAAGTAAGAATTATCCAAATAAAAAACATGCAAGCATCAATGAAGTTTGATGACATGAAAAGTTCATCAAAGTCTAATTATCGAATAAATTGTTCAGCAGCATATAGAAGTACGACTGACATATATAACTTTATTATTGATAGCAAAAACCATACTATCATGGAAGAAACTTAGATGAGCCAGCTTCAAAGGGTGATGATACCTTGCGAACATATTTTCTAGCCCAAACATGCTTCCCATTGATGGCGAATTTGATCTTTGGTTTGTATTCAAGGAAATGATCAATTACATGTATAGCCTCAGGGCGAACCACGAGGCGAGCATACAGTGGATGCTCAGGTGGATTGGCTTCTTGCATGATCATCCTATCAACGATATCTCCATATTTTCTGTTTCGTCGACGACAACAACAAAAAAAGGTTAAGTAAATGAACTTGAAAGAAAATCAAAAATTGAAAAACAACTAGAATTCAATTAGTTTGACACAAATAGGACACAATTACTGTATTTATATTTATGTTACATATATACAAACTCCACACAGACCCCACACTCTATCTCTCTCTCTTCTTGTATGTACAGTAAATACAAATACAAGTAAATGTGTTTCATTTGTGTCAAATTTTTGAATTCATATAACATTTCTAAATTTTTTGACATTGACAATAAAATTAATTTATTTTTAAGTTTTTTATTTAAAAATTTTAAATTTAGAAAATAACATAAATGAAATACAAAAAAGTTCTTTTTCATTAGTTTTTACTGAAATTCAATTATTTTTAAAGGTTAAATTATAATTTTTAATCCCTTAATTTATTTTTAAATTTTAATTTGTTTATTTAAGTATTTTGTTTTTTATTTCATTTAGGTCTCTTCAGTTATATATAAACTATAAATATTTTTGTCAATCAGACTAATTTTTTTATTTTATTTTAATCCCGTATGTTATAAATATTAAGTTTTTTTGGTGCCTTTAGTTACAAATTACACGTTGATCTCTTAAGTTATAAACAAGAGATATTTTAGTCAAATTTAACCACTTCAAAATAAAATATTAAAATAAGATAAAGATCAATTTAACCACTTTAAAATATCTTATATAATTAAATTTAAGAAAAATAGTTGATGAGAAGTTGAGGTTCGATATATCGAAGAGGATGAAAGAATAATAATAAAATATAGTACTAAATAATGTACTTATTTGAAAGACAAAAAGAGAAAAATACGAGATTAAATAGCAAACTCAATTAATACAAATAAAGTAGCACATCTTTTAGAACAAAATGCAAACTAGATCTATGAAAACTATAGAGAAATTAAACGCATACCGTCATGCTGTTTAGATTTAGAAAGAGAAATATTTAAAACAATTTAAACGTTAGTAAAAATAGCAGTACCAGGAGTACTTCTTATCCATTATAAAAGAATACTAAACTAAAACGTAGAAGAATCTAATCCAAACCATCCAATTTAATTAAAAACCTAGAAAGTTGACATTCAGTTCTTTGGGGAATTTCAAATGTTATGTTCCAAGGGTTTAGCTACTAACCGAGTGCAAAAGCATCACGTCTCACCTTATTCTTAAATGTTCAAAAATTATGGCTACTTTAAGGATTGTAAGATTGTCGATGGTCTAGATAGATCCTCACTAAAACATATTCCTTGATGTTACAACAAGCTTATCAAGCTTTATTAATTGCTTCTAGAGCCTTATGAAAGACGAGGTTTGAGTGTTAATTGATGAGTTTTTTTTTCTCCAACTTTATTCTTTTGTATGATTATGTTCATTGAGGATTCGTAGATTATACTATGAAGACGTTTGGGTTTAACACTACTAGGAGAGCGTGGATCAGGGCCTATGAAGAAGTTGGTGTCACTTGGATTATTTCATGGACTTAGTTGGTAATGCAGCTCCAGTCTCCCATTTGAACTATGGAGATCACACAATATTAGCAAGTGAAGCATATGTTGGTATCCTATGAGTGGTGAAGGTTGTGTGAAGATTTTTTATGTTTGCATTATTAAAGGATCAACTTTTGGAAGAGCATACTCGTTAAGATAGATATCAACCCCTCATTTAAGTTAGCCAAGGAAGATGGCTTTGTAAGATGTCTTCAAAACTAGCCTCGATTCTTAACCTAATATATAAGTTTAAATATGTATTTAGTCTTGTAAATAAATTACTTTTTGATTTAGTCTCTATAAATTTTTTTGTTTGGATTTAATTCATGTAAAATAAAAAACGATTAGATTTAAACCCTAATGTCAGATCAACATTAAGAGAATTACGAGTTTTCCACAAACCCTTAAATCCCTATTTTTAATTTTTATTCATATTTTTTTTTATAAAATAACACTAATTATTAAATGATCAATAATAAATTTATTAATTAATAATATAAAATATTTTAATTTTTAATATATCATAAAATATGATGTGTTGGTGTGTATTTATAGACTTATGTGTCATGGCAGTTTATCAACTCTTTTTTTATTGAATAAAAACTGATTGTCTTTGATTTTACAGAAACTAAATACAAACAAAAAAACTTACAGACACTAAAATCAAAAAATTGTATATTTGCAGGAACCAAAAATATATTTAAATCTAGGCTAAATTATATTCGTGGTCCTTTAACTTAATTTCAGGTAACGTTTTAATTAGTCCCTTATCTTTTTTTTTTCCGATTTAGTCCTTTATTCCTAATAATATCAAATAAAGTATGAAAATATGAGTTTATTTGAAAATATATGTTAGCTTGTTGAAAGTGTGAAAATTAGTGATTTCAAACTTCCTAAAAAAGTTCGTTGAGGATACATTAAGTAGGAGTGGACAAATTTCAGCTATGAATTAAAATTACTTGAATTGTACTGAACTGATTTTAAGTCTTTTTTTTTTTGTTGTTATTTTGTCATTTTGAGTTATGAACATTTTAAAATTTTATCATTTTTTATTTTACTTTTGAATTAAAACAAAGTTATTGTTCAGTTTGGTTATAGTTCAGTTCTAATATTTAAAAATTGGTCCAATTAAAAAACTAAATTTAAAGTATAATTTAGTTTTTAATTTAATGAACCAGTTTAATTTAAATTTGGTTCAATTCAGTAAACCAAACAATAAGCTATTTGGTTTTTTTAAGCCACTCCTAGCTGAGGGAGAAACGAAATAGCATCGGTAAAGTGGGGCAACTCGACAATATGACTATAGGAATATGGATTAGGGATAACCTCTTAGTGATTTTGATTACCTCCCCAAATCTTAATAGCCTTGCCAGCTTTTGTTATTCCTTGGTATATATGGGGGAAGGATATATGGGTGGTGGTGATGTGGTAGGGTTTCAATTAAAACTAGTTAGTTTCAAGGGTATCAAATATTGTTTAAAATGTCGAGTCTTCTTTAAGAATTATTAATAGATTGAGTCGTTAAATAGTTTCTTTTTTGTGTGGTATTTCTAAGATTCTGTTAAGTTTTATATTGGTATCTGATCTACTAAAATCATATCTTATCCACCTTTAAAGGTTTTAATATTTTCTTGAAAATTTGTAGTATTTAGGCTTTTTAATTGCACGAATATATATTAGCAAATAGTTATTGCCAATTTTAATACTGACAATTTTGTCTTGTTGTCGAGAACCTTAGAGACGGAAAAACACTTGTTTGCAATTTGTGAGTTTACTTCGTGAGTTTATTTAGTATGCAACATTTAGCGGACTTAAGTTAAAAGAAACACACTAAATTTCTATGGGCTCTCTTGGGGGAATGGCAGCATCAAATATAAAGATTTCAAGAATCATTTTTTACAAATAAAAAATGGTCAAATAGGGTTATGATCACTATCTAGAATAATTTATTTTAAATATTTTAAAGTTTCTTATCTTTAGACACATAAACAAGAGTAGGAAGATTATCACTTTGATTTAGGGCTCAATAATATAGGCAATTTAGGACATTTGGATTTCGGTTATACCTCTAATGTGCATGGAGATGCAGATATGTTAGGAGAGTTTATTAAGGTTTAGTATGATTTCTCACTAGGGATGGCTAATATTTGTCTCTAATATTAATGGTGTATTGAGTATCAAAAAAAGATTGGTGGACACCAAATATCCTTCAGATATTTTGAGTGAAAAAGAAATAGAGAATGATGTAATAGATAAGATATAACGGTTATGTGATAGATATGATATGACGGTGATGTGACAAGAAAGAAAATGTAGAGATATTGATGAGTTGTATGAAAATTATAGAAATACTTATATTATTATTGATTGAATATAGGGTCTAAGAGTGGGGTTCTTAATTTATTAAATATACAGTATACCTTGTTTGTATTTTTGTAATAAATAAAGAATCTTTTGTATTCATTTTTATTTAATATAATATTTATTTTTTGTGTTCAAAGAAATTGCAATTAATATTTAAATAACAAATTCATGAATATAAAAATAAAAACATGTTTTATCATAAATGACAAAATTTTATTTTATATAACAAAATATAAATGATTAAATTTATACAATTAATGTATTATATAAAGTTTATACATATTTATATTTAATTATTATTTGTCAACCATAAATATTTTTTAATAAGGGAGCATAAGTTACACACTATTTCTCTTTTGTATAATTTAAAATTAAGGCATAAAAAATGGATATAAACAATTAGATACAAGAAAATAATGAAAAAAAAATAAAAAAAATCGTAATAGGGTAGAGAAAACAAACCTTGTGAAGAAATCTATAACTTCATTCTCCGAAATAGGATATCCCTTAGAGAAGGTCATGAAAAGTGTCCTATCATCAACAGGCGTTTCCTTCTTCATATCATTACCAGTAGAAAATAAAGTAGTATTAGCATAAATATCATCCAAAGTTATGTTTGCCAAAACATCATTTATATCAGGATTATAATTATCCATTTGTCCAGAAACGTCAAAAGCATCAAATGCATCAGTAGATGATTTATCTGATTCATTCCATTGTGGAACAACAATTTGTTGTGGAGCCATAGGAACCCCATTAGGACCACAATAAACAACTGGTTGTGGTTGCATGTGATGATTAGCAGACATTCCTCTATAAACATTTGCAAGATATTCATTTTGCTCCTTAGCAACCTTTTCATAATGCACTTTTTCAATAATATCTGCAAAAGCTCTTACACAGACATGATTGATGAACTTAGTGACTTCTGTTATAACTTCAATGCGTTTCTCATGGAAAAAATCAAGAGTGATATTGCAATAGAACATGCTTTGAATCAATGGCAAGTTCCTTTCAGTTATAGATGGATTAGGGTATTGATTGCTCTCAATGCAATTCAATACGACGATAGCCTCATCAGCAAGGTTGCTTAGCATAGTGTCTGGCCAGCGTCGAAGAATCTTTGCTACTAAATAATATTCTTTACTTTTTCTCTCAATCCACATAATGAAAGCCATTACATTTATGGATTCAGATATGTCACGATCAAGTCCTACCACCAAACGAGTGAAGAGTTGTCGATCTATGTAGTGAAACAAGTTGAACTGTTCTTGAGTCACTATCACATTGAAACTTGGGCCTATATTTGCTGCTGGTAAAGGGAAATTCACAGCCATTGTTAGAGGCGTGAAGATAATTAGATAATATTTATAACATTGTGGTGTTTTTATAGTAGTATTAAACAAAGAGACATTTTTTTATTTGTAATCCTTTTAAGGTAATTTGTTGGGAATGGTTATTTTTTATAATAATGGAGCAACAATTTTCCTTGGATGGAGTTTTACTAAAATATATTAAATTTTCTTTTTTTGGTCGTATATGCATTATAATATATGTACTAAACCTCTTTTATCTTTCACTTTTTATTTTTTTGTTATTTCTTTTAAAATGTTAACAATTGTGTTATTCTTATAAATTATATTTAATTTGATTTCTTGATTTTGAAGATATTCTTGATATTTTATTATAAGACAAAAATTTGTTATACAGTAAAAGTATTCTAACTAAATAAAATAATTATTATTATTATAAAATGTTTCAAAATAACTTGAATAAATATTGGATAATATTTGTATAATTTGGTGAGATAAATACAATGAATTCAACATCCAAGAAAGGAATTCAATATTTCTTAGTATGAAATTTTTTTATACAACATCACAAACAATTTATACAGGTTGCAAAAA
>JBBPBS010000115.1:4460604-4487249 GCA_037974835.1 Cicer judaicum | reverse complement strand
TGAGAATATTGTAACTTGTGAGTGTTAATATATAACAAATAAAAAAAATTAATGTTCAATTATCTATATTAGACTATTCAACGTTATAATTAGAATTGTAAATAAAATAATTTAATTTTATTATGCAATTTATTAAATTATATATATTTATTTAATTTGAGAAATTGATATATTTTCTAAAGTGATCTACAATTATTAACATATAATGATCATTACATGATATTATAGTCTTAGAAATATTTATTAAAATTTAATATAATATATATTCTTAGCATAAAAATATATTTTATATATATATATATATTACGAGTGCAAGTGATCAATTTTAAATGTATTAAATGAAATGGTAATTTATTATTTGATGACTAAGTAAAAAGTTTCACAGAGTCGATAAATCATAAACTATCTCATATGCTTCAGCCATATATTTTTCCATTCTATTCATTTAACACAATAATAGTATTGACTATTAAGGCAAACACATCTTACTCAATTTGTTAACATCAGTTGTTAATTTCTAATTTTTTGATTATTTTTTATTCTATATAGGCATTCTTGTGATTTTGGAATAGTAAAGAGGCTGAGCAATTTTCCTGTACAAGATATAAGGTTAAATTGCATATTATTTAGGAAAATGCAAGTGTCTACATGTGCTTAGGAAGTATGATGGTTAATTACTCAAATAGTTTATTTTATTTATCTTCTTGGTAGATGTTTATTCTAAAAATTATTAATTATAATGTATAGCATTTGCTTAATGATATTACAGAAAATGGATATCCGCCAACATCATAGTTGGATGCATAATAGGCTAAATCCTAGTCGAAAGGGGTATACTGATGTATTTCTAAATGGGTTAAATGAATTTGTGTCATTTGCAATCCAACAACCAAACATATCAAATAGAGAAATTAGATGTCCTTGTTCTGTTTGTAAAAACATTGATTTCTTATACTTTGAAGTGGTTAAGGTTCATATTTTAAGGAAAGGGTTTAAACCTAACTACTGATATTGGACATCTCATGGAGAAAGTGATCCAGAGTTGCATGTAGAAATTAAGGGGAAAAAATCTGCACAAGAGCGACATAACAATTATTTTAATAGATTTGAAAACATGGTTTATGATGCTATTGGACCACAATATCAAATGCATTGTGATGAAGAATTAGAGGAGTCCCCAAATATAAATGATCAAAAGTTCTATGATTTACTAAATGCAGCTCAGAAGCCATTGTGGTCGGGATGTAGAGATCACACTGAATTGTCTTTTGCTGCTAGATTGTTGGCAAATAAATCAGAGGGAAATATTTCTCAACGATCTTTTAATCAAACAATGGCACTTATGAAGGAGACACATCCTCCATAAGTAGTGGCAGGAGTTTGCAGTGGTGTTGTCTCAAATAATTGCATCTTTATTGAGTTCTGTGTCAGCTCAGTGGTTCATGTCAGATGTCCTTAGACCACTTTTTCTTTTGAGTCGCTTTCCTTTTTCTGCCTTCTTCTAGGGGAGGGAAGCCCCACAAATATTGACCCTTCCATTCACCAAATCAACACCACTGCCACCTTGTCTTCAACCATTTACTCTAGGCCTGGACAAAAAATCCAAACCGACCCAAAACGTCTCGATCCGCATGGCCTGCGTGCAAATGGGCGGGTGAACTCGGGTCAACGGGTTTGACTGAAAAAGTCAATAGATTCAAATGGATATGGACTAGTGGGTGAAATATTTTGGGCCGTCGGAAACCGAACCTGCCCGAACCACAAATGTAATGCTCCCGTTTGGCCCAAATCCATTACAAATGGGAGGAGACTATCCCAAAATGTTTCCACTATAAATAGCATTCATACCATCAACCCTAAAAAACCCTAGCCACCGAATCTAGACTTACAAACTCACCCTCTCCGTGAGAACACCATCTCACCCTCTCCGTAAGAACACCATCTTCATCCTTCCTTCTTTCTCCCCTTAGGCTTTATTCTTTCTTCTTCCTCTTATATCTTAAGCTTCCAATATGTTGATCTCATCATCCATTCTCAGATCTCATCTCGATTAATCTTTTGTTGCTTTATTTCCCTCTCTATCTCATCTCATAGTCGTAAATGGAGAGATTAAGAATAATAGACATAGAAGAAAACTCGAAGTCACTAATAAAAAGTATTCTTTAAAAGGTTATGATTTTTGTTAGGTTTTCTTTTTAATTTATGTTCGATATTTCTATTTCTTAACATGTGATTTGATTACCATGTATTTTTATCTTGTGAAACCATGGATTGGACCATATTTTCTTTGTTGAAAGCTCAAAGTCACAGGATCTCAGATAAAAAAAACAAGGTTAGAATTTTATATATTTTTTATTTCATTATATGTATATATATTAAAGAAACCTAAAAATAATCAATGTTTGTTTTTTATTTGATTAAACTGAAATCTACATATTATGCTTTTGATTGTTACTTTTATGATTTTATATATGATTATAATATTTATTCTGATTTTTTATTCTACTTTCTATTTAAAATTATACTATAATATTTTTATTCATTTTAACAGTTTGCATGTTAATAATTATCTGATTTTTATTATTTTTTAAATTTATTTACATATCATAATTATTTTATTGTTTTTCATGTGCAGATGCAAAAGCCCTAGTCTTCATCTTGAATACAACTATTAAAGATTTATGAAGCACCAATGTTCATAGTGTTATTGTTTTATATATATTTTAATTAAAATATTTATTTGATATTGTAATAAATTATATTTATTTTTGCTTAAGATTACTCTTATAAATAAAAATAAAAAAATACTTTATGTTTTGCATATGTTAAATAGATAAATATAAATAATGAGAGGAAATCTTACATTAGCATAACATCAAATTAAAATATTTAAACACAAATGAAAGTTAAGAGAAATAATTTAGTCATATCATTTTTTTTTTCTTTTTATTTTTAATATATGCGTATTCAAATATTTGTTGTTGTTTGGGTTGGTATAAGTAAAGATTTCTCCAACAATGATTACATATATAAATCAAATGCTTTTTGAATTACATACTTGAGGAAAAAAAACAATACATGAAATAAATAAAATAATTTACATTGAGAAGAGACAAGATATAAAGTTCAGTTTGTTGGAACACAATCAAGAGTGGAGGGTGAATCAATGGCGAAAATCAATAATTGAAAATTGTAGTTTGGAGAAAATTGAAAGATTATTGAAAGAGAGTATTTTCAATTACAACAATATTGGGAAACAAAACTGAATTATAAAACTGAAATTACACAATTACTAAATTATAGAGAAAAAACAGAAAAAAAAAAAAAAAAAAAAAAAAAAAAAAAAACTGATTTATACAAAGCTACAGAAAACGGAGAACGTCAATCGGTCTCCGTTTTCTAGTTTTCTGGTTTTTCTGTTTCTGCATAACATTCTCCGTTTTCTGGTTTTTTGGTTTTTCTGTTTCTGCAGAACCTTCACTGTTTTCTGGTTTTCTGCTTTCTCTGTTCTGCAGAACATTCTCCGTTTTTCTGCATTTGAATTATCTATCACTTCCAATACACCACCTTAATTCAAATGCTCCCCATTCTTCATGCCTAGCTTCATCACAAGCTTCTTGAAAACCTCATTTGTAACGCCTTTCGTCAACAAATCTGCAACTTGTTCTTCGCTTCTGCAGTAACCCAAACGTAACTATCCGGAACTCACTAATTCTCTCAAATAGTGAAACCTCATCTCAATATGCTTGCTCCTCCCATGTGCTATGGGATTCTTAGCAAGGTTGATGGCTGAAACATTGTCCATCAACAGCAAAATAGCTCCTCTGGTGTTGTTGTCCAGCTCACGTAGCAGGTTCATTAACCACACAACTTGGCATGCACATAACGAATTTGCAATATACTCCGCCTCGCAGGAAGAGAGAGCAACCACCGGCTCCTTTTTAGAACACCAAGAGATTGGTGCCCCTCTGAACATTAAGACATAATCGGCCGTTGATTTCCGATCGTCCTTAACTCCGCACCAATTAGAGTCAGTGTATCCGAGTAATTCGCAACTTTTGTCCATGTCATTTGCAGGAAATAAAATTCCACAGCCAAGAGTACCTTTCACATATCTATGTATCCTCTTAATTGCTGCCAAATGTGATACCTTCGACCTCTCCATGAACCTACTTGCAATACCGATACTAAACGCTAAATCTGACTGCATATTGCACAAGTAACGCAATGATCCTATCAATCTCCGGTATTGAGTAGGATCCACATCTTGCTCATCTTCACTCTTGGACAGCTATAAACGTGCCTCTGCTGGTGTTGTGGCAACATTGCAATGCTCCATATCACACCTCTTCAAGATCTCCATTGCATACATCTTTTGATGCATGAGCAGCCCCAACTTTGTCTTTTGGAACTCTATGTCTAAGAAGTATTTCATTTCAAACTCCCTCATAAGCTCTTCTTTGAACTTTGAAATGTAACTTTCACATCTGCCTGTAATCAATAAGTCGTCCACATAAAGACAAAGTATGATTACTCCTTCGCTTGCATTCGACTTCACATAAACACCATGTTCGGATACGCACTTCTTGAGACCAATGCCTATGAGAAAACCATCTATGCGTTTGTTCCAAACTCTTGGAGTTTGTTACAAACCATATAGTGCCTTCCTTAACTTGTAGACCCATGCTGCTTGATTTTGAATCACAAAACCAGGTGGCTATCCAACATAGACCTCCTCATCAAGTGGACCATTCAAGAATGCCGATTTGACGTCCATTTGATATAACGGCCAACTGTTGTTATTAGTTATCGCAACAACTAACCGGTGCGAACACCTCATCAAAATCTATTCCTTCCTTTTGCAGAAATCCCTTTGCAACTAATCGAGCTTTATGCTTGATTATTTCACCTTTCGGATTTGCTTTCACTTTGTAAACCCATTTCACACCAATAGCCTTTTTACCTTTCGGTAAATCAACCAATATCCACGTATTGTTCTTTTCAATTGATTTCAGCTCTTCCTTCATAGCACACATCCACTTTGGATCGCTTAATGCCTCCTCCGTATTCACCGGTTCGGATTAGGCCATTAGAGCAAAGTGAATAAGATCACCCTCATTGTTGATCTCGTTGTCTCAGAATAATTCACAATCACGGAGTCTTTGAGGCAACCCTCTTTGCCTCGTTGGTCGTCTACTTGATTCACTTGTTTCGATTCTAAAAGGTTGCTGTACAGCACCTTCAGTAGGCTGAAAATGCCAATTTTCCTGCAGCAAATCGATTTCCCCTGGAGGTAAATCGATTTCCACTTCACCAGAAACAGTTCCAGCAGCTCCAGGATGTTGATTTTTGTGGCAGAAATCAATTTGCTGAACTGATATAGCAGGTTTTCTGTTGTCAAATTGTCATATCTCATCCACGATCACATCTCGACTAACTACGATCTTCTTGCTACTCACATCAAACAACTTGTAGCCTCCGGTAGGATGATATCCGACAAGCAACATCATTTCACCCTTGTCATCAAGCTTCTTTCGAAGCTATCCCAGAATATGTCGAAATGCTACCAAACCGAAAACGCGCAAATGACTCAAATTCGGTTTGAATCCAGACCATACCTCTTCTGGAGTCACCTTTTCCAGCTTCTTTGTAGGACACCTATTCAACACATAGGCAGCTGTAGCAACAGCTTCTCCCCAAAGCTCTTTCGGAAAATTCTTCCCTTTCAACATGCTACGCACCATGTTCATAATTGTCCAATTTTTTCTCTCGGCCACGCCATTTTGCTGAGGCGTATAGAGTGGTACAACCTCACACACTATACCCTCATCATCACAATACTTCCCAAATTCACTCGAAGTAAATTCGCCTCCGCCATCGGTTTTGAGAATTTTGAGTTTGTGACCGCTTTGTCGCTCAACCATGGATTTAAATCGTTTGAACACCTCAAACACCTCATCCTTCCTCTTTATGAGATAAATCCACAGCTTCCTACTAAAATCATCGATAAATGTGACAAAGTATCGATTACCTCATACGAATTGACTTGCATCGGTCCGCACACATCGAAATACACCACCTCAAGATGATGTTTGACCCTATGCCCTACATCTTTGCTGAAATTATTGTTGTGTTGCTTCCCTTGTACACAGTCTTCACATATCTCATTTGGAACATTGATACTAGGCAGTCCGGTCACCATCTCATACTTTTGCAACGCGTCAAGATCTCAAAAATTCAAGTGTCCAAGACAGTAGTGTCACAACCACTCATCACGACTTGCCGCTGTAGCTAAGCACCTATGCTCCATGATTTCCAACTCAATCTTGAAAGTCCTATTGGCAACCATAGGAGCCTTAAGGATCAAAACACCGTTTTGGTCCACAACGGGCAAAACCTTGTTTTCCATTCGAATCTTGTAATTCCTCTCAAGCAATTGGCCAATACTCAAGAGATTACACTTGATTCCTAGAATGTACAACACATCTTTGATCAAAGAATGACCACCATCCCTTCTCATGATCAAAACATCACCAACACCGTCGGCCGCTGATGTCGTATCATCCGCGAGTTTCACTCTACTTCGCGTGGCTTAATTGATCTTCACGAACCAATCTTTTCTTCCTGTCATATGTGTCGAACAACCTAAGTCCAAGTACCACTCATTTCTCCCTTGGACTCCATCTCGAACTGTTACCATTGCGCTTTTCACTAAATGCGTTTTTGCAGATTTTTCTGCACTGCAATAGTTGTTGTCCAACAACTTCCTCTTGTCACAGTTATTGTCCAGCACCTCTTTAATGTCGTAGTTCTCTTCCATGATCATCACAAGAACCGTGTTATCATCATCCACGTCTTGCCTAGCAACCTTAGCCTCATCTGCATGACTCTCCCTTGGTTTCACTCTACACTCTCTTGCGAAATGCCCAAGCTTTTGACAATTGTAACACTTCATGGTACTTTTGTCGAACGGCTTGTAGTTGCCTTGACCACCACCTTTGGAACTGCCCTCACCTTTCCTTGAATTTTGTGACTCTTTTTCATCAAAATTCTGGAAATTTTCCTTTTCTCTGGAAGGCCATTTCCCTTTCGATTTCTTATTCTTCTCGTTGAAACGGGCTTGCAAAGCAACTTCCGCTTTGGCTTTATCGTTTCCTCTTTCGTCCATCCTTTGTTCATGAGCTTCCAATGAACTTTGAAGTTCATCTTTCATCATCGTCTTGAGATCCTT
This sequence comes from Cicer judaicum, assembly GCA_037974835.1. Classification (NCBI taxonomy): domain Eukaryota; kingdom Viridiplantae; phylum Streptophyta; class Magnoliopsida; order Fabales; family Fabaceae; genus Cicer; species Cicer judaicum. The sequence goes on along the minus strand of JBBPBS010000115.1, from coordinate 4,480,018 downwards.
CGATTCCTCAAGCGCCACCACAATATTATCGAATCTTGGTGTTAAAGAACGCAATACCTTCGACACAAAATTTTGTTTGGAAACGGCTTCACCACACGACTTCATTTGATTCCCCAAGTGTGTTACACGCGTCATGTAATCGTTAATCGTTTCCTTGTCTTCCATTTGAAGTAACTCAAAATGTCGCTTGTGAGTTTGTATTCTCACCACCTTCGCCTTATCTTCGCTGAGTCGCAATCGCCAACTTTTTCGAAGTTGTCACTATCGACGCAAGAATGAATCAAGAAGAGGGCCTTGTAGTCTTTCTTCTTATCTTCCTTGAATTTCTCTTGTTGAGCTGTTGTAGCCTCTTCACCAAGAGGAGTAATGCCATCGGTAATCATATCAAGAACACCTTGATATTCAAACAAAAATTTCATTTGTTTGTACCATTTGTCATAATTATTCGACTCAAGAATCACAAGGTTGGTAGGGATTTTGTCATTGGAAACATACATGTTTGTAGTGGAAATTGGATATGAACCTAGCTCTTGATGCCAAATGTTGGAACACAATCAAGAGTGGAGGGTGAATCAATGGTGAAAATCAATAATTGAAAATTATGGTTTGGAAAAGATGATGGAGAAAAGAGAGAGATTGTTGAAAGAGAGTATTTTCAGTTACAACAATATTGGGAAACAAAACTGAAATTACACAATTACTGAATTATAGAGAAAAAACAGAAAAAAAAACTGATTTATACAAAGCTACAGAAAACGGAGAACGTTAATCTGTCTTCGTTTTATGGTTTTCTGATTTTTCTATTTCTGCAGAACATTCTCCGGTTTCTGATTTTCTGGTTTTTCTGTTTCTGCATAACCTTATCTGTTTTCTGGTTTTCTGCTTTCTCTGTTCTGCAGAACATTCTCCGTTTTTCTGTATTTGAATTATCTATCACTTCCAATACAGTTGAGGTGTCGAGATGAGCAACATTTTCATTTGATCTAATTAGTATTTTGCTGTTGTGTAGAAAAGTATAATCATGGCATACGTATTTATAAAGTATGTGAAGGGTGGTGTTGCAATGTAATCATTGGAAGTATAAAAGTGGCAATAATAACAAAATAATACACTTTTAGATCAAATGCATTGCATTGCATTTATACGAATGTTCACAAGAGAAAGTACAAAAGCATAAGAACATCAATGGACCATAAAAAAAGTTATTTTTATTTTCACTTATATATACACATTTCATTACTAACTATATATCATCATTTCATTACCAACTATATATCATCATTTCATTACCAAACTATATATCATCCATGATTAGGAAAAAAAAAATCTTCTAGTAGTTTCTTCTCAATTTTCAAAATCTTCACATCAAAGAATAAATCTAAAAAATATGATGGTACTTATATTGATTCTGAATGCAAGAGATAGCCAAGTGATGACGACAACGAAAACTGGGGTGTTGCTGACCCTAATATTAACATCAAAGCTGAAGATTTGATCCGCAAATACAAGAATCGCGTTTCAGAATGCTAGCAACTTGATCTAGCTGTTGGATCTTTTGTTGGGGGTATGCTGCAAATTATGAACAAGAAGATTATGAACTCGATGATGATGAAGGTTGCACAAATAAATTCCAAAGCGTGAGTATCACACTAAGCTTTAGGTTCGATTCGCCCCCACCAATCTATATATATTGGATGCAAATGGGTTAACCGGCGAATCCCCTTCATGATACTTTGGAATCCTTGAAGTGAATTTCACATTCACATCAAGCATATCGATCAATGGTGTTTTACAGAATAAAGTTTCTTCGTTTACTCTCGTGCACTAGAGAAAAGAAGAAATGACTCAGAAATATTTTTGACTTATGTAACATGAATTTGTGTTGTTTTGTCTTGTGTTCTTTCTGCCTCTAAAATATCTCTATTTATAGAGATACTCATACCAATTGGTGAAAGAAAACAACTCTTCAACTCATACCAATTGGTGAAAGAAAACAACTCTTGTGAAAGATTGCAACTTTTGATAACTTAATAGATGCATTGGTTTGAATTAAATCCAATCATTGCAACCTCTTAACCAAGTGATACATTCAATTATTTAATTTTGCTACATTAATATAGCTATTAGAAAAATCCAAATATATTTTGGAAATTTCCCTAACAATCCCCCACCATTTTCAAAATATATCTAAGTCCGTTATTCTGGAAATCTCATGGTTTCAGATAAAGGTATCTTACGATTTGAACCATTACTTAGTAAATTATGTTTTCACTCATCCCTAAATAGATTGGTAGACAAGCTTTGAACCAACCATTCATTAGAACAAGTGTGCATAACTTACACATGAAATCTCGGCACCATTGATTGAATTATAAAAATGACACATTTGATAAGGCCTTGTGTCTCATATCCTTTTCGTGAGAATTTAAGAGTCAAACTCTTGAACTCTATGAAGCGGCCCCACTTCATTCTCATATAGGTGGACTATATCAGAAATGCACCCATAATTATACATTCCACCAAATACATGCTATATATCCATTAAGAGGAGACCTCATCCTGCCACTTTTATTTTATTGTCCAAGTACTTTTATCCTTCGGGATGTATCTATTGTCAAGTACCTCAATCACTCTAATAGTGTACTTTCATCATTGAACTCAAGACTTGATGCTACTCAAGTGTGAGTTGGCGTTTCCACCATTGGTGATTATCTAGATATGAGCTTGAATCACATCTCTAATGATGTTTTCAACATCATGTCCTTTGTTAGACCTTTCGTCAAAGGATCTGCAAGATACTTTTCAATTCTAACAAACACTATGGATATCACTCCATTAAATCATTTACATAGTTGTACATTAAAACAATATGTATTCATTTTCTATTATATTCTTGGTTATATGTTTTTAACAGTGTGTATTGACATTGACTTTCGGGATGTATCTATTGTCAAGTACCTCAATCACTCTAATAGTGTACTTTCATCATTGAACTCAAGACTTGATGCTACTCAAGTGTGAGTTGGCGTTTCCACCATTGGTGATTATCTAGATATGAGCTTGAATCACATCTCTAATGATGTTTTCAACATCATGTCCTTTGTTAGACCTTTCGTCAAAGGATCTGCAAGATACTTTTCAATTCTAACAAACACTATGGATATCACTCCATTAAATCATTTACATAGTTGTACATTAAAACAATATGTATTCATTTTCTATTATATTCTTGGTTATATGTTTTTAACAGTGTGTATTGACATTGACTTTGGCCAAATTGGTATCTCATACAACAAATTCTTAACCATTCAACCTCTTTACTACCTGCAACTAGAACAATAAATTTTGCAGCCATGGTTGTGTCGATAATGCAAGTTTGTTTCTTTGAATCCCAAGAAACTGCACATCCACCAAGGTTGAAGGTCCATCCACTTGTGGAAGCTTGATCCTCAACATGATTTATTCAACTGACATCTGTATATCCTTCCAAGTATAAAGGATATCCACTATAGATTAAACTATAGTTAATTGCTCCCTTCAAATATTTTAATATTTTATTAGTAGCATGTCAACGTTCTTTACATGGATTGCTTGTATACCGACTTAATCTTCCAACAACAAATGTTATGTCAGGTCTGGTACAAGTCATAACTTACATCAAGCATCCAATTACCTTTTATATTCTTGATAGTGTTGACCAATTATCACCAAACTATGACTTTTTATTTATTTATTTAATCTCTTCATATTGTATCACATACAATTTATAAACATTTCAATTATCAAAAATACAAAATTTTATGTCATTCTACCTTTTATCATATTTAATAAGCATCTCAATTTAAACTTCCAATTCTCTTTTCAATATATCTATATTCAAGATATAAAACATTGAGTGCATTAAATATATACTACCATAAATTAACAAAGCATGATCACAAAATTTTATCATAATCAAATATCGTAAGGTGGCTCCAAACATGTAAGTCATCTACTTTTTAACAAATAAGAATTCATTTCATTTCAATTAAATACCCTATTTCTTCGTAGTTATATTATAACTAATACATACACCTTGAATTATATTTGTTAATTCAAGTTTAATATTTAAATATGGTAAATTCAAATAAGTATCACAATAGAAAATAAACAATGAATAAAATCGTTAAGATTTTCTATCAATTTCTTTCATAAACATTTGTCAACTTATAATAATTTTAAAATATATATCCAATTCATTTTTAATATCAAAATAAGTAAGAAATTGACATATACTTTTATACCATTATACACATATAATATGATTTAATCAATTTTTGATTTATTAACTTCTCACATGAAGCATCACTATCAATGAGACATACACTTGATATTTATGACAATTATTTACACTAATTAATGTATTAAACTTGTATCTTAAACCATACATATTCATACTTGTCAAGATTTAAGAGACTAAAATTATAAATAAATTTTATTCCACTGATCAATCATAAATCCTTGCTCTTAGTCTAAAAACATCAACCACATATAAACAAAATTTCATCAAAATATATTATCTCTAATTGCATATTATTAATATTTCACATCATATCTCCGTATTATTATATATGCATCCGAAAAGGAAAATTTATTATATATGCATTTCAAACATGAATGTAATATATAAATGTATTAATATTAAATAACTTTCGGTGTTCAACCATGAATTTTCATATGATTATTTCTAAGACTTTAATTAATCTTTAAAATTCAAACAAACAAATTTCATGCATAAACTATATTAAATTCACATACTTAAATATATTCCAAATCATGTATATTTATCTAACCACATGTTAAATTTAACATAAACAAACATAATTACTTTGAAGAACCACATATGAATTTAGAACTTCAAACATATAATATATTTATATAAATTAAATGTGTACCTTTCACCATGATCAAGAAAGTCCATCTCCTATAAAAGTTGCAGTCATAATAATCGAAAATCGAACCTAAAGATTGTTGGATCTTTTGTTGGGGGTATGCTGCAAATTATGAACAAGAAGATTATGAACTCGATGATGATGAAGGTTGCACAAATAAATTCCAAAGCGTGAGTATCACACTAAGCTTTAGGTTCGATTCGCACCCACCAATCTATATAAATTGGATGCAAATGGGTTAACCGGCAAATCTCCTTCAGGATACTTTGGAATCCTTGAAGTGAATTGCACATTCACATCAAGCATATCGATCTATGGTGTTTTACAGAATAAAGTTTCTTCGTTTACGCTCGTGCCTAGAATGCATAATGCGATCAACTTACCAATGTTATGGATATATATATTTCTTTTTTTTTTATTTCTCTAGATTATTGTGAATGACAGGCTTCCACTACAAATGGTAGTACAAGTCTTGTATTTTGAGCAGTTGAGATTGAAAAATATCTTCTCAGGAAGTTTAGGAGACGGACTGCTATCGCAGAGAATAAGTAGTGATGTTCCAAGCTCAAACATCATTGAAGGGTATTGGAAAGTGTCAATTCACGAATCCATCAAGAACAAATTCAAGGACAACTAATATATAAAAAGACCATGAACAATCGTCAAAACTATTGTTAGTCTCATGCCAACAGATAAAAGTTCTTCCATTATTCCCTTGACTTTCTTGTTTGGCATGTTAAAGATGGCTATCATGTTGGGTGCCACCATTCCATGTAGACTTGAGCTTGAAAGAAGGATAGCATTAAGGTTGGAAATGGTTTCACTTGATGATCTTCTTATACCATCTCTTCAGAGTGGGGACTCCTTGTTTGATGTAGATACAGTTCACAGGCTACTGGTGAATTTCTTGCAGCGGATTAAAGAGGAAGAAACGGAAGACTATGGCTATGAATCCGACGGGGTTGGTTCTAATTGTCATGGTTCTCTGCTAAAAGTAGGACAACTCATTGATGCTTTTTTAGCAACAATTCCTCCTTATCCTTACTTAAGTCTACATAAATTCATTACTTTGATTGAGATACTTCTCGATTACGCTCGTGTCATCGATGATGGCCTTTATAGAGCTGTCGACATTTATTTGAAGGTAAATTTTCTTGAACTATAGAGAAGATCTTTCTCGAATTCCAATATTTAGGCACTTCATATTCAAATCACATTCTCAATCATGCAACAGATGCAAACACTTACAAAAGCAATGAGTTGAATCTGTTTGTTTTTTCACAGTTTACTACTTGATGTTGACAATGTGTTAGGCCTCTTATAACTAAATATTATAAGAGGAGGGTCAAGAGTTAGAATTTTTAAATGGGAACTGAATTTATAATGCAGTTATTTTTTATTTAGGCAGTTAGTGTCAATTTAAGTTGTAAATCAGGCAGTAACTGCTGCTCTACAGCAGTTATGGAGCAAATAAAAGGAGGAAATTAGAGAGGAGGGCAGGAAATTTCTGAGTGGTTATTCGACAGGGAGAGACCAAGCTCTCAAATTCTTGGAGTGGATATTCTTGTAATCGTTTATCAATTCTGCTTAAACAGAATTGTAAACTCGCATTCTGTTTAAATTCAATAAAGAATTCAGTTCCCCAATTTCAATTAGGTACTAACCAGTTCCAACACTGGTATCTGAGAAACAAAAATCCAGGAGAAATTAATGGTATTTACGCGCAATATGGAAGCACGCAATATGAAAGCACGTATGGAAGTTCTGGAACGAGGGTTTGAAGGGTTGCTACCATTGCGTGAAACATGGAAAAACATATGGAACAAGAGAGGGTGGAGCGGTTCGAAACTAGGCGCCAATTGAATGCCTTGGCTGATGCTGTCGGGATAATTCAAGCGAGATAGGAAGATGATTCCAGCGATGGTAGTCGGGATATGTTATATGGAGAGAGGCCAGAAAATTCCCTAGACTCCCGAAACAAGGTCAAAATATGGAGGAAATTAGAAATACCCGACTAGGGGGGAGAGATACTTTGATCTGAAAGGAATATCTGGGCCAGAGAAGTTGCAAGCGGTAATGGTGGCTATGGATGGAAAGGCTTTGACATGGTACCAATGGTGGGAATTTTCTGCTCAACTTCCTACTTGGGACGATTTTCGTGCCGCTGTGATTAAGCGTTTCCAACCATCTATGGTTGAAAGCCCTTTTGAATTGTTACTAAGTCTCAAACAAACAGGGTTAGTAGAAGAGTATCGAGAAAAGTTTGAATTGTACGCAAGCCCACTCAAATATGCAGAACCTGCATATTTGAAAGGAATCTTTTTGAATGGACTTAAGGAAGTGATAAGAGCATAATTAAAATTACATCCAGTGGAGACTTTTGCAGAGTTAATGGAATTTGCTCAAAGAGTTGATAAGAAGAACAATGTAGTCACCAAAGGTAGCAATTCTGCGAATTCTGGAGGTAAACCAATGAGAACTTACAATAATACTAGAACAGTGACATAGAAACCCGGGGTAAAGCAACAAACACAAACTACAATGTCCGGAGTTGGAAGTTCTTCAGGGGAAGGAAGTGTTGCAAACCCTCCTGGAACTTTTAGAGGCAGAGGATTCAGAAGGTTAACCGAGGCTGAAATGCAAGAGAAATCACAGAAGGGATTATGTTTTCACTGCGACGAGCGGTTTAGTCCAGGCCATGTGTGTGTTAACAAACAGTTGCACATGCTGGTTTTAGGTGGGGAAGATGAGAAATGTGAATTGCAGGAACCGAATCTAGTGGAAGTGGAGGGAGAATTGAATGATTGTCTATGTGTAGCAGCATTGCTGGTCTCACTTCGAAGGAAACCATTAAGTTATGGGGAAGGATTGGTGAGGAACATGCTATGGTCCTTGTAGATTATGCAGCTTCACATAATTTCATTTCAGCCACTTTTGTGAAGGAACATAATTTACAAATGTATGCAACCTCCATATACACGGAGGAAGTAGGAGATGGGAGAAAACTTGATTGTGGAGGAGTGTGTCCTCAATTAGAATTGGTGATGCAAGGACTCAAAGTGCAACAAGATTTTTATGTCTTTGATCTTGGAGGAGTGGATGTAGTGTTAGGGATGGAATGGTTGGCTGGTCTGGGAGAAATTAGAGCCAATTTTCGTGAATTGACACTTAGAATTCCTAGTGGAAATGGTTACCATACTTTGTAAGGGGACCTTGATTTAACTAGAGCTGTAGCATCTCTAAAGTCCCTTTTGAAAGCATTAAATGATCAAGGTCAAGGATTCATAGTGGAATACCATCAACTACAAGCCGAAGCTGCAGTTATAGATGAAAATCCAGAATGGACAACAGCTATTTTAGAAGAATATGGTGATGTTTTTCAAGAACCTCAAGGGTTACCCCCTACTAGAAGGCAAGACCATGCAATTATCTTGAAGGAAGGTGTCAATATTCCCAATATACGGCCTTATAGGTACCCTCACTATCAGAAAAATGAAATAGAAAGATTAGTAGATGATATGTTGAATTCTGGTATAATTAGACCAAGTGTTAGCCCCTATTCTAGCCCAATCATTTTAGTGAAAAAAGAAGATGGCGGGTGGCGCTTTTGTGTAGATTACAGGGCTTTGAATAAGATAACCATACCAGATAAGTTCCCTATTCCTATTATTGACGAGTTTCTTGATGAATTGGGAGGCGCAGCGATCTTTTCAAAATTGGACCTGAAATCGGGGTATCATCAAATTAGGATGCGAGAAGCAGATATTCCAAAAACAGCTTTTAGAACTCATGAAGGGCATTATGAGTTTATTGTCATGCCTTTTGGACTTATGAATGCCCCTTCAACTTTTCAATCCCTTATGAATGAAGTGTTAAGGCCGTACTTGAGAATGTGTGTGTTGGTTTTCTTTGATGACATCTTGGATTACAATACAATTGAACAAGCTGTTGGACATAAGTTCCCCTAATTTTAGTTTTAACATAATTAACAAACACACAATGTCTTGTGATTAAGCTAACTATTTGAATCAAGCTGCATTTCAGGTAGAAACACACACACACTAAACATATGGACACAATGCTTTGAACGCAAGGAATCAAGCTTGAAGTGAAGCATGTGCCGAAAAAAGTCAACTATGCTTATGTGTCTTTAGTGATTGTGTTTATTAGGGTTTAGACTTATCATACATGAGTTCATGCATAAGTGTTGCCAAGATAAAAATATGTTTTTAATTGAACTTAGAAAATCGATTGTCTAATCAATTGACAAATCCATTGGGCAATCAATTGATTGACTCAGGAGTAAAGTTATCACTGATCCAATCGATTGGTAAATCGATTATGTGAAGGATATCAGTGAAACTTGAACTCTGGGTGCAAAGCAATCGATTGGACAATCGATTCATGCATCAATTGAGAAATTGATTGTGAGTTACAGGGGCAAGTCACAAGTCTTTTATATCGATTGGCAAATCGATTTCGAAATTAAATTGTTTTTGACTTAACCACTGTAGCATACCAATCAATTGGACAATCAATTGGAACATCAACTGATGAATCGATTGAATGAGACACAGAGACAAATATCCTTAAACCAAATCGATTGGACAAAAGTTTTTCCAAGTAAGTAGCTCTGTGACAAATCCAATCGATTGAGACATCAATTGAATTTTATATCTTGACTTGCAAGACATATACTAATCGATTGGGTGTTGAAAATGTTTTATCATATATCAGAAACCAAGTTCCTAGTCGATTGGCACATCAATGATTTCAAATGGCTAAGTCCCAATAACAATTCAAATCGATTGGTAAATCGATTGGAATTGAACAACTGGAACACTAGGACAAAGCAAATCGATTGACGAATCGATTCGTGCAATTTTCTGAAGCCCAGAGAACAGTCCAATCGATTGACAAATTGATTGGAGTAATTGTTTCAGTTACAGACCAATTGCCAAATCGATTAAGATGAAATATCAGTCGATTGTGGAATCGATTGTTTTGATCTCGTTGTTGAAACAAAACATTCGAAATCGATTACTCAATCGATGCTGATATGAACTTGTCTTAGTTTTCTGATTTATGAATTAACCCAATCGATTGGGAAATCGATTGATGCATATGCTTTCAAGATTCAAGAAAAACAAGAAACACGAGCATCAATTGGCAAATCGATTGGAGTGTTTCTATGCTTTATAAAATCGATTGGCAAATCGATTTATATGTGTTTTTCTAAAACATATAAAAACTGTCTCAAAACTGTTTTTCAAAAAGAATGAACATAACTTTTGATTTGACATAGAATTTGAAACTTTCCAAAAACAGAACCTTTGAGACTTTGAATTTTTGATACACACAATACTTTGAGAGAACTTAACCATTTGGCAAACACTTATAGTTTGAACATCATTGTGTGACCAAGTCGCTTTTGTTAGAAAGATCTTTTGATCTTCTTTGTTGTCATCTTTGTGTAAAATTACATTGAAACCAAATTGTGTAAAAATCCAATAGCTAAACTGGTGGTTACCGTTCTTTGATGCTTGTGATCATCAAGAAGAAACCTTATTGCGATCTTGTGTAAGTTTGCCGGAATAACTCAAGGGATGCAATGGATGTATGTTAGAATCAAGATAGTTGGATAAATAGGCTAGGAGCTAGCTGGACAATCTGTAAAAGTACTATAGAAGATTCTAGTGAAAAAGGCTAAGATCAAGTTGATCTTGGGACTAGATGTAGGTTGTCTTACAAACAACCGAACCAGGATAAATTTCTGAGTATCGTTCTTCTATCCCTTATCTTTTACTTAATTGTTTGATTATTTAATATTGATACATGCTCCGTTTTGTCATTGCTTGATAAATTGAACATACATAATTCTTGCATTAGAAGTACTGCCATATACATAATTCTTGCATTAGAAGTCAAATATTCCTTACACAAGCGCATCAAAGGCATTTAAGGACTGCCCTAGCTTTGTCGAAAGAGCATCAATTATTTGCCAACAAGAAAAAATACACTTTTGGGCAAACTCAATTAGAGTATTTGAGTCATATCATCTCAGCAGGTGGAGTTGCAGCAGATCCAAAGAAGAATGAAGCTATGTTAGATTGGCCAACACCCAAGGACATCAAGGCCTTAAGAGGATTTTTGGGGCTGACAGGGTATTATCGAAGATTTGTTAGAGATTATGGAAAGATTGCTAGGCCCTTGACCCAACTTTTGAAGAAAGACAACTTCCAATGGAATAGTGAAGCCCAAGCTGCCTTGGAACAACTCAAGAGATTGATGGCAGCATTGCCAACACTCACTGTTCCAGATTTCTCTAAAACCTTTACCATATAAACTGATGCATCTAACAAGGGATTGGGTGCAGTTTTATTCCAAGAAGGGAGACTAGTGGCTTTTCTTAGCCAAACATTATTAGACAGAGCACAATCTAAGTCAGTTTATGAAAGAGAGTTGATGGCTATTGTGATTGCTGTTCAAAAGTGGCAACATTACCTGCTAGGAAGGCATTTCGTCATCATCACCGATCAGAAAAGCCTAAAATTTATAACAGAACAACGAGTATTTATCGAGATTGTAAGTTACAAAATTTGATACATGATCTAATCCAAGATCATAATGCTCATCCAGGCTATACATTTCAAAATAAAAAATTGCTCTATAAGGGGAGATTGGTGCTACCAAACGGATCTTCAAGGATTACCATTTTTCTACAAGAATTTCACAACTCAGCAGTGGGGGGACACTCTAGTTTTTTTAGAACCTATAAAAGAATTTCTGAGGTTGTGTATTGGTAGGGCATGAGAAAAGATATCCAGCAGCATGTGGCCAGTTGTGAGGTGTGTCAACTGAACAAATATCAAGCTTTGTCTCCTGCAGGCTTTCTTCAACCACTATCTATACCCAATCAGATTTGGGCTGATATATCTATGGATTTCATTGAAGGATTACCTAAGGTTCAAGGTAAAAATGTCATTCTCGTAGTGGTGGACAGATTGATTAAATATGCTCATTTTCTAGCACTTAGCCATCATTTCACTGCAAAAGATGTTGCTGAAGTTTTCCTTCAAGAGGTAGTAAAGTTATATGGTTTCCCCTCTACTACTGTGTCTGACAAAGATAAGATTTTCACTACAAGAAAAACTATTATTATCTACAACAGATTTTGGCTTTACTTACGGTATATCCGTGGGTAATGAATAATTATTCACGGATTAGCTACGAGCACGGGTCTGTAGGTAAATTGCTCGTAGGAATTATATTACCTACGGAAAATTCATAGGTTACATTTACTTGTAAGATTTTCGTAGGTAATTTATCTACGGAAAGTTATGGGTAAGTTACCCACAAACATATCATGGGTAACGTCAAACTAAAGAAAAGTAATGTTACCTACGAATATTCCGTCGGTAAAGTTTCATGTGGCATATCCGTGGGTAATATCAAACTAGAAAAAAAAATTCTAATACACTTTCATCACTTACATTAACTAAACAACAATATCACAATTTATATGTTATATGACTAACAGGGTTAAATCCAAAAATCTCAATAAATCCAAAAGTCTTAATAAAGTATGAAAATAAGTAAACTGTGATATTACTCTAAAAACAAGCAAGTTTTCTATGTTCAAAACTTGTTTCATTACTAATCAATTCAAGTGTATTCATCAGAACCAAAACATACAAAAAAATGGTTTAAATGAAAGAAATAAACCCAAGTATTTTATTACTAATCTACCTCTTTGAAACTTTAAATAAGGGTTTCTCATAATATATGGAACTAAACTTCTTTGACAAAAAAATGGCATAAATGAAAGAAATAAACCCAAGTATTTTATTAATACTGGAACTACGTTACATGGGTGAGCAGGACCTCAGACCACAACATAAAAAATCGTGTCTGAAAACCAAAGCAAGATCAGTTCAGTAACATTCTTGATCTTGGCTAGATACACAATTCACTAGTCAAACTCAACAGATATAGATACACACTTTACACGCCTAATAAGAGAAATCAAAAAAGACAATTCACTAGTCAAACTCAACTCAACAGATATAGATCCACAGGCCTAATAAGAGAAATCAAACAAGAAAAGTTACAAAACATAGACCTTACAGTTATTAAAATTTTAACCTGCGAATAATGCTATAGAGTTCAGGTCTTGCTCTCATCCAATCAGAAAAACTACTGTGACCAGTAGTACTAGAATGGAGTATATCCCTTTCTGAATGCAGGTACACAGTAAAACATATTAAAAAGTAGTATCTCTCCAAGTACTCCATAAAAAAGGAAAGTGATGCCTCCCTTTTCATCTCATCTGGCTGTCGCAGAATGCTATTGCAATAGGTGCCAATTGCGTCACGCAGATTTTGAAGTTCAAGAAAGACAGGGATTAAATAACGCAATTTTAAATATGTGAAGATTCAACCCACAAGATACATGTTAAGAAATTCAAAACATTCTAAGTGACTGTACAAACAACTAACATAGAAGTTATTTTTTATTAACACAATATCAGAATCATTAAAAACAGATACCTGCATTGAAGCACATTTGTCAATGACTTTGTCCACTTGTCTTTTCCCCTCAACACCGCCCTGAAGCATGTTAGCAAATTATAACAACAAGAATATATGCTCATATCTTATACAATAAATATTAAATTTAAAGTCAGTACCTCTAACACCCGAACCAAGCTTCTTATGACTGCATATTCTCCCCTGGGAATTGCCTCCTCCGAGTTAGGCATATGATCAGCAACATTGGTCATAGATTGAAAAATTCTAGCGATCGAATTGCTTCTTGGAATCCCTATCATGTAATAACATAAACCAAATATTTTTGTTAATGGAAAATCCACTTGTACACCTTATGATTTTAACTTAAGGACAAAAAGGAAAACAAATCTAATGCAATTTTAGCAGAAGAAACTGCATTCCCATTCTAAACAAGTTTCACCCATACCTCTAACAGCGTCTTCACAGAATTACATGACACTGGTTCCCATTGGTCCACCATTTGACCATCGGGTAGTTCATCAGTCACAAGGATCTTATTTCCATATATGTTAATTCGATGTAAAATTAATATTGATAGTAAAGAATAAAAACAACCATCAACTCCGCGTGACAAGTTAGGGACAAATACGGCGTGGCACCGGAGAAATACCTTTGAGCTTCCAACAAGATGTCTTCTTTCAAACGAGCTTCCATTTGTTCTACCCTTTCCCTATTAATTCCCTAATTGATTACAGTTCTCACATAAGTTAGACGCCAAAACAGTAATGCATTCAATACAAATGTAACTACTCAACCCCCATTTGCTGATTGTTCCACTAGGTTGACAGCCAGCATAGAACAACCTCATACATATAGTTTTAAATTATGTGTAGTCACAATTGCAACTGCAATACAAAGATTTTGGAGATTTCTACGACCACGTCGCAACTGCAATTGCATCAGCCACATTGTTTGAATGAATTTTTCCTCATTATCAATGATCACAACCTAATTGCAACAACAATTTAAAATCTTATATATTGGCATAAAAGAACTAGCAAAATAATAAAAAATCAACCGCATATACCGTATACTCAAGGTTGGAGAATGGTCTCTCCACATCACACAAAACAAAAGGGCGGCCATTAATGTACACAAGCTGATATCATAATGCTAGGAAATTACCAGAGAAACGAACAAAAGTCCCAAAACCTCACCAGTAGCATCCAGTTTTTCCTAAACTCCAATTCTTATGTTGTAAATTGTCATATTATTTTTATTACCAACCAAATGAACACGAGCATAAACAAAATCAATGGGTTCACTCAACAAAAAGGAAAAATACAGAAAAAAAAACAAGAACTCAGCATCAACACAAAAATACACATGCACAAGTTAGCAAGCAATTTCTCAAAAAGAATCACAACTCCGAAATTAAGAAACATATTAAATAGCAAAAAGAAAAAACAGCCAAGCTTTTAAGTTACTTGCAAATGCACGAGAGATTAAATCAAAAACACAAATACAAATCCCTGAATGAACACACTCAAATCGAAAAAATCAGAGTGAGATATTCATTATAAATTACTGCTAGTTTTAGAAAATACCTGAGAAAATAGGTAAGAAGCGGCGCAACACAACAATGATGGCGAGGTCGAGAATAGCTTTGATGGTGTGAACCGAAGCTGTGGTTGAAGATTGAAGGATGGATTTTGGGAGTGACGGTTTTGCGCGAATCAAATATTGATGTCGATGCAAAAAGAAACACACCGAATATACCTAGATCGAAGAAGACACAAATCAATGAAAGGCGGTTAAGTTCGGAGAGAGTGGAGCGTCGCATATCATAGAGAAAAGTTGCAGATTTGTGAGTGAAGGACAAAGAATATCGATCAAGAGTGATAACGTGATTCTGAAAGCAATAGATATTGAATTGTTGGGCGAGAGCTATGGAGAATGATCTTGTTTTTGGAGGAGAATGAAATTTGTTTTTGTAGAGCTTGTGTGTTTTGAGAGAACGGAAACCCTAGTTACCGGTTTTGAGGAGTGTTTTTGAGGGAAGAAGCGGAAAATGTTTCTATTGAAAAAAATAAAATAAAATATTCTTTAAAAAAAATATTAAAATAATATATTTTTACATTACCCACGAATACTTCTCTTATTTTAGCTACAGAGAAACTATCGTAAATGAAATACGATTTTTTTTACACAAATGTAACTTGGAGTATTCATTTTTAACTTTACCTACGGAGAAACTAATTTTTTTAAAAATTGATTTATTTTATAGAAGAATAAGCACAGTTTTTCCGTAGGTAGTAAATAATTTATCCACGGACTTAGATCCGTGAGTAATTTTCCGTAGATATACAAACATTTTCTTGTAGTGTTTCCTGAGTCATTTTTGGTCGGAGTTGTTCAAAATGGCAGGTACAAAACTCAAATTTAGCTCTGCTTACCATCCTCAAACAGATGGACAAACCGAAGTAGTCAATAGGTGTTTGGAAACATACTTAAGATGTCTCACAGACACTAAGGCCAAACAATGGCCAAAGTGGCTAAGTTGGGCAGAATTTTGGTTTAATACCAATTATCACAGCTCTCTAAAATTAACCCCCTTTTAGGCACTATATGGTCGAGACCCACCTCATCTCCTAAAAGGGACTACTATTTCTTCGGTTGTTGAAAAAGTTAACATAATGACACAAGATAGGGACCAAATGTTGCATGATCTAAAAAACAATTTGGTCACAGCTCAGAATCAGATGAAAAAGTACGCTGATCAGTCTAGGCGTCCTATTTCACTAGGGGTTGGAGATTTGGTTTATTTGAAATTACAGCCCTACAGATTGCGGTCTTTGGCTAAGAAGAGAAATGAGAAATTAAGTCCTAGTTTTTATGGACCGTATCAGATTTCAAAGCAGATTGGAACAGTTGCATTTGAGTTAGCTCTTCCACCAGAGAGTAAGACATATGCAGTGTTTCATGTTTCCCTACTTTAGAAAGCCATCTCTTCTTCAACTACCCCTCAACCTTTGCCACCTATGTTATTAGAGGAACTAGAATTGCAAGTTACTCTAGCTGTTGTACAAGATGTCCGCAACGCTCCTAGTGACATAGCATAAGTCTTGATTAAGTGGAAGGACCTACCAGATTTTGAAGCAACATGGGAACCTGGTAAGACTATTATGGAGCAATTCCCTTCTTTTCACCTTGAGGACAAGGTGACTCTTTTGGGAGGGAGTATTGTTAGGCCTCTTATAACTAAATATTATAAGAGGAGGATCAAGAGTTAGAATTTTTAAATGGGGACTGAATTTATAATGCAGTTATTTTTTATTTAGGTAGTTAGTGTCAATTTAAGTTGTAAATCAGGCGGTAACTGCTGCTCTACAGCAATTATGGAGCAAATAAAAAGAGGAAACTAGATACGAGGGCAGGAAATTTCTGAGTGGTTATTGGAAAGGGAGAGACCAAGCTCTCAAATTCTTGGAGTGGATATTCTTGTAATCGTTTATCAATTATGCCCAAACAGAATTGTAAACTTGCATTCTGTTTAAATTCAATAAAGAATTCAGTTCCCCAATTTCAATAAGTACTAACCAGTTCCAACACAATGCACCTTTGTTTGCCTCTTGTTCAGGCCCATACAGCATTAACAGAACAAGAATGCAAGAAACTTTGCAAGTTTATAGACTGTCAGAAGCTGTCTCAAGAAGCATGCAACCATGCTGCCATGAATGACAGGCTTCCACTGCAGATGGTAGTACAAGTCTTGTATTTTGAGCAGCTGAGATTGAAAAATGCCTTCTCAGTAAGTTCAGGAGACGGGCTGCTATCACAGAGAATAAGCAGTGGTGTTCCAAGTGCAGCCATGTCACCTACGGACAACTATGCATCTATGAGGAGAGAGAACCGAGAATTGAAGCTGGAGATTTCAAGATTGAGAGTGAGGCTGAGTGAGTTGGAGAAGGAGCAAATGTCCATGAAACAAGTAAAGCGCCATAAATCAAGTAAGAAGTCTAGGGGGGACAGAGGTGAAAAATGGTAGGAGTAGGAGATATTCTGTCTCATAGATATTCAAACAAATACTCTAATATCACTCACTGTGTATTTAACTTTTCATAACTTCTCATATGATTGGATACTGTTTCATAACATTGGTAAATATCTTTGTCCATTGTCAAAATTCTTATTTGAAAATTTTATTGGCATGCAACATCATTTGGTAGGCATCTCTTTTCTATTTTCAAACTTGTTCTTGAAGTTGTTCATGTGCTTTGGCTTCTCATGCTTGTTCCATACTTCATCAAAGATTTTGCAACACATTGCATGCAATCCATCAATAAAACACTTGAAAAGTAATTAACAGAAAAGTTGTGGAATCATTGAACATTGGAGGGTTCTATATGTTGAGGTTTGAGGATATAAAACAGTAAATATGCCATCTAGTGTGTGTAGTAAATAGCAAAGCAAAAAAAGTTAGGCTTGAAAAAAACTGAAAATAAAATTAAAAAATGATTATGCTGTTCTTAACATTGCTTTGTCATGGTATTGACAATTATATAAAGTAAAAGCATTCTAAAACTGCAATAGATATTCAAGCCAACAAATAAAAAAATCAATTTTGGATAATTGAATTACAAATTTATGCAAAAAAACCTCCGAAACATACTTTCTATTGCAATCAGAACCCGATGAAAGGTCAACCGTCCATATTTGCCAACCTTAATGCAAATGTTAGATACTGTTATTAGACATTATAAGTAGGTTGATTACACAGTCCAACACATTTATAAAATTATTAAAAGTTGTGAATTTTTTCACTTATGATTAATTAAATATAAATATTTTAAATGTTATACATTCAAAATAAATTTTTTTTAAATATAGATCTAGAAATTGAATTTGAAGGAGCTTTGTATAGTGTTGTATATATATATACAAAAAAATCATTCAAAAATATATGTCGATGTTTCAACGTAGACTAAAAATACAAATATAATAACTTTGTAAAGACTAAAATATGATTCTTTTTAATAGAGACTAATAATGAAATTTTAAAATTTTATACAAACTAAAAACTTATTTAAACATTGTATTTATTTTAATTTAAACTTCATTGAATTGTTTATGCATAAATTTTATTACTGATTTTTAAGACGTGATTATATTTTTATATATTTTATGGTAATTTATAGTTGTTATATTTTAATTATTAAAATATTATGATGTATTTATATACAACAAATTAAAAAAGCAACTAAAAGTTAAATGAAGTTTGTAATAGAAATTATATTTTTTATTGTTGGTTACTTAGTTTTTTAATCATAGTTATATAGACAATAGACTAAGAAGTAGTAGAATGATAAATAAAGAATCAATAAATTATAAAGGTGTCACCATACATTATTGAATGGTGTGGTATAATCATTTTTGCATGATAAGTAAAGATGTGATGTATAATGATTTGGAGGTTTATTTTAATATATTAAAAGATTGTTTGATAAAAATGACCTTTGAATTTAAATAAAAAGTAATTATATAGAATACAACTCACATTCGCACATGTGTAATTTGTAAAAATTTATTTGTGAATTTTAAAATATTTAAAAGTGACATTTATGGTGTATAAATGTATTATTTTTGATCGGAAAAGGTTTCAATATTTATAAACTTTTAAGTTTATAAAAATAATTTGTTGTGTAAAAAAAGGCATAAAATGATATAGAAATAATTACAAATTTTATTATTTTTAAAATATTCAATATATAATTAATATTTTTTTAAAATATTATTTGTTGTTCTTTCTTTTTTTTACAAAGACTTACTAATTTAAATGTGTTTGTTTGTTTTGATGTTTTTTATTTATTTTAATTTAAAACTAATTGGATATTTAAAGGAGATATTTACGGTGTATAAATGTAATAATTTGATTGGAAAAACATTTCAATATTTATAAATTTTTAAGTTTAT
>JBBPBS010000115.1:4411966-4460106 GCA_037974835.1 Cicer judaicum | reverse complement strand
ATATCTTAAATTCGAATGAGACATGATATTCAACATAAAAATATGGTATTTATCAGAGTTAAATTTTACATATTATTAAATTTTAGTTCTTAAAATAAAATTAAAATATTATAATATATTTTATACAATAAATTAAAAAAATAATTGATAATTAAATCAAATTTATAATAAAAATTATATTTTTTTTATTATGGATTTTATTATCATAGCTATTAAATAGAGATAAAAGTAGTAGAACGAGTGATAAAAAATAAATGAATTTTTCACATTATATTATTAAATAATGTAACATAGTTAATGGTATATAATATATAAAAATATGATGTAACATAACATATAATGTGACATAGTTAATGAAATGTGATATATCACGAGATTTATTTTAATATATTAAATAAAAAATAGTTCCACATCAATAGGTGGCATAATCTATTTGCTAAAGCTCAAATTTTCAACCATAAATTTTCACATCTTTCTGCTACTTCTAATAATGAATTTAAAGAAGTTTTTGAGTAAATTTTGGGGTTGTTGTTTTTTCTTCTTCTGCTTCTTTTTTATTTTTTTTTATTTTTCTTCTTATTGAATAATAAAGGATAAAAATATAAATTTATTATATTATAAAAGAATGTATTTGTATCCAAAGAAAATCCGACGAAATCGTGGTAGTTAACCATTGAGTTACCATTATATGATAGTATAGTATAGATATACTATTGATATTGATTCAAAAATAATTAAAAGTCAAATAGATGGACTTCAAAACATTCAAAAATAAATAAAATAATAAAATTTTGTTAAAATGGTTATGTTAAAATAAAATTATATATTGATAATTAATACAAAAAATCTATATAAATAATTTGTTGTGAAAGTTTTTCTTTAATAAAAATTTGTTTTATAAGTACAGAAAAAATACGCCAACCTTATACTTTTTTCTGGGTTAGTTTGCTTTGTTCATTTAAATGGATTAGAAAAATAAAGGTTCATTTAAGCTCAATCTTCTAACTACACATTTTGGAAGACTTTATGGAAGGGTGATACTACTAAACCCAAAAATAAATTTGAAGTTTATTAGAAAAAGATAAATAGAAATGCAGTGGCCTTGATTAGACATTGAGGACTAAAAAAGAAGTGATATGCTACAATTGTGGTAAAACAATTCACATAAAATCAAATTACACGTTCCTTAAGAGAGTTCAGTCGAGGGAAAGAGATGAAGTCAAATAGAAGAAAAAAGATTAAGTTACTACAATAGTTGCATTTGTTGGAACAAAGTTGATCCTGAGAACAATTTCTCGTGTGTTTTAATGTTAACAAAAAGTATTTCATGAGAATTATTAATTGGACTAATGGCTTCCATTAAGTGAGCATAAATTAGAACAAGTCATAAGAGGAAGTGATCGGATGAAGTCACAATAAGAAGTGACCAAAGGAAGTCACTATAGGAAGTAAAAAGGTCAGAGGACACGAAGTCAAACCAGTCAACGAAATCCTCTTATGGTAGTGCATCGTATTTTTGGTAGTTCAATGTGCTTCTAATAAATTTGTAACTCAGTGTGCCTCTGGAAACCCAGTATACTATTGGTAATTCAACATGCCTCTAATGTTTTAGGTTGCCTCTAAAAGGTTTGTTTGAGCATTATTCTAAACTCTGAAGCCAATTTCCAAGATTCATAATTAAAGCTCATGTTTTACTCGTCTAAACAATTGCAACACACTCCAATATACTGCCTCTAATTTGTATCCTCTTAAGTTGCAATGACTCTGATAACGGAACAAGGTTATTTGCCTAAGCCACTAATTCCAATCATGCAATTGCCTTTGCCTCTGACTATCAAGAAAGCAAAGTACACAACATCTAACTCCAACAATCAAGGAATATTCTGATAAAGAAAAGGAAATGCCTCGTAGAAAGTCAACGATAAGGATAAAGGATAAATCTCACTTAGCCGAATTAGAATTCCTATAAATCTAAACTTAGGCCCGAATCCATTCCTTCTCAAATCAATCAAGCATATCAAGGGAAATTCGCATGAAGAGTTTTCGAACAAAATCTAGATTTGATACGATAGCAACGTTCGAAAAGATCCAATTTTAGAAACAAGAAAATGCCTAACAGACACATTATCAAAACACGTCATTCAAAATTATAATTGAAGGAAATATTTTGACCAAGGTGAATTTGAGATACTATTCAAAAATTCAGCAACAAATTCACGTACCATAAATTCAACTACAAAAATTGGTTAAAGGTTAAAGAATAAAGTACAAAACCAACAATAGTAAACACCTCAAAGCTTATATTTTCTAAGTACTCAGAATTCAAAGGTTATATTTTAGGCAAAGGAACTTATTAAGATTAACATCTTTTAGTGCTTAAGTGTTATAACCCGTGTGTGAAAATCCAGTGTAATAATCTGCTTAGTATAAGCAAAACACAAATAGTTTCAAACTTGTGTAACTCATCCCAATAGTGGCTTTAGTGTGCCTCAAGCAATCTATTGTTTTCAGGTTGCATTGAGAAGACTTGACTTGTAGGTTCAAGTGTTGTAATTCAAGATTTTGAATTAGTGGATAAATTATTATGTGTGAGAGAACTGAATGTAGCTACCAAGTTGGTGGTGAACCATGATAAAATATAATGTGTTGATTTTAAAATTTATTTACTTTTCATCGTCGATTTTAAATAGAAATGCGGAGGTGAGGTCCTTCCGCTAAGAAAAACTTGAATTAGTCAACCTTGTTTTTTTAATTTCAATTAATGAGAATTTATTCTATTTTAGGACATAAGTGAACATTTTCTAACAAGTAGCAAATTATTCAAAAATAATAACAATAATATCCACTAAATTGTGTTGTGCTATTTCGTAAAATGAAATCCAACTATTTACTAGTGAAATTTTATTGATTACATAATGAACTACTTCTAAAAACGAAAAAAAATTATATCGTTTTTGAAAGAAAGCAAATATTTTTAAGTAATGTGTTAGATCAAAATATAGGGCGTTACAATTTCACTTCTCTCTATAGGATGTTTACGAAGCTATGCAAGGAAGAAGTGAATCCAATTAAAGATGTCTCTTCCAATTATGGTGGTAAATAATTTGGTTATATTGTGGAATCCGATTGATAAGAAAATTATTATAAGTCGAGATGTGATATTTCTTGAAGACCAAACTATTGAAGATTTTGATAAAGCTAAGAAACATAAATCAAATTCCAAAAATTACATTGATCTTGCGCCTAAGCCCCCAACATAAAGTTTTGTTGATGGAGGAGATATATAGCTAGATGATGAGAACATCAACTTTCTTAGAGTACTACCAAGAATCTATTACAAATGTTGATAAAGAAAAATGGTTGAAGGTCATGCAAGAAGATAATTTCTTGCTTGAGAATCAGACATTTGATTTGGTAAAGTTGCCTAAAGGTATAAACACATTTAAGAACAAATGGGTATACAAGATAAAGGCAAAAGAGATTTAATTAGAGAAAATGTATTGACTTTGAAGAAATTTATTCACCTATGGTGAAGATGTCTTTCATTCGAGTTGTGATTGGGTTAGCAGCTTGTATGAACCTAGAAGTTGAACAACTTGATTGTACTCCTTTATGGCAATTTAGAGGAAGAGATCTATATGAAGCAACCAAATGGTTTCAAAGTTAAAGGTAAAGAGTAGTTTTTGTGTAAATTAAAGAAAAGCTTGTATACACTCAAGCAAGCATCTCGACAATGGTATAAAAAATTTAATTCTTTCATGGAGAAACATGAGTACGATAAAACTACTTCTGACCATTGTGCGTTTGTCAAGAAATTATCTCATGGTGATTATATTATTCCCTTGTTATATGTGGATGACATGTTGATTGTTGGTCATGATACTAAGAAGATTCAATCTCTAAAGAAATATTTGAACAAGTGTTTTGCAATGAAAGACTTGGGTCCTACACAGCAAATTCTTGACATTAGAATTACTCGTGACGGGAATAATGATAAAATTTTATACATGGTGATTTTCAACACATACACTCAATTTCAATTCATCAAAATAGCTCAGGCATGGGTACCTAAAGAGAAAATAACTTCTAATGTAGAAATCTTCTCAAAATGTCAAGAAAGAGTCATAGTTCTTAAACAGTGGTTGTTCAAGACACATGGCAGAAGATAAGATATATTTTATTTCCTAAGTTGAAAAGGATGGAGGTTAGTAACTTTGGAAACAATTATTAAGAAAAAATCAAAGATAAATTTATTATATGTATTTATAATTCTACACACAAAAAAAAAAAAAACAAGACATTCAGTATGTGGATGCTTTAAAATAAAATCTAATTAATATAAATCAATTATATATTAGTTTTTTTCAAACTTAACATATGTGAAGTCAAACAATCATCTTCTAGAAAAATCTTTTTTACTAGCTCAAGAAACAAGAATCTCAATGTATTATGCTTAGATGAACATCAATTATGATAAACAAGAGTCTTTAAGTATAATTACATAGAGTTTCTATATACAAGCAAGGAAATTGATTGAACATCAAGAAATCAATTATGAGTATACTTTTTATTGAAAGATATTCACTTGTATTTTGACTTTAACATCAATATCCTTTGTTGATATTTATCCAGCAATTGACAAATCCTTAATCTTTGTAACCTGACACAATAGAGGTTTTTCATTAAAAAAAATTATTGTACTAAGATGTAAGTATGAGTAGGCTAGAACATAGTGATTGAAAAGAAAATTAGTTTGATTTAGTAGAGACATCCTTGTGATTGAAGAAACAAGACGTAATATGATGTGTGTGTGTGTGTTTATGTGATGGACTAAGGCTAATTTGAACCGACCCATTAAAATAATTCAATCCTAATTTCAATCAGACTTACAGTCTCACACAATCATTCACAACCCTAATCTCATTATCTCATCATCAATAATCCTCTTAAACCCTCGAACTCTAGTTCTCTCATGACACACACAAAACTCAAGTTATACCAATGAACCCTAATTCCTACAAGTCTCAATGTCGACTAACGTTGGTCAGTTGTAGCCAACTCCAGGATATCACTTACTATCTCTTACATACGTATATACATACGTATGTATGTTTGTATGTTCATGAATCAAACGAGTCAAACTATTGCATACCTTAAGTTCAACACATTTATTTAGCGAGCTCAATTTTCATCTTATATTTGACTCATTTGGTTCATCAACCAAGTTCAATGACCTAATTCTCAAATTCACTCTTAAACTATAAACTATTTTCAATTTAGTTTGTTTCATTGGCAGTCATACTTGACAATTATGTCTTCAAACATATGTTTTTTTTTCATGTCATGTGATGTAAATATTCAATGTCCTAGTACCAAGATTGCTATCTTAATTTCGTTACTAATCTTTGGTATCTCTCCTTATCAACTTGGGAGATGCCTTCTTGTTATGCCAATTTAAGGTTAGGTTTCATCGGTGTATCTGTTGGCTTGCACCCTAACATTCTTGTTTCTTCCAACAGGTCTAGCACATATTTTCTCCTCGTAACACTCATAATTATCAACTTTACGTAAATCCCATTGTATTCCAGAAGCCTATTTGGGATACGTAGATTCCATATTTGGAACGGGAAATCTCCATCCCAAGAAAATATTTGAGGTGTCTAAGGTCCTTGACCTCAAATTCTTTAGCTAGAAATTTCTTAAGTTCTTATATCTCTTTGTCATCATTGCCTGAGATTATGATGTCATCCACATAAACAATAAATATTGCCACCTTTCCTTCACTAGAATGCTTGAAAAACATTGTATGGTTGATTTGGCATTGAGTAAAGTCGTGACCATTAACAACTCGTGTTAGTCTTTCAAACCATGTCTGTGGGGAATGCTTAAGACCATAAAGTGATTTCTAGAGCTTGCATACCTTGCCAATTATTTGTGGGATTTCTAGGCCATGTGGTATTTTTATGTATACCTCTTCTTCGAGTTCACCATTTAGAAAAGCATTCTTGATGTCTAGTTGGTGTAAGGGCCAATCTAGATTTACAGCTAATGAGATAATGACACGAACATTATTTAGTTTTGCCACTGGAGTAAATGTTTCTTCATAGTCCACCCCATATGATTGGGTGAACCTCTTTGCCACCAAGCGGGCTTTGTACTTATTCACACTCCCAACAGCATTGTGCTTTATAGAGAAGATCCATTTACACCCAACTAATTTTTTTCCTTCTGGAAACTCCACAAATTTCCATGTTCCATTCTTGTCCAGTGCTTAATTTCATCTTCCATTGCAGTATTCCATTCAGCATGTTGGACAGCTTCTTGAACATTTTTTTTGGAAGTTTTATGTTATCCAATATGGTGATGAAGACCCTGTATTCTTGTGACAGATTTCTATGAGATACATAATTGCCAATTGGATGTTGAGTGCATGACCTCTATAAGACCCTTAATTTTACATTACACTTTATGTATTTTAGTGTATTTTGGGTACTGAACTCGGAGGCTTTTTAGCCAGGTTATTAATATTTTGTGAGCTTAATTGCCCAAAAATATATTTTGATGCCCCGATTAAAATTGTTCGTCGATGAATAAATTAAATTAACTGTTGCGGATCTTTTACGAATAATTTAATTCTAGAGAGTTTCGTTAAAAATATCTCGGGCTGCTAAAAATTGCATCTGTCAATTGAGTTGCGACGAGAGTAGATATTTTTAACAAGAAGTGGTTTGGGAAGTGATGGGTGAAATGGTAATTGTAATAAATATCTAAAGATTTTGAGATATTTGTTAATTATAATTAATATATATAAATATGTATATATGTTTGTGTGGAGGGAAAAGAGGAGGAAATAGAAAGAAAAGAAATATAAAGAAAGGAAAAGAAAAGGAAAGAAAAGAAAGATTTCCATCTCCTTCCTCTCCTTGCCTTGCGTAAACCCTTCTTCCTCCTTTCTCCATTTTTATTCATTTTTGCTTTCTTGGCTTCCTTTTAATTCAAGAATAGAAACCCAAGGCTTGGTGGGTGATAGGACAAGGATTTCTCAACTTCACTCTTCCTCTTTGATTCGAAAACGAAGAAAAACGGTGTTAGGGATTTCAAAACCGTCAAACACAAACCTCCCTGTTCATCTAGATCTAAGCTTCGTTTCGCGAAGAGATAGAAGGGAAAGTTGCTCACTACCACGCTACGATGCTAGGGAACCAACTTTGGAAGCGGCGTTGCGAGCAGAAAATTTACCGGATTTACTCACGGTACCGTAATCGCACGTTAAAGCTAACGTGAAAGTAAGGGCTCCTTCCAAACTTTTAGTTTGCATTTAGGGACTTATCTGTGATTGTGTGGAAAAGAATTTTGTTAGGGTTGGAGTATTGATTTGGGAAAAATGAATTTAAGGCTTTATGGGTAAAATCTTAGAGTTAGGTTTTGGTGATATTGATGAATGTTTCGTGGAAAATGAATTTAACCCATTTGTGTATGAATTTGAGTAAATGAAATTTGACGTGGTCATAATTAATGCTTATGAAATTTGATATGTGTATGGTTGGATTTTGTGGAGAAATGAATTGATGTGTTTTGGTGTGAATCATGGATTGGATTTGATAATATGGTTGAGTTTGTTTTGTGTGGAATTTGAAAACCATAGAGTTAAACGAGAATTAAGAATGGGGAATCTCTTAATGTCTTGTTTACTTAATATTTGTTTTGAAAATCGCTTAAGTTAAAAGAGTGTTAAGAATGGGGAATCTCTTAATATTTTTGTTTACTTAATGTCTGTTTTGAAAATCGTTTAAGTTAAAAGAGTATTAAGAATGGGGAATCTCTTAATATTTCTGTTTACTTAATGTTTGTTGTGGAAACCGTTTAAGTTAAAAGAGTATTAAGAATGGGGAATCTCTTAATATTTCTGTTTACTTAATGTCTGTTGTGGAAATCGTTTAAGTTAAATGAGTATTAAAAATGGGGAATCTTTTGATATCTGCATTTGCTTAACGATTGTCGTGGATGGAGTCAGTGTATGTTCATGCATTTTCATTCTTTTTGTAAATCGTGCAGACCCGTGATAGGTGGCACCTTGATAAATAATACTTTGGCCTGTGATAGGCGGTACATTTATGATTTGAGGTTGTGTATGAATGTGATTGAGTTAGTTTATGTATTTTTAGAAGAATATGTAGGGAAATCGATTTCCCAATCGATTTGATGAGTTACAGGGACTTCGCTTATTTGACAAAATCAATTTGCCAATCGATTTTATAATATGTTTTTCAAAACCATTTAAGAAATCGACTTGGAAATCGATTTGGCCATTACAGGAGCTCAGCAAAATTGACAAAATCGATTGGCTTCAATACAGGGGTTTAGTTTTTCATTCAATCGATTTCCCAATCGATTGATTTAAGCCCAGAGTTCAGTTTTCACAAAAAAACTTTCAAGAAATCGATTTTCCAATCGATTGGCTCAGTAGAAATTCTTATTTTGAGTTAGATAATCGATTGCTCAATTGATTTATCAATATTTTGGCCAGTTATTTATTACTTGATGGATTGAGAACTCTATTTTGATTTCATTTTTATTTGGCAAGTATTATATGAATTTTTAGCATATGAAAAACCCTTTTAAGGTGCATGCTAAGTTGAAAGGTTATTTGTGCATTTAAAAACTTAAATGTTATGTGATAACTGTTAATTTCGGTTGGTGACCCTTTACAACTATTGTGGAAATCTAGGCTTTGCCCTCAGATGAGAGCCAGGACAATCCTACCAGTTCGTACCCCATGGATGGGAATGTAGATGGGAATGCATGAAAGGAGCTATGTTAGGAGGATCTTACGGGGCGCGTGGAGATCACTCAGGGTGTATAGCTATAGTTTTTTTGGTAGAATGATCAGATTAGGATGACATAGAGGGAACATATGTCTTTCTTTTAGACTACGTTTATTTTGAACTGGAAAACTGTACCTTTACTAATATTGTCAGCATGACATCTTCTAAATCTGTATTAGGTTCAGAATTTTGGACTGGCCTTGGAGATGTGTAGATTTCTTCCTCCCTTTGAGTTTTCTTCTTACTTGTGTACACCAGTAATTCTTTTTCCAATTCTGTCTCAAACCTGGCTGCAAATTTTACTGTTTCTCTAGTCACAAGGTCAATTTCTGGTTCTACAACTTGTTATTGTATGAAGGTTTGTTTTGTTTCTAAAAGATGTTGCAAATTCTATTGTTGTTGCAAATCTTGTTCCATTTCATGTTGCAAATGTTGTTCCCTTTCCCAAGGTTGGAATTATGCTATGTTTTGTTCTCTCTCCCCCTGAAGGCCAACTTTGGGGTAGTAAGGTTGATTTTCAAAGAAGTTTACATCCATGGAATGGTAAAATAAATTGCTTATGGAGAAGTAGCACCTGTATCCCTTCTTATTTGGTGGGTATCCTAATAACATGCATTTCATGCACAAATGTAGTGCAGCCAAAGACTTTGGGAGGAATAGATGAAAGGATTTTAATGTGTGGGTAAATGGATTGAAGGGTTTGGCAAGGGGTTTTGAACTCGAGAGATTTAGAAAGTATTCTGTTAATTAAATATGATGCTGAAAGGACAACTTCACCCCAAAAATGATTTGGTATATTAGTTGATAATGTAAAGGACCTAGTAACCTCCATGAGGTGCCTATTTTTCCTCTCGGCAATACCATTTTGTTGTGGTGTGTTCACACATCTGGTTTGGTGAATTATTCCATGCTTGAGAAGGTGAATTTTGAGGGAATTGTGATAGTATTCACGGCCATTATCAATTCGTAGGACTTGGATTTTCGTTTGAAATTAGGTTTGTATCATATTGTTCAAGTTCTCAAAGATTTCTCCAACTTCAGATTTTTCTTTCATAAGGAACACCTATGTAACTCGTGTATGATCATCTATAAAGGTCATAAACCATTTTGAACTAATTATGTTATTAACACGGGAAGGTCCCCAAACATCACTATGGATTAATGAGAAAGGTTGAGATGGTTTATAAAATTGAGGAGGATAATGGTTACGTGAGTGTTTGGATAATTGATAGATTTCACATTGAAACAAATTTGAATTTTTATTGAATAGAGAAGGAAAAAAAATTTCAAGGTACATAAAGTTTGGATGTCTTAAACAATAGTGCCATAGCATGACAGCTTCATGTAGGATTTCACCACTTGATGCAGCAACATAGATTGAATATTTTCCTCTCTTCTTGAACTCACTAGCTTGAAGGAAGTAGAGACATGCACATTCCTCAACAATGCCAATCATCCTCCCCGAATCTAGATCATGAAATTCGCATAGGTGAGACAAGAATTTAGTGAAACAATTTAGATCTTGAATCAATTTACTTATGGACAAAAGGTTGCAATTCAACTTTGGAACATAAAGAACTAATTTAAGAGTAATGTCCTTGGAGATGATTAATGAGCCTTTACCAATCACTTTTGTTTCAGTGTCATCTACTATTCATACCATAGAATTGTCATTGCATGGGGAATATTCATCAAATAGAGTGATATCCCCAGTCATATGGTTTGAGGCTCTAGAGTCTACAATCCATGACTTAGATATTCCCTTGTCAACAAAATAGACAAATGAAGAATTAACCTTTTGGGTCAAGGCAGCAGTTGAGTGTATGCTAGTGTTTTGAAGGGATTGTTGTAGCAATTTTTGTAACATCTCCATTTGTTCCTTGTTGAATGAGCTTGGTTCAGGTGCTAGGGATGCCAACATTTTACCTCCTTCCGACGTGGCAGCATGGGCGCGAATGTCCCTATTCCTAGATGGTTTCCAATTTGCTGGTTTTCCATGAATGACCCAACATGTTTTTTTGTTGTGGCCTGATTTTCTACAATGATCACACCATCCTTTAGATATTTTGTAGCTTCCTTTCACAGCAAGGGTTGAACCTTCATTAATGGAGCTTTGATCCGTGCTTCCAAGCATGAATTTCCTTCGACTCTCTTCTCTTCTCACTTCTGAAAATACTTCTCTGATGTTGGGCAGAGTTTTGGTTCCAAGGATTATTCCTTTTACATCATCTAGATTCTTGTTCAGGCCAAGGAGGAACTGGTATATTCGGTCTTTCTCCACTAGTTTTTTGTATTGTTTGCTATCTTCAAGGCATGTTCATACTATATCCTCATAGTTATCCAGCTGCTGCCAGTAACAGGTGAGGGTATGATAGTAATCAATGACTGTTGTGTCTCCTTGTCGCAGGTCATAGAGGAGACTCTTGATCTCGAATATGGCAGAGGTATTATCGCTATTTGAGTATGTCTCCTTGGCAGCACTCCAGATCTCAGTTGTAGTGTTGTAATACATGAAGTTTTCGCCTACTTCAGTTGTCATTGAGTTCAGTAGCCATGTCATGACTAAGTTGTTCTCTAGCTTCCACTTTACGTAATCGGGGTCCTTTTTCTCTAGCTCTTAAGCATCACCAGAGATGTAATCTTCCTTCCCAATTTCTTGAAGGAAGATCTGTACAAATCTTGGCCATTGGGTGTAGTTTTGGCCATTTAGTTTGCTAGTGATGGGTATAATGGTGATTTTGATTAGGCTGGTAATTGTGGAAGTTTCAGCTGCCATTTTAGGGTTTTGGTTTATGACTGAACTGCTTTCTTCAGCCATGGAATAATGGTATTTTTCTTTCACTTGGATCAGGTTTGCTCTGATACCATGTGAATTATTGAGGAAATGATCTTTTCATTTCTTGAATCAAAATGGTTATAATTTTGGTTCAAATACAATATTCATAGTCTAATAAATAAATCAGAATTAAGTAGGAGGGATTAATTGTACAAGTTCCTTGATATTCACTACAGATGTCCTATATAATATAATAAATTAATTACAGAATAATCAATCAATAAATGACTTATTATGAGCCACAATTTGGAATTCAACATTTATTTAATATGTATTGGGCAATATTAATGGATCCATAGACACCTTGTTTTTGTGATATATATATATATATATATAATGTTTCTGAAATAATGTATCATGTATTTAAGTTTAAATTTCTCTGTACTTTATTTCTATAAAGAGTGTTTATATATATACGAGTTACTTTAGTCATTTAGGTTTCATCAATGGGACTTTGGAGCATCTCAATCTCCGAGTCACACACATCAATAGCCCTCTTTGTAGATATTGTATTATCACGAGACACAAATATAAAGTTTACGAGTTCTCTTGGTGAAAGTTGATGTTGATCTTTAAGACGAAACTGCATTATTATTTGACCATCATGAATCTAGATATTTTTCTAATGAATAATTTGATTATTTGAACGTGTCTCTGATATTCATTTGTCCTAAATTAAAAAGTCACTTATTCCTAAATTCAAAAATCATCTTACTCATTGTTGAAACATGTTGGACCAAACACAAATTCATTTTAAACTTATAATCGAGTATATGTTTATTTAATTTTGATTATTATCATTTTCGTATGTCAACACCATCACAACCACTCTGCTCCTTAAACCACACCCTAACTTACCTATCTTCGACCTCACCCACGAATCCCTCTTCCAAAATCCATTTCACATGCTTTTCTTTTTCTCTCTCTTCCACCATCATCCCTGTCCCCGCCTCTTCCATCTTCACAACCGTGAAAGATTGAACCAAACGACCCATAACCATAGCCTTTGATTTCTCGCTCCCACCCATTTAAATCTGGTTCATGAACCTATGCAAAACTTCATGATTATGTGTTTGCCATGGAAGGAATTTGAGTCTCGCGATTCTGATGCGCAATGGTTCAACGAGAGAATAAGAACACTAAGCTTGAGAATTGAGAGATAAGAGAATCAAGAGTTATTTTGTTGTTGTGGGAAGTGGGTGAGGTTGGTGTGAGACTTTTCTGAAATCTTCTTCCTCTTTTAGTTCTCTGCAATATTTCCATGTAAGTTTTGAACTGTTTGTGCTGATAGAGGTTGCATTAAAAATTAATGTTGATTTTGAATTATCAGATTGAGTAGTGTCTACAGATTCCATGGAGTCCGACACCTACTTTGGTTCTTAAGGCACTCCTCACTGAGAGGACTATTAGAAGTTGTTAATGATCATTTCTACGCATCTCTTTATTGAACAAGAGCAGAGGTTTACTTCGAATCATGCTGCTAAAAAATGTTGAATTACTCACAAGAATTACAGACAAAAAAAAAAATGAGATTAGTTAGTCTCCAAGCTTTAGGCATCATTGACACTTAATTACCAAATTAAAGACGAGTTTCACCTTTTTCCATTAATGATTCAGGTGGAAAGTCACGTGTTCCCCAAATTAAATGAAGAGGATCCAAGCTAACTACTTTGATCATTAATAGGTGGTAAAAATTAGCAACTTCCTAAATTCTCAAAACTAAACTGAATACTTAATTGATGCAATAGAACAGAGTTGATTTATATTGCAGACACAGTATAAGTTATACAAACTAACTAGTAAAGTACCGAATTAGAATAATTTCGAATTGCTATTTACAAGTGGTATTTCGATGAGTAGCACCAAGTTCTGTAATGCTACACCCATTCAAAACAAGCTGTTCTTACATGCCACCGAGAAGGGAAAATTAATAAATATAAATGAAATTTTGTGCAACAAAGTTGCATTAATATAACCATAATCGTTTGATCACTTTACTCATGTATTTTACTGCTGGTTGCTCATTATCTCTTATTCTCCATGATTTGTTGATTGGCAGATTGTGTTTTTGTACCATAACACAACCTTCCACCAGAAAAAAATGATGCTAAAGATTCATCGCAGATCGTTGAACAATGTCATATAAAGACAGCAGAATTTCAGCCCCAATCAATGCAATGATGAGCCACTCTAGGAAGTCTGATTTCCTGTTTTGAAGAATTTCTTGTAGAAATCGGATATTGTGCTGCAAAATTAAAAAAGGAAAAAGTTATAAACAAAAAGATGTGTTCTATAAGTTCAGATAAAGAATGAAGTGAGAATTTTTAAAGCTAGAAAATAAACCTCCACAAATTTCAACTTGAAATCAAGACTTGCAAATCTCTGAGTTAACTCAAATTCATCCCTGAGATACTCCCATATCTGACCATATTTTGCATCTTTCCAAGCAATATCTGATCTGTAAACACCATTTAAAATTTTCTAAGTTGAAAGACACATAATATTTGAGATATGACTATTGTCAAATCCAATTGCATATAACTAACGTGATCCAACTTAAGAGAGCGTTAACACACACACATTAATTTCCTTTCATGATTATATTTACTTTTTTATGTTACATTAATTACTTTACTATTGTACTCTACCCTGTTTTACCAGTGTAATTCACTGACTCATTCACACTAGGGTTCCAATGTGATTATGATAGCATCAGGCAAGACCAAATTATTGGATTACACAAATGAAAATCTCAACAATAAAAAACATAGCTACATCATTAAGCAAGCACAATCATTGCAATTGCAAGAATAGCAATTGACATAGAAATGTTTTGACGATTCAAGTGAGCTTCAAGTGTTCTTTCGTAGTGTTCTAATCTACCTTTATGGCACACATGACTTTCTACCTAGTTAAAACAATATAAAAATATTACAGAATGGCATTTTCAAAAGTCCTGGAGCTCATGTTAACTGCATATTCAATTATACATGTGAAAAACTAGCAGAAAACTATGTTTTCAATATCAACTAAACACACATCTGTTGAGGGTTATTTATAACAAATAGATAAAAGAAAAATGAAACTAAAGGAGGAAATGTGGGCATCATTTGATCCATATTACCACGAACATAATTATTACCTCTCAAATAGTCCAAGCTTTAGAATCACATCAGCAAGATTTGAATTTGCCTTGCCCACCAACTGGAAAAGTTTTTTCCTTTGCATCTTGAATTTTCCAGTTGCTTCCATCTCACGATTTATGTCTGTAAATTCTGCAACCATTCCATCAACCTAGAATACAAGTGGAAGGGGGCTGTTAAACCCTTAGAGGAACATCACCAGTTTACGGTGTATCCAAATATCAGAAAATCCTAATCGCATGCAGAACATACCTGCCGGCCATAGTAATCAAGAGCAATACTCTGACCTAGAACACTACCAATAGTCCGAATTCCATCAACGTCTAAGTATTGTAACATTATGTAATCAAGTCCTCCTTGCATCCATGTGCTTAAAGCTGGTTTTTCTCTAACTTCATACTCTAATATCTCATAACAGAGTAAAATAAAATTATGTAAAAATCTAAAGGCGTGTTAACCTATAAAACATTATGAGATAGTTGAAAATTTACTTATAATCAACAAATAAAGTAATCCCAATAAGATGGAAATGGCATACAAAAACTATAAGTTCAAAACCCAAGAATTTAAAGGAAAAATTAAAATATTTTACTGTTGTCACACATATAGACATAAAATTCCTTAAACATAATATTAGTCACGTCCTCCATCACTTGGATCACAATCAAGCTACATCACAAGGAAAAATAACGAGGTATATCCTGTTGCAATTGTAAGTGTGCAAAACCTAGAGTACCACACTCCAAAAAACAGAAAAAACAAGTCAACGAAAATTCCAACCCAAATCCCTTAAAGAGTTGGTTAACAATAACCACTAAAGAGGCCATATTCAAAAAAACCAATACATGACAAATATCCAATCTTATCCAAAATCTAGTGATATGCAAAGAAACCTCATAACAAAAATAATAGTTTAGCTCCAACTGTATACACTAAATTGTAGCATAGATTGCATGTCCCTGCAAAAATTTAGTCTTTGTTTCTATAAAAACTATAAAACAAACCATCAATAATCAATCCATGGACCTATGACATTCCCAAGGTGATCTATAAAGCTGCCAAAATATTTGAGAAACAGAGTTCATGCAAGCACAACAAATTACACTAGTATTACAGAAAAGAGCATTAGGCAACCTAAAACCCTGGAAAAGACATCATTAATGTAGAGTCCAAATATAACTTTTAACCTTTAGAGGGAATGTTGAACTTCCACAAGTGTATTAAGAAGAGAATTATTCCTATTCAAGGAGTGAAGTAGAGGAATGAAGAGGGACTAACACAAATGATATACCAGAAACAGCTTAATATACTTTTTAATATATTATCAATATATTTTATAAAAGTAAACATTTATACATATATTACTATGTATACTACTTTAAGCTCTATTCTAAGAAATTAAAATGAAATAAAGAACAAGTTGTGTTTGTCCAGTACCTGACTATTTCGCAAATCAAAAGCACCCTTAATAAAGAGCCATCTCATCATTTCAGATGATAAAAAAATCAACAATAAGAAGTCAAGAACTACAAACTTGAGTTTGGAACACTAAATGAAGTGTATGGTCTATTTTACAGCACAGTTATCCATCACTTTTCACAATAATTATACTCTTACTGATAGAGAAGTGAGCCTAGATGAGGGTGCTGGTGCAAGACCCAATGCTTGGAGGGACTATGTGAATAAGGGTGAGAAAGACAAAGGAAATGATGAGGTGGCAGCTGGTGTAACAGAATAAGCGTAAGAAAGGGGAATGTGCAAAATGTAAGGGATAGGGTGTGAGGAGAGAGACATTCTTTAAAGAACAACCCTAGAGCCTCTTTTTCTATCCTCGTCAAAGAACAAAGTTTAATCTCATAATCATTAAAAGAATCTACCATTTAATCTTTTTTCAGTTATCCAACCTTTCCAAATCCATTTTTATATGTAAGAAAATTCATTAAGAAAAAAATTGCTAATTGGAGGGCAAGAATCTGTTAGACCTCTTATTAGTAAATATTATAAGTTATGGTAGTTATATTTAAATTATGGCAGTTATGTTTATGTAATTAAAACAAAAAGATACATTATTGCAAAAAGGGGTAGGTGGTTATTGATTTAAAATTGAGAGGGAGAAGCTAAACTCTCTAATTCTTGGAAGGGAAAGACTACGTCTCAAAAATATCTTGGAGGGAATCATTTGTAATCATAGACCATCCTATCTCTATTATTGTTTCTGGTGTGTTTCTTGTGTTCCATCAATAAAAGAACGATTATTTAGTGATATTATTAATTCTGTTATACCAGTTCTAACACTCGTATCAGAGCACAAGATCTTGGGGCTGTTTCATGGTTTACACGCGAACGATGGAAGCACAGATTGAGGCTCTCAGGAGATGATGTATTTGGATGGGTGAATAAAATCAACCGTAGCTTTGAATTGAAAGGAGTCATGAATGCAGAAAATCTTCAGGCAGTCATGGATGCAATGGAGGGAAAGGCTCTAAATTGGTTTCAACTGTGCGAGTTGTGTTGTAGAACCAATGTGGAATGAATTTGTTGGTGCACTTCTTGAAAGATTTCAAGCAACAATAACAAAAAATCCTTATGAATTGTTAATGAGTCTCAAACTAACTGGGACTGTGGAAGAATATCATGGAACAATCTCTTTATTTTCTTCACCTTGAGGACAAGGTGATTCTTTTGGGGGGAGTATTGTTAGACCTCTTATTAGTAAATATTAGAAGTTATGGCAGTTATATTTAAATTATGACAGTTGTATTTAAATAATGGCAGTTAGGTTAATGTACTTAGAACAAAAATATAAGTTATTGCAAAAGAGAGGGTCGGCTGCTATTGATTAGAGGGAGAGGCCAAGCTCTTTAATTCTTAGAAAGGAGAGACCAAGTCTCTCGAATATCTTGTAAGGGAATCATTTGTAATCAAAGACCATTCTATCTCTAATTTGTTTCTGGTGTGTTTCTTGTAATCCATCAATAAATGAATGATTATTTAGTGATATATTATTAATTATGTCATGCCAGTTCTAACAGAATTCTCAATCAGAAGATAAAATAATAAATAAAATAAATTTTAAAAACATAAAAGTGAAAACATCAATGGAGAAAGCTTCCAATCCCTCAGCAGATCTGTCAGGAAAATGACCTTAAAAGGTCATGCTTCTCACCAAATAAAAGCTAATCATATGATCTTATCCCAATACCCAAATAAATTGCTAGGCCAAAGAAATTCACATAATATACAAGTGTTGAACTAACCATAAGCACCAAAGAGCAGCTTACTACCCCCAAATTTTAGCTTCATCTATACCAAAATTACTAAATTAGTTCAAGAAACTAAAGCACAGTTAATTCATAAAAACAATATAACAGTTCCAATAAAGTAACAAACACATGACACACATCAGAGGAAAGAGTATAAACAACCTGCATCCAAATAGAAACAGCATTTACAAATTTAAATGTGTACAAAATTAGATTGAGAAACATCACTCCAACAACAGCAATCATCTGCACACTGTAAATGTTCAGACTACAGTTTTACACAAATGCCACCCATCAATGTCAAAATGGATTGTTATAAAGCTCAGCACAACCCATTGAAGCTTAATGGACACCGGCTATTTTTTGTAATCTGCTTTTGACATCAACCAAAATTATTCCATATTTAATAAACCCAATGGAAGGATATCTTACAGTTACAGGTTCAAGTTGTAGCGGAATCAACCACTTGCAAATACAAGAGAAGGATAATAAATTATAAGTCTCTAATGAATCTGACACGTTGGCAGCAACTTTAGAGCATCAGGTTTCCCTTTACATCATGTTATTATGCTAACATTCACAGTTTAGTCATTCTAGAATAGAATCATAAATTCTGTTTTCTTTATAAAATTTGGAAAAGTATTTAAAAAGATAGCCTTGACAAATTAGTAACGTTAAGAACTTTAGATGCTGTTTACAGGATTTCGTGCATGAAAAACTTGAAAACTTTTCAATTTTAAATTGGATATAAGAGCTCACCATCCTTTCTCATTTCAGGAAGCAGACCAGATGCATGCTCCCTAACAATTTTCAAATAGCCATCCACCTCATGTTCGGAGACATTAAACAATACAATGGAGCCATACTGAAAAACCACCATGTAACAGCCATTTCTTCCATTCGAGAAAGAAGTACCTGGACCCTGAAACAAATTCATATAATCATTCATTGCATGAAACCTTTTTACACAGACATACCAACTTGTGAAAGGATAACAAAATGAAAGAAGAAATAGTTATAGCTTACAATGTGAAGACAATGAGCTCTAATTTTTAAATAATGCTATTGACTTTATTTACCCATTCTAAACAATATGTTTGTTTGAATGATTATTGTCATCTACATCATTGTCAGCATTGTGGCTGATATTCAAATTAAAGGAGTACTTTAAACCTCATTTTAAAGGGACACTATCCATATCACATTACATCCCTAAGGTATGAGCTAGGTCTCGTTCCTCCAAATGAAATTAAAAGAAAGCATGTAGATTGAATGCACTTATGTGTTTCAACTGTCAACATAGGATTACAAATTATCCCTCAGACACCTACATCTTAATTAATGCAGCACTGAGGATATATACATAACAAACAAAAAGTGACAAGAAAATGTTCTTAGAGACTGAGACCGTTGAGGATGTCGAGACCTGAGAAGTCTTATCTGCTTTGAGAAGAGTAATTTCATTAGATTACGTTAGTAGATTAAGGATAAGTAGGCATAGTGTCTACATCGTACTTTATTTCGGAATAAGGTATTAAATGCCCAGTTTTAAATATTTTAATTATTAACGAATTTTCAGCTGTAAGGTTTTATTTAAGGATTTTACTATATTATTTCTTTTACATATTATTAGTACCTTATTCTCTTGTATATATATGAAACCTTTTTGTCATCATTTCAATTATCAAACCCACGTAATAGGTATTACATTTTTGCTCTTCATACAGTATATTTAACTGCCTAGACAGCATGTTCATAATAACAAAACAATATAAAATAAAGAAAGCATGGCAGAACACCAAGCTTGAGACATACCTTAGAATCGCAAAGATTGCCAAACTTTAGAACAACATAATTAGTCATCCGTGATGAGGGTGTGACAAAGTTTGGTTTGTTCTGCTCCACCAAGCTTTTTAAATCAACACTACATCCAAAATGAAAGTGAGATATATAAATCAATATATATATATATATATATATGAAACAAAAAGCACACATGTAGTTAACAACGTTTAATTATCTGGTTCTGAAAATTCAGCATTACTTGCTCTATCCCCTTTTTAATTTTCCTAATAATTTGTTTGGATGAAGGATCTCAGAGAGAAAGGGAAGACAGTAAAATTTTCTTTCCAAATAACCATTCTCTACTCAAATAAATTATTTAATTAAAAGTATGAATCATCGTGAAACTTATTGTCTTTGTACCATTTTAAATTTATAAGTTGTTAACACCTTATTACTCTCTTAATCAGTGTTGTCAAATTTCTGCCATGGCAGCACCATGGCATTATGGCATGGTCCATTTTTGTCATCCATATTGCCTACTATAGGCCATGTTTTTGTCATAAGCCATGACGCCATACTTGTATGGTGGATTTTTGGCTGGCCACCCTAATCTGCCATTAATAACACTGCTCTTAATTCAAAACTCAAAATTTCACGCTATCTTCTTGTACTGAAGAAGACATTCTTTGTTGCCCATTTTTCGCAAATGGCTACGATTTTGTTGGTCCCTTTATTTCTCGTCACTTTTACTCCTCTTCTTTTATATCTCTCTTCTTTATGGATAACATCACCCACTACATCACTTTCTCTCTTTTTTTTTTTCTCTTCTCTAACTATTTTCATACCCAACAACTGTGAGAGCATCATTTTTCTTTCAAAAAGTACAACTGTTTTCCTCTAATAACATCATTAGAATATCACACTCGAGCCTGAGTTATTTAAATACTAGCATAGTTCTTTGAGAACAATCAATGGGCACTGTTTTGAAGCACTGAAAGCATGTTCCAGTTTAAA
Organism: Cicer judaicum; assembly: GCA_037974835.1. Classification (NCBI taxonomy): domain Eukaryota; kingdom Viridiplantae; phylum Streptophyta; class Magnoliopsida; order Fabales; family Fabaceae; genus Cicer; species Cicer judaicum. The sequence continues at coordinate 4,439,240 of JBBPBS010000115.1, read as the reverse complement.
AATTAAATGTGAAATACTGAACCTACAATGCAGCAACTCACAGTTACTGTATATTGAAGAAAATAGGTTTAAAGTTGTAGTGGTGGTCAGGTTATGACCAATGCAGTATGATACACACTGATGCAATCAGCTACTTAATCTCAGGCACCAATGGTTCTGACTCATGAAGAATATGTGTCTACCCAAGCAGTAGCAGTAATGTAGGCTCAACATATCACAGGAGTGCTTCATTGCAATCACCGTGTAGGTGAATGAGACCAAAAGTAAAACATGTGATAATGCGTTGGAAGCTACACGATTCAAGTATATAGACAATTGTCCACAATTCACTTTAAAACATGTGTTGATGATCTAAGTATAGATTAGATACTAAATTTGTTGTCAAACACAAACTCGTCCAAGTTGTCAATTTCCGATAGAGAAAATTGGTTTGATTCACTTGAAAAAATTTTGTTTTGTAAACTCAGTCTGAGGAATGATCTCCCACAAATTTGCATGTCTGCAAAATTTTCAAAACTGGCCCAAATCTGCAGGACCAATTGTGTTTCAGCCAGTTTCCTCTTCAAATGTGTTTCATCATGTGACCAATTTTCACTCTAGCACTCTCACCAGCGAGGCAGCGATAAAATGGTATCCAGGACGTAGCCTGTCTGCTGGCAAACTTTTGAAAACTGGTCCAGGTAAGTCTACAGCCATTGATGCAAAAACAAAGCAAGGTTCCAACTAAAATTTGACAGACTCTCTGTGTAGTGTGTTTTCTTCCATTTGATTTTGCTTTATTTTGGAGTAGAACGGTTGAATTAATATGATAATGTTATGACTTAATCCCATGAGGAGAACCCAATCCAAAGATTAGTTCATTAGGTGGGAGAGCCTCATGGCTTAAGTATCACATGAGCTTTCTTATCTACTGAATGTTCAGTGCATAACATTGCCACCCCCATTTAAAGATGATGTCCACGACAACTTTCACTCTATCGACACTGACCAAGTGGTATCCCTTTCGCCTTTGGTGATTTAACTCATCTATAAATATTCAGTAGTTACCTTAATCTAGAATATAGGTAGCCATTTCTGTAATTCAACCCTCCATGAAAACATCAATTGTTAAGAATTGAGCTCATGAGGAGAGTCCAACCCAAAAGACTATTCCATTAGAAGATAAAGCCGTGCTTGTTAAGAATTGAGCTTATGAGGAGAGCCCAACCCAAAAGACTATTCCATTAGAAGATAAAGCCGTGCGGCTAAAGTGTCAAATTGAGCTTTCTTGTGAATAAAACCTTGCATAACTATACCTATGATTCACACACTAAGGGGCTGTTTAATTTGTGAAAATATTTCTTATTTTCATTTGTTTAATTGTGTTAATTTTACTCATTAATAAGGAGGTAAGAGATTTTTGAAGTGAACAATTGTCTAATTGTCTGTATTTCTACCTATATTCTAGATAATGGTTTACTTCAAAAGTCTTTCATCAAGTTAAAATAAACTCAAATAATTTAGGAAATGAAAACAGGAAACATTTTCACAAAGGAAACAGCTCCTAAAATATTCATTAATTTTTCCATTCATATTCAAGTATTTTTTTTAATTCAATAGGATCCAAACAATTACTGTGTTATCTAAAACATTTTTTATCTGTTTGAATTTTCTAAATAAATGTTTTACAAAAACAAAAACACTTGAAAAACAAGAGACCACAAAATTAAAATTTGGAAGAAAATTTCTTAACCTATTACCCAATTCATCATCACTAATGTTCAAAAACCCCATTCTAATCGTTTACTTTACAATTTCATATTAAATTTAACTAAACCACAAAAACGAATAATAATATCACTAATTGAATATATTAAAAACGTAATTGGAGATGTATGTACCTGGTAGAGAAGAAGAAAGCTCTAACAGGAATGGAAGGTTTGGCATCTTGGTCAAGGGTTCCATCATGAGTGACGTCAGCATCAACCTCGGAGCAAGAAACGGCGTCGTTCCAGTCGAGTGTAGGAAAGGACGAAACGCAGCGTATAATGGATGAGCGAAAATGGGGGGTGGTGAAGGAAACATGTTGTTGTGTGAGTTTTGTTGTTGGGGATAACGGAAGAAAAGAGTGGGAATGAGATTGTGAGAGAGTGGTGACTGTTCTGAAAGTGAAAGAGGAATAATAAGAAGAAGAAGAAGGAGGAGAGAAGAGGAAGGAACGAAGGAGTAAGGTGGTTCTGAGAGTGAGATGGGTGGTGTCTAAGGTGCGCTGCCACATCTTTTTCGTTTCAGTCACACATACATTGGAAGGAAGTAAAGGATGATCAAACACATTCACTAAACCCTTTTTTTATTGTATATATTATTATTTCATATTCATTCATTCGTTACATCGATTAGATTTTTAAAACGTTTGATTAAAAATTAAGATAAAATATATTAACTTTTCAATTCAAATATGAATTTAATGTATACAAATACGATGAATTGATGTGTAAAATTATTTATTTATAATGATAATACATAATAACTAAATTCTTCAAATATTGCAATTTTGTTTTTATTATATATATAACTGCAAACTTAATAATATAATTCTAATGGTATGGCCCTAAGAGTGCAATCTAAATGTAATATAACCTAAATGTAATATAGATCGTTCTACATGGGAAGTCCAATATAAATGGAGTAGATAGTTTCAATATCAAGGACCAACTAAATATAGATTCGACGTAATGTAGAAATTACTCTAATGAACATAAAGATGACAAATGTATTCACATTCATTGGATATCCTGAAAAAATATCCACCATGAGTGAGGTAAAAACTAACATTATAATACGGGTAGCGTACATGTATTTACTTACAAAAATAAGTGGATATGAGTGTGGGTTCGAATACTTTAGTACCCATCTTGTTAGACTTGGTGAATTCTCGAATCTAAACTGGTGAATAGATTTTGAGTATGCACCAAATAAAAACGATTTCAAAAAAAAATTCACAAATTTAAATTATGTTTTATGGAACATAGAATTCCACTTAGTCGAGGTAGGAACATGGTACAAAGAATTTTGTGTTGTCAAATTCTCCTTAATCAAGGTAGGATCAAGTGTACACGGAACAACCAAATATGAATCCGTCGATTTTTTTTCAAGTCTATAGAAATCCACAAAGATCATATAGACTTAAGACTGAGACAAAGATTAATATAACTTGTAGATTAAATAATTGTATTCATCTTTCTCGTTTTTAAAATTATTAACGATCTACATAAAAATATACGTAGATATCAACATCAAAGATATATAAAAGAAATAGAAAGGTCGAGCCGCATCGAACCTATGTTGGACATAGAGTGTGTGCACTTGCACTCTCAACTTTTAAAATTTGCACGTAATATTTTTTTATTTTGCACACTCTGAAATTTATCTTTTGCACCTTATGCACCAACACAAGCTGCGTGTCACGCTTCCAATGTCGATAGTGTAAAACTGATCAAATCAGATTGACTTTGCAAGAGGCTAGACAAGTACACGCGTGCGTAGGTAGGAATATGGATTGGAATTGCAAATACTATTCAACAAATTGGCTTTACGAAGGAATCGATTGTGGTTTTGAGAGATAAAAGTTGTAACTTTGACATTGAGCTAAAGAACCACCGGTTAAACGTTATTGATACAACGTAAATAAAATATACTTAAAATATGCACTTCATTTCCAACGAAATAAAACACTTTTAATAAAATATAAACAAATGTTAATTAATTTCTTTTTATTTCAACGAACCAATTTATTAGTCATATAAATAATTTAAGCAATATACTTATTTATTTATTTATTAAAATTGTATTAAGTAAATATGATCATTCATTTTTTTAAATATATATAATTTGATCAAATTTTACTTAAATTTTATTAAGAGGATGTAGAGTATTAAAGATGATACTTGTAAATTATAATATATATAAAAGATTTTAACTACTTCTAAAGTTTAATTAGTGACTTATTGATTCAATAAATAAAACATTGATTTGACACTCTAATTAAGTCAAGTTCAAGTTTCAAAATTTAAAATTTTATAGAAGAAAATTGTAATGTACATAATTTTTTTATTAAATATGTATTAAAATTTTATGATTCTAAAATTTAAGTCTTCATTTTGTAAAAATGGTATATATATATATATATATATATAATTATAATTAAAATAATTTACACTGATTCACCTATCGTCTTGGACTCACCACTCCTTGCATCTGTTTAATAGCAGATGTAAAATTTAGGCCGTATTCCTGTTCACAACGGAGCTCGGGTTTCTCCGCCCACACCCGCACCCACTCATATATATAAAATTATATATTTAAAAATCATATCTATTATAACTAATATAATAAAATAATTATCATTAAATAATAATAAAATTAAAAAATATTTTTTATAGAGATAATATTATAATTTTTAATATTTAAAAAAATATTAAGTATATTCAATATATATATATATATATGTATATAAAATTTAAAAATTGCAATAATATTACTTGCAAGGCGGGTTCGGTGCAGGGTGGATATCACCATCCCTAAACCTGTCCCCGTCCTTGAATTTTAATTTCAAGGAAAATTTGCACCCGCACCCAATTAAAGCGGGTTTTCCCCGCTCAAATCAAGTGGATTCGAATGGATACTCGCGGGTGCGGATTTTGGTGTCATCCCTAGTTAACATGCATTACTCGTGTAACTAGCCGAGCAAAGCTACATGTTTATAGGCTACAATTTATGACCATTATGATTACTTTTGCCTATAAATACGAGTATTTGTAATATTTATAATACACATAATCAATCAAACAATTTTTTTTTACGCATTATTTATCTTTCATCAATTTACTTTACTTTATGCAGTTGTAGTTCAATAGCTTAAGTATCAACACCATATTTAAGAAAGTTTCAGTACGGTGTTGGTACACGCATTATCAATCAAACAAATTTTTTACACATTATCTATTTTTGGAGTAGTTAAGGAATCCATAGTTGACTAACATCTATTTGGCAAGTGAACTAAATCATTAAAGTAATAAAGTGATCGCTTGTTATTACTTTAATCAGCGCAACAAAGTTGTAAATACTTAGGTAAATAAATGGTTAATCAATTGATTTATAGTTTCAAAAATATTTAAAATTAACTAGCGAAATTTCAATATGAAAAAAATGATTAGGGAATGAATCACCTCTTATCGACTATGTAATTATTAATTCATTATTTTAATAACCTAACTTATTTAATCATGTCAAATTAACCAATTAGATTAAGACCAATTCTTTGCCTCAAAATCTTTTTTTATAACAATGAACCTTAATTTCTTAGGTGATCTAGCTTGTTACTTAAAGCATACAAGAACATTAATTTCTAATGAAATATGTTAATATTTATATCCCTATAACAATATTGAAACATGAAATCTATTTTAGTTCTGGTTATTATAACATATTTCCTAATAACGAAGTAATACCTGAGTTCAATTCTATATTGATCAATTACAGAAAAGCATGAAGAACAAAAATATATTAATAATCAAATACTTTATAATTTCATAAATAGTATATAAAATGAAAAATTACATAAATTCAAGGAGGTTCATTTGTACCTTAATCAATGGGTAAATTAGCTACTTCATAATGTTTGATAAAAGTTGAGAATAGTTAGTCGTTTTTTTGGCTACTTCATAGGTAATCATAAGTTGAGAATAATTAGTCGTTTCTTTGGCTAAATGTTAATCCCAACAAAAAAATTGGGCACGCCTAGTGGGACACCGTGGGAGCGATCATTGAAAATTTCACTTGGTCAAATCATGATTACCTTTGATGAATGCACTTGCATTATGTAAAATTCACAACATAGGTCCAATAACCCTACTCAAATGTTAGGAGTTCCTTTATTTGTGGTCATTCCTAATGCTTTTAGAGATATGGCGATTGTTCCACCTGAGCAAGCAATGGTTATGATGACGTATTTCATTAGACAACAAATTGACATGAGGATACATGATATCATGTATAAAGTCTCCCAACAACTTGCTAACATTGTTAATCACATGGTTTGCATTGAGGTTCAATAAGCCAATAAACTAGAGATGAAGCGAGCCAATTCGGGTGATTCTTGTCATTTCTGTAGTCTAAGGAATACAAGGGAACCAAGGTTAGGAAGACAGTGTAAAACAAAGTATGTCGATCATTACAATGGAATAACCTTCTCATGTGCACATGAATCTTAAACAACAAATACATTTTATTCCTTATAATTCTCAACCTAATACTTTTGCCACTACTAACCCTAGGGGACATCCTTTGTCAAATGATACGTATAATCAACCTAACCTTCAAAATGGTTAGCTATATATGCTAGAAGGCCGTTTGAAATAGTAGGACAAATTAGAATGTCAGAAGTATTGTATCGCCTTATGGAAATATTCAAAAAGCGAACAACATGCCATACACAAGAGTAAAATCCTTTAGTTCAATAGTAGGAATACCAATACCAGTTGTGGACTATTCGTTCAAGCAGTCATAGGGTTGTTACCCAATTGGATCGACTAATCTCACAACACATCTGCCATGACCTGATGTATCTTTACCAAATTCGATGGGTTCAACTCTACCAAGACCAAATATGAATTGTACCAGTGAACAAACGTAAGACCAGTGGTTATTAAAGTAAAGAGCAGAAAATATCCAGTTATTTTCTTTACCACCTTGTAAGAAGTAGGTGGATGAGAATTGGCCACACTTTCTCATTTAAAACTTGTGGCCTTCCTTGTTTTTTCCTTGCCTATATATACATGGGTAAAGCATAAAAGTTCCTTCCATCTCTCTCTCTTTAGAAACTCGTGACCAACACTCCATCTTTCCTCTTATTCAAGTAGCTTTTAGGAAACATCAAATCTCACTACTACTTAGATCTAAAGAGGAATATTAGGGGTCTAGGATCTTGAATCAAGCTTGAGGATCAGTATGAGAGTGAGGTAACATTTCTCTTTTTCCTTTTACTCTTCATGGTTGTGAGGCCTTTTCATTTAGGGGTTGAAATTATTAAATTTTCTTTCATGAATGTTGTATATCCATGGTATGTGAAGATATATATAAAGGAAAATTTTGATTTGGACTACTTTGAAATTTTTGCAAAAGAATGTATTTAGAGTTTTAAAATTTTCTTTCACTAATGTTGTCTGTAATGATATATCTCAAAGAAAAAATAATTTTGGGAAATTTTGATAATTTGCAAAAAAATGACTTATGTAAGAATGTTATTTTTCTTGCACTAATGTTATAGATCTATGTGTTTCGTAATACATCTTAAAGAAAAATTTGATTTAAAATACTTTGATGTTTTACTCAAAAAATAGATTAGTATCAAAATGGTGTTTTCTTCACAAGCGTGTTAGATCCATAACTTGTGGTAGTTGATCTAGAAGAAAAAATGTATTAGGAACCATGTGAAGTTTTATTCAAAATATGAATTTGTGTTAGTAAATTGATCCTTGAAGTTTTTGTTGTTGCTTGGATTGATAAAAAGACATTTGAATGTATATTTAGAACCATGGAAATATTTTTTGGATGAGGAATTTTCCCCCTTCCATTTTCCTTAATGGTCAAACCAAACACAAAATCCTAGGGTTTTGGAATTTCAAAATTTCTTTGGTGCAAATGGAAATATGGTATTTGATTTAAAAGGGTTAAAAATATAAAGTAGTTTATTTGAATAGTTGTTGAAAATTTTAAGGTTTTTAAAATGTTAGTATATTTTAAGTGGTGACTTTGAAAATTTTTATAAGTGTTTTAAGTTGTAAAAGAGAGTGAAATTTTTTGGTGTTGAGTGGAAAAATTTTAAGAAAAGAAAAGAAACAGAAGAAGTCATATTCTTTTAGAAAAAGTTTGGAAACAAATATAATAAGTGGTGTTTTAAAAACAAGTGGTTTAGTGATTTGTCTCAACAAGAATTGAGTTTTGAAAATTTATGAACTTTGAAAATGTCTTTGAAGTGATTTGAATTTTTTTTAACTATGACAAATAATCTTTGATGTTCTTCAAAAAATTTGACAAAAGTAAATGTTGGTGTTTTAAGGTTTAAAATTAGAAGTGTTTCACTTTGATAAAAAAAAAAGTATTAATCAAGTGTATCCTAATATAATATAGCAATTTTTGTAATGAGTTAGTTTGAGAAACAAAAAACCCTAGGGGTGGTTTAGGAGTTGAGGTCAATTGATGGGGCTTGTTTGGGGTTTTGGAATTTCATTTTTACTTTGTGAAATTTACTTGGTTAAAGGTTTAGAGGAATAGAAGGTTTAAAGGATTTGAACATATTTAGGCGATCATATGCTTGAAGTGATTATCAGAGGTAGACAATCACTTACTTTTCAAAGGCAGAGAAATCAGATGCTTGACGTGATTATCAAAGACAGACTATTCAAAGGATTGCTTGTGTTAGATAAAGTCATCAAAGGCCCATTCACAAGACTTAGAGTATGAAAATTAGTGTAGAGTCTAATTGTTCCTTTAACTTTGATCAAACATCAGAGATTCATATAAAATACTTGATATGGGAACTGTACACTTTAATAAATAATAATTATTTTAAATTATTCCGACAAAATAATTTTGATGTCGTCAAAATATGTAAGGGTCAGAGTTCTTCAAACTAACTTGGTTCTAACATTGAGCTCAAGATTGCAAGTGCAAGCTAACAAAGGGATATAAATATAATCTTCCATGACAATATTGGCAAAACCATAAAGGAATATATTATGACGTGTTTGTCAAGTCCTTAAATTTTGAATGTCATCTAGAGGAGTTTGGAACATGCTTTGAAAAGAATAAGGCTCCATGGTCTAAAATTGAACCAAGCAAAATGCACATTTGAAATGTCAACAGGGAACATTCTAGGTTTCCTAGTACACAATAAAGGGAATGAAATGGATAAGAACAAAACTAGGGCCATATTGGTAGTCAGGCCTCCTACTACCAAGAAGGAATTACAAAATCTTAAATGGAAGCTTAACTTTCTGAGAAGATTCATATCAAATTCGGCTTGCAAAATAAAAGTTTTTTCAACTAAGCTTCAACTAAAAAACATAGAGGAATTGGTATAGGGGAAACATATTACATGACTTTTGATCAAATCAAAGACACTTCAGCTAACATGCTTGTTCTTATGCCACCAATGTCAGGTAAACTACTCAAGTTATATATTGATGCTAAAGACGATCAACTGGCATGTTGTTTTCCTAGGATGTGCATAATGCTACAAAAAGAGAAGAATATTATCTTATTCGAATCTTGAATGATGTAGAAACTAAATATATGCCTATATAGAAATTATGTTTGTCATTGTTTTATGCTTGTACTAAACTTGAATATTATTTATTACCACGATAAATTTTAGTGTTGTGCAAGATTGACATATTTAAATATTTACTCAATGGACCAACTTTGTATGGCCAACTAACAAAATGGACTTTTTAGCCCAACGTTTGTGTAGAAGTTCAAAATCCATTAGTCGAGCATTTTGATGTTTGACGAATCTAGAACCCAAAAGGAAACTGAAGTTGGCATCATTATCATTAACTAAGATGAAGAGTTTGGAAGTTTAAATGTCACCTAAATCCTAAGTTTTTCAATAATGGCGATAAACTTTGATTACATATAGGTTAAGGGAGATTCATAGTTAATAGCGCAACAAGTTACTAGAGAATACCAATGCTTGAACCCAAATATCCAAAGAAGCTGCGAAATAGCTAGCACACTGCTTCATATGTTTATAGATACAATTTACTTACCCATCCTCATGATAAGAATGAGGAAGCTAATGAATTAGCCCAACAAGCATCTAAATACAATTTAATACTCTTTAAAATTATTTATGAGGAATCTCCCATGGAAGAATGCCTCTAAGTGGTTAACCTTTGGATTAAAGAGTTAGTCGACTACGTAAAAGATCCCTCAAGTTCAACTGATTTCAAATTGAAGCAAAAAGAACTCAACTATGAATTGGTGGATGGGGATCTATATAACAGAGGATACAATGACATTCTATTAAATGTCTTGGGAGGATAGAGTCTCTCAAAGTTATGATTGAGGTAAATGAAGGATTTTATGGATCCCACAATGTTGGTACTGTAATGAAATGACTAATTTATCACCATTAATATTATTGGACCACCATAACGGCTTATAGTTTTCAACATACTAAAGGATGTGAGGCATGTTAGTTGTATAGGCCTATCCGAAGGATACAAATCGAATTATTGTATCTAGTGATTTAACTTTGGCCTTTTAAAGGATTGGCTATGAACCTAATTGGAAAAATATATCCAAATTCCTCCAAAAGGAATACGTTCATCATAGTGGCCCCTGGTTACTTTACTAAATTTGTAGAAGTCCAACCAATGAAAAATGTGGTCCAAGTTGAAGTAATTAGGTTTATTGATCTACAAGTTGCAATATAGTTCACCTTTATAGGCTCACTTATTGTAAAGATGCAGAAGTCCAACCAATGATAAATGTGGTCCAAGTTGAAGTAATTAGGTTTATTGATCTACAAGTTGCAATAGAGTTCACCCTTATTGGCTCACTTATGGTCAAGATGCAGTTATCCCTTTAGAGATTAATATAGCTTCACTTAGAGTCATTAATCAAAGCATGCTCAACATTGATGAATATCAACATGCTATGTTAATGGAAATGGATTCCCTTAAGGGTTCAAAGATTAAAATGGAAAAAGCTTATAAAAAAAGATTCAAACTCAAATGATTCGTGGAATTTGACTTAGTTTGGAAAATTATTTTTTTAATTGAGAATAAAGATCCTAAGTTTGGAAAAAGTCCGTCAACTTGAGAAGGATCCTTCATTGTTAGCAAAGTTTTTAGTGGAGGATCCTATTGGTAGTGAATATGGAAGGTGAATAATTAATTAGAAGTATAAATAGAAAATATTTAAATAAATATCATCATAAAATATGGGAAAATATTGAGTAACGTCAATAAAATTTCCATTTAATCTTGAAGGAGTTGGTAGCCAACAACAAACTACCTAGCTAATGAAAATTTACAAAAGAAAACTATATGCAATCAGATCTTGAACTGTTTCCTTCATGAGGTCTTCAATTTTCTCTTCATTGAAAGGAAGAAAACCTTCAATAGTAGCTTCTTGTCGATGAGTCTCCTCAGATGCTAACTCTTCAATCAAAGAGACCTATGCTACTTCAACATTAGAGACTATTTGCTCCTCCATCGCCTCAGTTATAGAAGGTTCGATAACTGGAGAGGAATGTGTCGTGACTTGGGGTGCTTCTTTTTATAATTTTGAAAGATATAAAATAATTTAAAAATTGATCTATTTGTTTGATATAAGTAAAACTTGTTGAGTGTTTCATGATAGGATCTAAAATTTATTTTCAAAGAGTAAAACTATTAATATTTTGTTTGAAAAAGCTGATATAACTTGACAATGTACTTGAAATATGTTTTTATTTCACCCAACTAAATGTAGTAAGTTATTACTAGCTAAATATATATTTATGATTTATGTATAAAATTTAGTGAGTAACTGTATGATATTTTCTTCCATAATTGAAATCCTAAATGTGATATGTGTTTAATTGATTTATTGTGTCATGTTATTCTATCATGCTAGACAAATTGATCTATTATATGTTCTACTTTAATTGAGTTATGAATATCTTTAATATGTTTATTAAATCCTTTTAGACTAAATTTGAATCATGATGGTGATTAGTTAGATATTAGTTCGCTTATTGTTTACTATAAATTTCGAGAACGAAATTTATTTAACAATAGGAGAATTATAACCCTCTGAACTTTATTGTGTTAAAATATATGTCGATAAACTTTGTGATTAATTTTATATATGCGTGTTTGCTATAGGGTGATAATTTTATACATATTTGATTTAGTTGTTAATATAACTCATAAATATTATATCAAATTATTTTATTTATTTTTTGAAAAATAATAATATTTATGTATGAATATTTTGGAGGATAAAATTTTAGCCATGGATAAGTAAAATATTTTACTTGTATTTTATTAAGACTTTAGAAATGGTAGACAAGGGAATTAGGCCATACTACTATTCACACCCCTGTTTTCTAGTTTTATATAGAATTTTCGATCCCTGTTTTCTAGTTTTATATATAAAAGAATTGTACCAGGCACCCCCCATTTGTACTTGGCACCCCCAGTAATTTTTAAAGACCAATATACCCTCTGTAATAAACTAGATTTCGAAAGTTGTTTTTTTAAAACCTTTGAAATGTAAAATTTTTCAAAAAAAACACATTTTCGAAACTTTACTTGCATTTGAAAGTTTCGATGTTAAAAAATGTTTCGAATATTTGCCACTGTACTAAACGTAATCCTCGAAACTTTGATGTTGATCTAAAGTTTCGATAGACATATAAAACTAAACCTCGAAACTTTGATGTTGAACTAAAGTTTCGAAAGGCATGTCTTGCACTAAACCTTCGAAAGTTTGGCCTTGAAGGAAATTTTCGAAGCCTCGAATATTTGACACACTAAACTTTCGAAATGGAAATTTGATTCGAAAGTTTCTATTTTCTAAAAGTTTCGAAAATCAATTTTGAATATTTGCAATAATTGAAATTTTCGAATATAAATGCAAAAATAAATGGTTTTCGAATATAAATGCAAAAATACAATAATTGAATATAAATGCAAAAATTTTCGAATATAAATGCAAATATGCAATAATTGAATATAAATGCAATAATTGAAATTTTCGAATATAAATGCAAAAATAAATGGTTTTCGAATATAAATGCAAAAATGCAATAATTGAATATAAATGCAATAATTGAAATTTTTGAATATAAATGCAAAAATAAATGGTTTTCGAATATAAATGCAAAAATGCAATAATTGAATATAAATGCAATAATTGAAATTTTCGAAACATTCCTTCCAATTTCGAAGACCACCCTAAACTTTTGAAATATTCTCTAAAATTTCGAGGTCCACCCCCCTAAACCTTCGAGGTCCACCCTAAAGTTTCGAAACCACCATAAACTTTCGAGAGTTTATCTAAACTTTCGAAACTTTCGAACTTAACAATCCAAACTTTTGAACCTTTCTACAAACTTTCGAATCAATCTACAAATTTTCGAGGTATACTTATAAACTTTTGAAACATGTTTTGAAAGTTTCAAAATGTTCAAAATGTTCGAGGTTCATTTCGAAATTTTAAGAGATATGCAAAGTTTCGAAAGTAAATTTTTTTTGGGTTTTTATTGATGAGGTGGAGGGTAAAATAGTATTTTCATTAAGCATAGGGGGTGACAGGTACAAGGGTGGGGGTGCCTGGTACATTTCCCTATATATAATTTTCGATTGTTCTTTTTACAGTAGTGGGCTTCTAAATCCTTACACCTGGGAATTTTTCATGCACCCTCTACCCATGTTTCTTTTCTATTCAGCAAACTTGGGCTTGCTATATCGTGGACTTTTTATTTTAAAATCTGCACTTACTAATATTACTCCTGCACCCCTAATGCATTTTTAAAAAGAAAAAAAAAAAAACTAGAATAGTTCTTCTTCTCCCTCAACGTGAAAACAGCCTCAAATTCTCAAATTCTCAAATCCTCATTCTCACTTTCTCTTTCTTTGGATAACGTTTTTGGATATCTCTCATCAAAACCTTAAAAAAACACTACTTGTTCGAATTTTTTGACAAAATTACATTATACCTTATCTATACTCCGATACGTTGGTGAGATTATTTTTGATTACAATGTTTATCCCTTTCAAATAGTAAATAATTTATTTTCATTGGTTTATTGTGTTTGTTTCATTGACTTCCCATGTTGTTAAATACGACAGTTGATGAAGAAAATGAACATATTCAAAAAGTTGTTTGAGTTTATCGTTGTCGTAAGCTTACATTGTGTAGAATGTTTACTTGAGGTAAGAGAACGCTTAAAGTCATTAATATATTATAATATAATATGAATGAGTCATATTTTCTAACGATTTATCTAGAGTTCGTTACATATGATGGTAATTATTTGAGAGATAAATTAATTAATGTGAAAATATGAGAATTATGAGATTAATATGTGAAATATAAATATTTATAACGTGCTTATTAATTTAATTTTCAATGATTGTGTGGTATTTGATATTTGATATTATTATTGTATGTAAAATGAATTTGAATTTTGTGTCTATGTTTGATTTGATGAGATTTTGTGATATGATGACAAATATGAATGCATTGTGTGAGATATTAATACATGGTAATGATGTGCGAATGAAGATTGAGATGTCATTAAATTATGATGATTATAATGATGTCACCCATAATTGATAAAATAGTGGTGATTCTCATTTATAATGAAGATGATGCTCTTAATGAAGTAATCTATGTCAACAAAGAGATACAATAGATGTTGGAAGTTTTTGAGGTGGAGACTACTTTATCATCATATAGGTATGGCCTAATAAATCTAGTTATGTCGGAAAAGTAAAAATGAATGAGTGTGATATGAAAGTCTGTTGTTGAGTCTTACGACAAGATTGTTAGACGTTAGGGTATTTTGGAGGGGAATTCCAAGTAATTTGGAGGTAGCCTCCAAATATCAGGAGCTACCATATAATATAGGTAATAAAGAAATTATATTTATAAATTGTATTTTATTTATTTAATTAGAAACTATTTATTGTAATAAACCTTGTTATTAATAGAAAGTTTTTAGAATTAAATTATGAAATTATAGTTAAATAAAAATTATTAAGATTATATTATTTATTTGAGGAATAAAATTTAAAGTGTTTAATTTGTATTTTAAAAAATTTGATAGTCTAAATTCCTTGTAAAAATTTCTTTGTGAATTTTTACAAAAAAAAAAGTATAATTTATTATATATAATATTTTAAGATTTTAGGTGTCACATTAGTGATATCAAATCAGATCTATCCAATCACGTCGAGTGTTAGTCAGCCAAATGTTAGTTATGTATTAATTAATTCCACTGTCATATTTTTTCTTGATATATTATTATGTTATATACTATATGCTTTGGTATAATTATGCATGATTTGTGAAGCTACAAGTTAAATATTTATTATTTACTTAATCTATGATCCTACTTAAATGAAAAAATAAACCATAAAATTATATGTTAAGATTTTAGTTAATTTGAATTATTAATATAATTACGTTAGTTACTATTGAGTGGACTTGTGACTTGTGCGTCTAGCTACCATTTTCTATTCTTTTGTTCCATGTGAATAGTTAGAAAAAAAAAACTAGCTATATGTTTAAAATTATTAATTTCATTGAGATGATTTTAATTATCGATAAATAGACATTACCTATGTGGTTGTTTGTACCATGGTGATTAAAAATTTGATATTTTTATTGAAATCAAATTAACACTTTCGTCAAACAATAAGAAATTCATATTATTAGTTATAATAATAGTTATTATAAAATATCAAGTGTTTGATATATCATGTTGGTTTATCAAACACTTGACTTAAATATAATATTATAACTTATTTATATCATGTTCATCAAACACACCTAAAAAATTGAATTTTATTAGAAAAACAATTGTGAATAAATTAAAGATGATTTATTTTATAAAAGGAAAATAATATTTTGTATGAATTGCTCTAGATTTGTTTTAAAGATTAAATATGTTGGATTTGTGTTCAATTATAAAATAAAAATAATTTTATACTAATTTTGTTTAAAGTTTCGATAAGTTGAAACTCAATTTAATAAAAAATATATTCATATTTAAATTTTTAGTTACATAGAAAATATGTCTTACATTTAAAGTTTTGATTTTAAATAAAAAATATGGATTTTTCAATTTTAAGTTGACTTGAGATGGTTGTGGTCATTATTATCATCCGTTTTAAAATAATGTTGTAGATTAGAATATTTTCTTGAAAAATATTTATAAAATTTTGAAATTTATTTTTTCTTTATTTATATAGAGCACACAACTTGATTTTATCAAAAGTAAAAATATTGATTGTCATGTTGAAATGGTTAAAAACTATATCTTTTGTGATGAATCAAATTAAAGATATTAACTTTAATGAATAATCAAATTTAAAGTGTGAATTTTTATTTGAAACCACTTAAATATGTTGATGGCTGTACCTTGATTATTAAAATTTTATTTTTACTATTAGAATCGATTTAGAACATTGCTCGTAATTTTTAAACAATATGAAATTCATATCATTAGAAATACGATTTTTAAATATTCAAAGTTGGTAGAATTTTAATGTTAGTATGAAATTCAACCTTGACTTATAGTATAAAACGAAAAAAAATAAATTTGTTTAAATGGATGTTGATTTAGAATCTCTTGTTTCTATATTCAGATATGGAACATGGTTGTGATAAGGAGAGCCGCAACCAAAAAAAAAATTATAGGTAAAATTACTAAAATACCTTTATTAAAATTAGAAAATTACAAATATACTTAAAACTCAAAAATTTGTATCTTCTCTACTTTCTCTCTCTCTCTCCTTCTCCCTCTTAAGTCTTGACAAAAACTTCCATAATCGCCGCTTGTTTTCGTTTGTGTGTTCTCTGTGTTCTTTGCCATCATCTTTGTTTGCGAATTTGTCTTCGTCTCTCTCTACTTGTCGCTGCTCACTCTGGCGTCTCCCTCCTCACATGCACAATATGTATTCCGTGCTCGCTCGCTCCTGCTCACTTCGTCGCGTCACGATCTGTGATCGCCTGTACGAAGATTCTCACCTATTTCTATCTTTTACCTCTTCATTGGTCAAAAGGTTCGTCTCCGAATTTCAATTCATCTCTCAATTTTGTTCATCATCAGAATTTTTTATTACTTACTTTATTAGGGAGAAAAGTTAGGGTGAAAATTTCAAAATACTTTTTTTTATTAATGTTTTGTGAATATTAAGAAAAGGCATACAAAATTAGGTGTAAGACTTTCCAAGCTAATCTTCCCAAACAGCGTGACAACCCCAGACTTTTGAGGAACTAACCACCTTGACCCTACAAGCCAAGTCTTCTCCTAACAACCTAACAACCCCAAATTGAAGAAGGAACTAAACCACTATCTGGTTAGATACAAAAGATTGAAACTTCAAGTATTTGCTTCTAACAAAGTTGATAATAATAATAATAATAATAATAATAATAATAATAATAACTCTCAAACTCTAAGAAAAAACATTTAGAGAATATTTCTCATTCGAACAAATGTTTTTTTCTTTGAACTCTAAGATGAATTTGGAATTTCAAGCTTGAGTTTGATCATGTTCATATTTTATTTAGACGGAGTTTGTAAGTTCAAATTGATTATGTTTTTATTCTGTTCAGATTACGTTTGTAATTTCTTTATATTGATTCTATTCATATTTTGCTATAGATAAATCTTGATCAATTGTTTTTCAAATCTTGATCAAATGTTCGTCAAATCTTGACCATATCTTCTTTTTAACATGATTAAAGATTTTCTTTAATTACAAATATGAATCAAAACTTATTTTAGATTTTCATCAATTATAAATTTGAATGAAATTTTATTTTAGATTTTCTTCAATTATAAATCTAAATAATATCTTATTTTATATTTTTTTCCATTATCAATCTAAATCAAATCTTATTTTATATTTTCTTCAATTACAAATTTGAATCAAATCTTATTTTAGATTTTCTTCAAAATTATGAATCTTCTTTCATACTTCTTGAAATCAAATATATTGTTCTAATAAAATACTTTTGCTTCATCAAAACTCTGAGTATAAAATTATCTTGGATCCAATAGCTAATAGGTCAACTCTGACTTTTAAAAAGGTCAAACCAAAACTTAAAATAAAGTCTTTAATGTTAATTGGTCAAACTCTTGCTTTAATTTTTTTTATGTAGGTTTGACCTATTTAAGAAAATCTAGGTCAAACCAGACATCTTCTTAACCCATACGTGTGTCGAAAAGTCAAGGTAAAGATAAGCTTGATAAAAAAGAAAATGTTGAATTACATTTTTACTCCTCCTATTTTTACTGATTCGTGAAATTGATCCTCCAATTTTAAAAGTCAATAGTTTTGGTTCCTCTCTCCAATTTTTTAACTAACAAATGATGACGTAAAATACTTTAAATACAGTGACATATGATACAACGATGTAGAATGATTAACACCCATGAAATTAGAATAAAATGCCATAAAACATAGCTTTCAGCTTTGGAAAATTTTCATATTTATAATTTAATTAATGACATATGAATAATTAATGCATCTAAATAGTTCTATATAATAGAATTGTATGTGACATCATTAAAAATATATAAAATCTTTATTTTTTAGTTCAAAAATCCGAGGGAGGGATAAAAACTATTGACTTTTAAAATAAAGGTTCCATTATGTGAATCGATAATATATAGGGATTAAAACTGCAACTAAGCCAAAAGAAAATATTGAAAAAAGATAAAGAAAAATAGGTACCAGCAAGAACATAATGAAAAATGTGGAACACCTTTTTAAAGAGAAAAAAGGTGAGGCACATTGGGAAGTGTGCATTTTAGATGTGATTGAATTGACTAAAGTGAGGTATAATTGATATGACGAGACAATTAGTATGATGAGACCAACAGTCATATCATTTTAGATGTGACTGAATTGACTAAAGTGAAGTGAAATTGATATAACAAGACAATTGGTATGATAAAAGCTGCGATCATATAATTTTTATTGTGATCGAGCTGACTAAAGTGATGTAAAATTGATATGACGAGACAATTAATGTGACTGAACTGATTAAAGGGATATACAATTAATATGACAGGACAATTAATGTGACAAGCCCATAACCCTTATTATCTCCAACACCAGCATTATCATTTATCAGTTGATAAAGAAAGAAACTAACTTTTGAACCTTAACAACCTGAACACTTGGGGGATTGTAGACTGGTATGGCCGACGCAGGAAGAAACAAACGGCTACACCTTAACAGGCTTGATGCTCGGGGGTTGTAGATTGATATCAATCGAAGGAGAAAGAAACAACATCAATACCTTAATAAGATTGACACTTGGTGGACTATGGACTTGTATGAATGATCATACCACGTGGCCCATGCCAACTGTTCAGGTCCAACCAAGATCAGTTCAACCATTTTGGTCCAACATAGCTCAACTCAACCGTTTAGGTCCAACCTAACTCAGCTTAACCATTTAGATCCAACCAATCTCAACTCAACTATTCAGATCCAACCTACCTCAACTCAACTATTCAGGTCCAATCTAGCTTAGCTCAAATGTTCACGTCCAACCAACCTCAACTTAATTGTTCAGGTCCAACCAAGTTGAACTCAAATGTTCATATCCAACCAAGGTCAACTCAACCATTCAGGTCATGTAGAGCTCAACTTTGATTAATTGGGGTAAGCTAATGCTTGAGTGGAAGTTGTGGTCCTTGAGGGAAATGCCTCAAGACCAACCACATCTCCTGCACGAACAAGTGGCATGAACTGCCAACTGTTATTGCTCCATGCTCCCAATATGGAGTAAATGGGTGAGAAGGAGGCAGCCAACTCCACGCGCGACAAGTAGCGTAGATCTTAGAAGTGAAACCTAATGGGCCTATACATCCAAAGGAGCGCTCATTAGGTCAACGAGTGAAGACTATAAAAGGAGAACACTTAGGAAGAAAAAAGACTAACCATTTTGGCTAGAGTGAACATTGTATTTCACATTAATCATTTTATAGTATTTTTGGAGCCCTCCCTTATTGAATCAGTAAGATAGCTCACCTTTTTGTATTTTGTATTTACATACGTTAACACTCATATTTTCTCTCTTAAATATAAACAAATATAGTTTTTTCTCCACTTTATTTAACGATGCTTTTCTTAATCTATCATTCAATTAATATAATTTTAGATTCTAATACTGAGTAACTTTTTTTATTCTCATGGAACAAATTTTCATGCATGAAACAACTTTTAAGATTACATTTATGTTTTTCTATAGAATAAAAACAAATTAAAAATATTTAACTAAATTTGTTAATAAATGTAAAATTAATTATTTTTGGTTATATTATAAATATATTACCTTTGTCCTTAATTATAAATAACTTTAAAAAAAAAAAAGAAATTGTCGTTAAATATAAGGACTCTTTCAATGTTCTAGGTGCGTTACTTTTTTTAATTTTTTTATGAAGCATACCCTTTACCAATATTACTACTTTTTCTTTAAATATGAAAAGTCAATTTTGACACATTCAAATGCAAACAATACTTTAGGAACATTAACACATTAACTACATTATGAACTTTTCCTAATAAAAGTGAAAAAAAGATATTGATGGTTTTAAAATGGGATGGAGATAGTATGCGATAAGAGGGAGAGAGATGTACATAATCATGGATTTGTGCGCACACGATTCGTGCTAACTTGTATTATGTTAAAAGTGCTTATAATATTCTATTGCATGATGTGACTATTGGAAGGTCTCTTTTGTACAATCTCACTTGGAATAATGTGGTACCTATAAAAGTGGAGTTGCTTGCTTGGAGAGTTCTGAATAACAAGATTCCTACCAAAAATAATTTGGCGTGTGGAAGCGAAGAGACTTTGCTATATCTCTTGTTTTCTTAATATTTTTTGATTAAGTTTGGAGTGAGATTGTACATTTGTTAGGCTTTGTTAGTGTTTTTTTCCTCAAAGTGTTGTTAATCATGTTTAACAATTTTGTGGTCTTTGTTTGACTAAAAAAATGTCAAAAGAAATGCTTCATATTATTTAATTGATTTGCATTTCAACTATTTGGAATGTGTGTAATAATTGGATTTTTAGTCAAAAGGAGACTTAGGTGATTATATCATTAATCGAATCAAAATCCAGTGTCAATGGTAGCTTAAAGCAGAATTGAAAGGTTTTGACTTTGACAATAATAAATGGTGGACAAATCCACTAGATTGTTGAGGTCTTTTAACTTTTCTTATTTTGGTTGTGATTGTTTTCTTTTTTCATAGGGGGTGTTTTTTCTTTTGCTTCTTTGTAAATTTGGGGAAGAGGTTTTTAATATAATTTTTTGTGAACTTATTTTGTTAGAGTATCTCCAACGGTGAACTGAATATGAGTTTTTTAGATGGATTTACTGTACCACATCATGTTGAAGCAATTCACTCATTTTTTACTCCAAATGTGAACTCAACATAATTCAAGTTTTACTATGCCACATCACCCTAAATCAACTCATTCATTTTTTACGTTTTAACTTTTAAAAAATCATATTATATTTTATTACTTTAATTTATATATTAATATTTAATTTGTATTTAATTTTATTATAACTTAAAATATTAATTTAAATATTCTAATTAATATTATTATACATTATTTTAATTTAAAAGTAAAATAAAATTTTAAATTAAAATTAAAATTAAAATTTTAAATAAAAATAAAATTGAACTTAATTTTTTATAACAATAATAAAAATTTAATGTTAAATACATGACATAAATAATTAAAAATAATAAAGTAAAAAAGTACCGTTAATAAAAATTTTAATAAAATTGTGTAACTAAAATTGTGAAGAAAAAGTATGAGTAACAAATGTTTCCTATTAATGAGCTAACAATCGTAATTAAAAAAAGAAAAAAAAAGGCTAACGGTGGTATATTAACTCAAAAAAAACTAATAGTTACAAAATTATTATTATGTAATAAATTAAAAAGAAATTAACGGCTATAAATTAATAAAAAATAATAAATATTATTATTAATAATTTAATAAAAATTCACTGCTATGAAACACCGTTCTTTCTTGATAGTACCATAATGATACCTTGACACAACTCCAACGATAAATCAATAAAAAAATAGAAGTTAAATAATTACATTCTCTTAGTTATTTAGGCACTTATTGTGCTTAAATGATTAGTAATATATTATTGGCTGTAGCTTCTTAAAAAAGTACTAGTATCTGATTCAAGATGACAAATTAATTCGTTGGTGGCTTTATCTACTCTGGCCCCACAACCATGGGAAACCAACTATTTTAAGGAACTAATCCTCATGATGCTGTCAAGTTGGAAAATACTTGCAATGGAACTTCCTTTTTGAAAGGAGTGAACTACCATTTTATTTTGATGATTCGATTCATCTTAAAAGACAAACAATGTCAATAATATATATATATATATATATATATATTGACAATATAAGTTATTTTAGCAACAACAAAATTTTAATCACTAAGCTTTGTCTAATTTGACTAACAAATACTTATATTATTAAATTGAATATTATATTTTCGGATCAAACTTAGAATCTCACAGTTATGTACGAGTTTTTTTTTATTATTCCGTCTATAGATAAAAAATATCGTCTTATATTTAATGATAAAAAATATTAATTATTGCTTAATAATAATATTAAAGTGATTAAATTTGGATTGTAGGTAACATTTGGAATAATAATTTGGATTGTGATAAGATAACTAGTCCTATTTAAACATTGAATTAGACCGGCTCGATTTTTTAAGGAGACATCTAAACCAAACTGAATTACAAGTAATTTATTTTTTGTACCGGATGACTTTTTCCTCATAACAGATCCAAACTGCCCCACAAACACTTGTATATATAGTCCACATATGTTGCATCCAGGGGTTTCCTAATATATGGAATCCATATAACTATTGGAGCTGTTCACCAGAAAACAAGCCATTAAAGGTCTACACACTACAATTTTTTATTTTAATAACAATCCAATTTTTCAAATTTCCACATCACTAATCTTTCATTCATGTTTTCAAACTATCCTATGTAAGCTTCAATGTTCATATAGGGTTAATTTATTATTTTATAGATTGCAATTGATTATCTACAATTTCACATGGCTCGTTATTTTTGCTCAGTTATTTTTGCTGTCAGTTATTAGTGAATAAAACTGGAAGATACATTGCAACAAGAGGGAATTGATACTGATTCTTCAATTGAAATTGAATAGAATAAATTAAACATAGTTGTATTAGTTATATACAAGTTCAGATCCTAGTCAATATCAACAACTGATTATAACTAGTTCTAACTGCCTATAACAGAGTTAGTTACATCCTCTAACTAAATCTAACTAATTGCAAGTCAAACTTATTCAATTATCACTAACACCCCACCTCAAGCTAAGGCTTGAATATGTTACAAGATTTAACTTGGTTAGGAACTTCTAAATTGGTGCAGGGAAGAGTGCTTTAGTAAACACATCTGTTGTTTGGTCAGCACTAGACAGTGAGAAATTTCAGCAATCCATTATTGTACTTCTCTCTCACAATATGGAAATCAATATCTAGGTGTTTTGTCCTCTTATGAAATACTGAGTTTGCTTCTATGTGTAATGCATTGTGGCTATTGCAGTATAACACAACTGGTTTTGAGCAGGATGGCTCCGGTCTTGTAATGGATAAGTCAGCCATTGTAGCCCCCCACATCTTCATAAACAGGACCTAAGTCATGATGAAGATGAGTACCAGCTTCCAAAGGTGTGCTTGATGGCTTGCAGCATAAGAAACCAGCTGCAGTTAACAGATCCAGACAATACTGATGCTGATATATACCAATACCAGCAGTAGAGTGAGCAAGGTCAATGCCCAAAAAGTACCTGAGTAAACCAAAAAACTTTATGCCAAAAGAAGTCTACAGTTTGAGTTTGATGGACTGAATAACATCAAGTGATGTACTAGTTAAAGACAATATCATCCACATAGACCAATAGTGCAGTTAAAGAGTCATTAGCTTTATGTAAGAAAAGAGTGGGGTATGACACACCCTGAGTAAAACCAGCATGGAGAAGAAACTGAGATAGCTTGTCATACCATTGACGACTAACTTTGCTTAGACCATAGAAGGACTTGAGAAGTTTTAAGACTTTGTTGTCAGGAGGAGAGTGTAGGCCTGGAGGGGCTGCATGTAAACATCCTCTAGTAAATCACCATGAAGTAAGGCGTTGTTCACGTCAAGCTGATATGTAGTGGAGAGGGCATTACCACCTA
This sequence comes from Cicer judaicum, assembly GCA_037974835.1. Classification (NCBI taxonomy): domain Eukaryota; kingdom Viridiplantae; phylum Streptophyta; class Magnoliopsida; order Fabales; family Fabaceae; genus Cicer; species Cicer judaicum. Next base: position 4,415,180 of record JBBPBS010000115.1, on the reverse strand, counting down.
CAGAAGGCACATCGTAGTCCAGCAAGTGCACAGCCTAACACGTTGAGATCTTCTTAAGGAGTCAGAATCAGTGGAAGCAGGAAGGTATGAGATAGGTGATGCAGTTGACTCAGAACTAGAGGACTGAACTGGTAATTGAGCATGATAAGGGACCAAGACTAGGTGACTGGTATCATGGCTCATAGCAGGCAGACCAATATCACGACTCATAGCAGACTGATTAACACTTGTGTCAAGGTATTGCCATTGTGAAGCACCCATTTTGGTGTAAGGAAAACATTGTCTTATGGAAATTTACATTTCTGGAGACAACAATAGCATGTGCGGAAAGATCTAACTCCACAAATCCTTTAACACCTGCTTTGTATCCAAGGAACACTCCCTTGCTAGCTCTACCATCAAACACCACAAATCCTTTAAATTGTCTTTCTACCAATAACATAAATTGTTTGATATGATTTGGGGCTTCGTGTTTGCCTTTTAATAAAATTATTTAGGTATGTCTACTTTGATCATCAACAATAGTAAGAAAGTATGTGTGACCATGGACACTATGAGTGGAAAAGGGACCCCATAGGTCCATGTGTAGTAAATCAAAGCAAGTTAAATCTTTACTTTGACTAAGATTATAACTCAGTTTCTTTTGTTTAGACATGTGGCAAATGTCACATACACAAGCTTTATTAATATGAATACAAGGATACACTTTATGCAAAATTTCTAATTTGGCAAGAGAGGTATGGCCAAACCTAAAATGCCAAAGATCAGATTGAGGAATAGAAATGGAATTACTGAAAATATTGCCTATTGTATTGTGCTCCAAAGAAGCTACATTAAGTATGCTGAACAAGTATAGACCAGAATCCAGTTTACCAAAATCAATCATCCTGTGTGTGGTGTCCTGTATGAAGTATGTCTTATCAGAGAAAACACAACAATAGGAAGAACCGTTTGTCAACCGAAAAACTGAAATTAAGTGGAAACTAAACGATGGCAAGTATAACACATCAGTCAAGATTATAGAGTCATAGAGATGTACATCACCAGAAAATTCAGCTATAGCATTACTACCATTAGGTAACTTGATTGGAATTGATTTAATCCTTCTATACGAGGTAAACATACTTAAGGTATGTGATCTGTAGCACCACCGTCCAGAGTTACAGGGTCAAAACAAAGTGGTGTAGATCCATTTAGAAATCACAGTTTGTTTTTCATTACAATTGCTCGTCATATAGAATGAGACCAAGAATGATAGTTTTTTCCATCAAGAAACAGTGTAACGTGAGGCGCATAAGCACTCTTAGCAAGATGAATGTAGTAGGGGTTTTGCAAATGATTCGTCAGCGCATTTTGGATGACAGCACCACCATGGTTTACTGGTGCTTGCCGTGGAGACATTATGAAGAAGAAATAGCTCAGAGCTCAAAATTTGAGCTTTGATACCACATTAGTGAATAAAACTGAAAGATACATTGCAACAAGAGAGAATTGATACTCATGATTCAACTGAAAATTAAATAGAATAAATTGTACTAGTGGTATCAACTTATATACAAGTTCAGATCCTACTCAAACATCAGCAACTATTTCTAACTGATTATAACTAGTTCAGGTCCTACTCAACCTTAGTGTTTGTATGGTTCTTAATTTAATCAATTATCATTTTATCAAATTCATAATTTTTTTTTAAAGTTTGTTATAATCACATAAGGTCTGTTTTAAGTTAAAAACCATACAAAACACCTAAAGATTCCTTTTATATGTGTGTAATTTGCTAATATCAACTATTATCATTAGAAAGTAACAGTAAACTAACATGCTTAAATAACAAGGCCGTTAAACTTTAAAGGTGAGATAAATTACACATTTGATCTTTTTATTTTGTAGTTTCACATTAATCTCATAACTAACTTTTGTTTCATTTTGATCTATCAATTTTACTTTGATTAATCAAGTTGATCATTTCTGTTAAATTTGTTTGCATGGTATTGATTGTTTTCGCCTTCCATCTTCTTCAAATTGCCTACATGGTGTTGATTTTTTTCGTCTTCCTTCTTCAAATTGCCTACATGGCACCGATTGTTTTCCTTTTCTTCTTCAAATTAGTGGTCTATTCATCTTCTTCTTCCTCTTCAATATCTTCTCCATCTTCCCATTTCTTCTCCAAATCCAAAAATAAAGAATGAGAATTAAAATATCATAGAAAAACAAACAAAAACATTAATCCAAGAACAAAAAGATAAACACGTTTCTAATAAAACTAGAAACAATAAGATGAAGATTGAACCTTAAAATAATCTTAATAAACCCCAAACTCAGACCCACACATTTTTTAAACCATGAACATGAAAATGCAGATACCCCCTAATGGAATAATCTTCAAGATATATACTCTAAATTCAAGAAATTCAACAAATCTTAATAAACCCCAAAATTAAAATCCTCCGTTTTTCAAACATTGACACATGAAAAGGAAAATGTTTACTAATAGAATAACCTTCTAGATATAAACCCCAAAATCAAAACCCTCAATTTTTTCAAACCTTGAACATGAAAATAAAGATACTCACTAATGGAATAACCTTCTAGATATAAACCCCAAAATCAAAATCCTCGATTTTTTCAAACCTTTAACATGAAAAGGAATATACCCACTAATGAAATAACCTTCTAGATAAAAAATCTATTGTTTCTTCGTACTCCAAAGTTAGTAAACCCACTTATCAAATTTGAAACAATGAAGAGGAAGTGAAAATGTAGAGAAATGAGACACAAATTTTCTTGTTTTTTCCTAAAACTAAAAGCTTTTTTTGTGTTAATTTTTTCTTTTATTTTTTGTTATAATTATTTTATGATGTGGCAGTCAGGCACTCACATACAAGACATTATATATTTGCTGCATGAATTTAATGGAAGGAATTAATTTGACTAACAGAAATAAAGACAAGGGACTAATGAAAAAAATAGTAGTTATAGAATTAAAAGGATTAAACATATAATTTAGTTTCTAAGTTAACTTTTTTTTTAGTTTGACTCTTTCAAATTAACTTTTAAACTCATATGAGTTTACAATTCTAGACCATAAAAATAAGTTATTTCGTATATAATCTAATTTTTTAAATAAATTTATGTGAATTCAAGTAAACTCTAATAAAATAAATAATTTTTTAATTTTATTAACAAATTAAAATCTATAATTTTTCAATTCTAC
>JBBPBS010000115.1:4371907-4411636 GCA_037974835.1 Cicer judaicum | reverse complement strand
AGTTTATGAAGTTTTTTCATTTTGAAAATTCTCCAAATAATATGCAATTTTTTAAACATATAATATCAAAATTGGAAATTTGAAAAATATAGGGACCACTATTTAATTTATAAATTAAAAAGTAAAGAGAAATTTTTAATTTTTTAGATTTTAGATGATATTTGAAGTTCTCTAAATCTAGTTTTTAAGAAATAGTTTATGAAGTTTTTTCATTTTGAAAATTCTCCAAATTTAATATTCAAACAAGGTAATTTACTTTGAATTACTTGAGTTCCTTTGAAAATTATATTTCCTCAAATAATTCTGTTATCCAAACGCACTCTTAGAAGATTTTATATCTACGGACAAATGTATCTAATATAAAATGATGAGTTTAATTTTCAAGCACCGATAATATAAATATTTTACAAAATTGGTTCGTCATATTCAATCATGTGTTTGATTTTATAAATAGTTATGACAAATTAAAAATTCTACCAATGATTTAATGGTTGTGAATGATTGATAGTATAAAAACTATTTATATATATATATATATATAATTTAAATTCTTAAAAATATAAATAGTTAAACTATCAACTAAGCAAGTACATCCAAAGTCCACTAGAATTGAGATTGTTACATCAATAAGGTCTAACTCAATTAATAAATATCGAAATTGTAAGATTATATATTTTATCTTGAGTTCAAAAAACTAGAGACAAAAAATAAATAAAAAGATTTAGATAAGTTTTGTTCGAAAAAGGAATATCTTTTCACCTATCAAATAAATAAATGGATTCTCTATTGAGCGTAGTTGGTTATAGACATTTAGATTAACATATTATCAATGATCGTACATTTACGAGTCTAATAGATTAGGTCGACTGACAATAGTATATAATTTAGTCTACGACGTACCAATATGAGATGATACTTATTTTATACATATGTTGGACTAATACTTTTTTAAAAGTCTACTTAATTAAAAAACAGTTAGACTAATACAACTGAAAATGTCCTTGTATCTACCAATTTGGCCTATTTAATTAAATAAATACACTTATTTTTTTGTGTTAAATCATAAATTTGTTATAGTTTATGTAATTTAAAGATATTGATCTACATTAATATTTAATAAATTTAAAAATACTAATATAAAATAGAATTAAAATATGATTTTATATAATATTAGATATCAAAATAACTTTTTTTTGAAAATAATATTAAAATAAAATTTTAGCTAATTGGCATGTTAATTTTTTTTAATTTGTTTGTGTATTTATAAAAATCAAGTAGTGAATGGTGTAACATTTCATAATATAATAGTGAAGTATGCTTTCAGAATTAAAAATCATGTCAGACTTTAATAATAGACTTAAGACAAATAATAGATCAGGGTTGGATCTAATATGTTTAACGTAAACCAAACTCAAAGTCTTGAATAATCTAGTTTGATTTAGCTTATTTCCATTGGTATCTACACAAAGTTGATTGTAGAAGATTTAAGTACCATGCAACGAAAAACAAAACAGAGTAAAGAGTTGTACCATTGTATCCTTTCGTGGGGTATCATGCAAGTTGTCCATCCAAATGGAAACCAACCTCCAGAATCATTATTAATCAATTGTTTGGAAGATGGTGAAATCCCAAGACTCAAATCAAGATTATGTAAATTGCCTGCATTAATTGTAACAACAAGTTTATTTATATAATAATTACTTAAAAAGTTTAATATCATACAGAAAAAAAGTATTTCATAATTTTTATAATTAATAAGAATGTTAAATGGTTTTATAATTTACAATATAAAATAAAAGAAGAAAATTTTAGATAAAATAAAATACAAATTTATGAAAAGAGACATACTTAAATTCAAATTTAAATTTAAAATTATGTAGTTATGATAATTTTTACATTAGTAACTAAAAAAATTTCATAATTAACTAAATTTATAGAATGATACTCGAGGCAAATCAGTGGAGCCCCATAGTATAGACCTGCTTCAGTGGTGAACCAAATAGAGTGACTAGGAATTATAGATTGATGAAGAATTATCTGATTTATTTTTATAATTTTAATGTATTTTAGTTTCAATTTAATCCCTTAATATATTAAATTAATCTATTCTAGCAGTGAAAAATGAGTGGTCCATGATTGAATTTGAACCACCTTTCAGAGGGTGATATCAGATGGAATACAAATTAACAAAAGAAATTGACCTGTTTTGTTAGAATTTGCATTTATCCCTCCCTTATAAGTACTAGAGGGCTTAAAACTGGTTTCTACTTCATGATCACGCTTTATGGGTGGCTTATGACAAAATCTGCACAAAGAAAATGTTAAATGCAAAAGATAGCAACATAATTATGTAAAAATAACAAGACATTATAACAAACAAGGCTTAAATGCATTAAATAATGCAGAACATTGAAAGAATTTAATTTGTAGGGTTCCCTAATATAATTTTATAATAAATTAGTAATATTAGATAATAAAGTTAAATATTTTAATTATAAAAATGATGACAGAGATCATTTGAAGTGTGCCATCATTAATAATAATGCAATGTCTTAAAAACTAGAGAGGACTAAAAAAATTTCAAGATTGTAAGTAAGAGAACTAAAAAACGATTTTTAAAATGTAGAGACTAAAAATTACGCAATTTCATAATATTCACTTGAAAGTTGAAACAATGCATACATTGATTGAAAAAAATACAGGTTCTCACGTTTTGCCAACAAAAGGTCTAACTCGTAGATCACATTTGTGAAGAGCTAATGCACTTCTGAATGTTGAATTTCTCTTTGAGATTCCATTAGTTTGTCTACGAACTCTTAATACAAATTCTTCCTTACTCAAACCTTTCATCTACATACAAATAAAAATTAATGAATTCAACTTAATGAATCCAAACACAAATTGATATACAAACAGAAATTGAACATACCTGCTTCAAATCCTCCTCATAATCACTTAGAATAAAGTTTATATCAGCATCAACTCCCCTAAACCTAATAGCGGCTCTATCATATGCTCTGTAAACACAAATTTATCTCGTTTATGAATAAGTGACCAAAACAATCAGTAAAACAAAAAGTGACTAAAACAAAAAAATGTAAACAATAAAATTTACTTAATTCCCTTAAAAGAATAGTCCTCACCTTGCAGCAGCATGAGAAGTGTCAAATCCACCTAACAAATATCAAATTGGAACAATAAGGCCAACCAAGATAAAAAAAAAATCTAAATCAACTTTACAAAATTGAATTATAACGTGGGGATGTCCTGCAAATTTACATTTATAAATACATCTGAAATGAGACATTTGAGATGTAACTTGAGTGGTCCAATAAATTTTAAAGAGACTCTGTCACTATATTAGTTATTGAACTGAACTTATCTCAACCTTACAAAGATATCATTTAAGACCGTGTAATAAAGTAAAAAATTTCCTATTTATAAGCACATTTTTCAACTATATCTTATTCAATTCTAACATGGGAATGTCAACAAAGATATCATATCATACACAAAAGTAGCTAATAATTCCAACCAATATATAATTTAATCAAAACGACACCAACCAAATTAAATAATACACTTACCCAAATAGACCTGTTTCCCACAATCCCTGCACTCAAAAGTCACAAACAGAAAAACAACAAACAAAGTCAGTGAAATGAGACCACCAAATAATTTATAACAGCAACAACATTAATTAGCTAATGCATTCTTTATATTAAAATAAGATATATAAAATAATATATATCTGTTTTGTTAATATGAAATCTAAAACAGAACTATACATAAATGAATAAAATTTATATACTAATCCATCATATATATACCATACCATATATGTGATTCCCATCTACCAGTCCTACGGTAGAAGGTAACACCCCTATACTGTGAACTGCGAGACCTTGGTCCTCTCCTACTTTTTCTAACTTGAGGTTTCTTTTGTTGCAAGATTTTGAGTCCATTTTGAGTCATGGAATCAGATACTCTACCTCCTCTATCAGCACTCACAGGGAAAAGGGTCCTTGTGATTATTTCTGAGACATCTTTTTCTTTCTTCAACAGCTCAAAAGTTAAAGGAGAAGAATTATTTGAGGAATAATCTGATGTTTCATCGATTATGTCAACGTTGAGATCCAACATAGACATGTCTTGAAAAATGTTGTCTTTTATCAGCTTATGGTCATATAATGATACCTTTTTGAGGCAATCTCATGTACATAGAAAAATATGGAACACTTGTACTGTCACAAACAAGACGAGAGATAAATCCTTAATTAATGAGTATAGTAGAAGAAGATAGAATGAGTTGGTAAGTGAAATTAATTAAGTAGAGGGAGAGAGAAAGAGAAGAAAAGGATAGGACCAAAAAGATTAAGGCAGAATGGACATAAAAAAAAGGATATTATTATAAATTGCTAGCTGTGACTTGTGAGTAATGACAACGTGGAAAACCTTGCACCTTTTTTTTTGGATTGAGGTAATAAGGTAACATGATATTTCATGCTTTCCACATTTGGTATCGCATGTTAGCCAAATTTGAAGGAGACAACTTTGATTAGTGGTCGGTACACATTGGAATATTAACATATGAGAATTGCTCTAAACTTCAAAGGAGAGTACATTTTATTGCCTCAATCGTTACAACTCATTTGTTTTTCTTTATTTTGTAGACTAGTGATTCACTTTTCATTTTATATACCAATTTTTACAACTTTGATAATTTATTTTAGATATATAATAAATTATGTATTAGGTATTTATGACTCACCATAACATAGTACTTCTCGAGTGTTGAATATAATAAAGTATTAAATACAGTATTAATTACTAGTTAATTAAACTAATTAGTCACTTATATTAGTTAGTTTTTCGTAAGACTAATAACTTAATTAGATTAGTTAGTTGTTCTTATTGATTATAATAAACAAAAATAAAGTTAAAGAAAATTAATTTATCTAATTTAAAATTAAATTAAATACCTCAATTTTTTTAAACCTAATTTTACTTATATTTAAGACTAGAATGAAATATATCAATATTCGAACAATATTTAGTAATTTAGCTTTAATGTTCTTGTTATATATATGTCCCATAATTGCATCACCCATGACAAAAATAATTGAATTACTGATATGTATTGCACAACCGATAATATTTTCGTTACGTCGTGATCTAAGAAAGAAGCTTGGCCATAATTGGGGTGCTTCGTGTGGTTGCTAAAATCAACCAAAAAAATTCCATAAAAAGACAATCAGATGATGTAGATTAGCTAAATATAGTATAATAATATATATAGTTGTCTCCCTAAAAAAACAAAATATAGTTGTCATGGGTGATAGAAAATGACATGACGCGAGAGAAAGAAAAAAACAAAAAAATGTTAGGTTCTTCTTTTATATTTTTTTTTTATATCAACATATCACATTTCCCATTAATATTATTGGTAATTTTTGAAAGTCAAGTCAAGTCGCTGATAGAGGAAGCGATCAGTTAAAAGAAGAAATAAATAAATAAATAGATAATAATACATTAATAAATAATAATAATAATAATAATTATTATTATTATTAAAAGTGATTATTATTAAAAATGATTATAATTAAAAATAATAAAAATTAAAAATAATAAATTATATTATACATTTCAAAGAAAATACATTAAAAAAATTATATTAATAACATGAAACAAAATACATTAAATTAACTAACAAAAATATATAGAGAAAAAAAATATCAAATTTATATTATTGATGTCCATCTAAATGACTTCCAGTTCGACATCAGTCGTCGAACTCGTCTATCTCTTTGAACGAGTTGAGTTTCTTCCGGTTCATCCTGATTTTGATCATTATCTTCAATGTAAGTTGTAAGTGTATTAAAACCACTACCACTTGCTTTCCATATAATTTTGAGACTGAGAGATTATACATAGAATCAAACACGACATAAACCGATTTAGGAGTTGTGCACTGAGTTCTAAATAAATTATAGAAAAGTCTACTTTCTGTCGAATAACCAGGAGTTGGTATTTCTGGCACAGGCGGAACGTAATATTGAATTGGTGGTGGATCATATCATGAAACTTCTGTAGGACATGTAGGTGAGGTGATGATAGAGATAATTGTGCTATGTTTGTTGTTGTGGAGTTGATTGAGAGGTCGACTACATATAAGGATATGACAACGATTGCAAATGGAGATCACAAAGATATTGTTCGATAGATATAAATAATTTGGTGTGATGTTTAAACAAAATCATATATTATTTGTTATGTCATAAAATATCTTCTTACAACATGTAATTGTGACGCACGTTCTAATGTTTAATTTATTTTCTTTGAATTTTATAATATAATTTACTATTTTTAAATTTAATTATTTTTTATTATAATCATTTTTAATATAATTACTATTATTTAATATATTATTTATTACTATTATTTATTATTATTAATGTATTATTATTTATTATTATTATTATTATTTATTAATTTAATTATTTTTAGTTTATTAAAATGATATAATAATTATTAAAACAGCAACAACAACAAAAATCACTCCTAGTACGAGGTCTTTCTCTGGGCCACCGACCTTCAACTAAGTAAAAAAAATTTATTCCTTCAACTTGTCGCTCCCTGGACCAACAACTTTCTACTCGGTCCTAAAAAGTACGGCAGTCAAGTAATAATAATTAGGAATGGGGTATTTTGATATAAAATATATATATATATATATATATATATATATATATATATATATAAGAATCCAAAATATTAAGAATAAATTTTTTAATAGAAAAGACGGGAAAAAAATTATATTCATAATTAATAAATGAATTTAATTTATATATACGGTATTGTAAAGAGTTTTTACACTATTACTATTAGTCAACTATAACTATTAGAATAAATTATTATATATATATATATATATTACAATAAATACTTATAAGTTATGTCCATGAATATTTGTGCTATATTGATAGTTAAAAATATTTTACATTAGCAACAATAAATGGTAATTAAATTATGATAAAATATAATTTATTTAGAGTGAGAATTTGATATTAAAACTCCTCAATTTTTATTGTACATGTGCATGTAATATCAACCATTTAATTATTGATCGATGACTGATATTTTTTTATTTTATTTTTTAAGTAAATTATTTACTTTAGAAAAGCGAAATCCCAAAATATAATAGTTATATTTTATCATATCATATAAAGTTTGTTTGGATCTTCTGAATTTAAATATCCCTAAATTTTGTGAATGTTCTCAATTTCACTTAACTTTATGTTTTTTTTTTACATTTTTCTAATATTTTGGTTGAAAGTTTATATTAATATCATTTATAAAGATGGTACATTTAAAATTTTACACAAATTTAAAAGCAATTAATATATTATTAAGTTACATTAAAATTAATATTTTATATAATTTTATTCAACACTGTTAATATTCATGAATTTTAGTTTATAGTTTTATATTTGCGCAAAGCTTAACATATATAATTTATACGATATAAATTTTCAATTTAATGAAAAAAATTGAAAAAAAAAGTAAAATTTAGAGTAAAAAACAGACGATTAACAAAGCTTGACAGAATTTGGATGAAAGAAATTTAGATTGAGAGTAAAACGATGATCAAATAAGCTTTAGATATAAGAAGACTTTACTCATAATTTATTCGGGAAGAGAAATACTATATTGGTGGCTTAAGCGTGGCAGATGAGGAAATAAATCACGTGTTAATAAGCCCGATACAGATCAATTGCCTTTTCTGGAAACCAAGTCAATTATTCAAATGGGACCACACACGTACGCATGAATCATATGTTCGTCAATCATATATTGCGTCTAATTATTGTGCAAAGCAATATCAACTACAAATTTGATGGTGTGGGCTCTCTCTCTCCCCTTAGTTAGTTGTATTCATTCATATGTTTCGATACTCATATCATAGTCTTTAAATAATTGGAGTTGGATACATCTACTCCTTACATTTTTTATCCTTTTAAAGTTTATTTTTTATTTTTTATGATTCATACTTTTATTTTTTTATTTTGTAAAATTCATATTAAATACTTTTTTTTAAGTATTCAATCGTGTCGTTTTTAATAGAATGAGATATGTGTTATAAGAGACTAAGAATTTTCGTTTTTTCTAGTAAGTGTGATGTCAGGTTGTTGGAAAATCAAATTTATGTTTTAGAGTAAGGTGATATTTAAAGAAATAATATATGTGATAGAGTCCAATGACGCTAGAAGATATAGTACATGAAGAGACATAGACAATACTTAAATTTTTTTAAGTAAAAGTGGCTTTAGTGGATTAAGTATTTACGACACTAAAGATAAATATCTCTTCCAAAGGAGGATTAAATATAGAAATAGTTGTTTTGAAATAGTTTAAAAATTATTGTGTTTTTTCTCTTCCCTTATATATTTATTTTCATATGTTAGTTCTTTATGTCTTATTTTTAGTTTCTTCTAAATCAAACTATTTATAAAATGAAGATAAACGTTTGATAAATAAGTATAAAATGGTAAACACAATTCAAACTCCATTCTTCTTGTGTTTTTAAATACCTTTATTTTAATGTATGTCAAAACTAGGTTTTGTTGGATCTTTTGTCGGTAGTATGCTGCAAATCTTGAATAAGAAGAGGATGAACTTCATGATGATGAAAGTTGCACAAATAAATTTCAAAGCGTGTGTGTCACACTAAACTTTATGTTCGATTCGCCCTCACCAATCTATATATATTGGATGCAAACGGGTTAACTAGTGAATCCCCTTCAGGATCCTTTGGAATCTTTGAAGTGAATTGTACATTTACATCAAGCTTATCGATCAATGATAGTTTACAGAATAAGGTTCCTTCATTTACTCTCGTGCACTAGAGAAAAGAAGAAATGACTCAGAAATATTTTTGACAGAATCTTGACTCATGCAACATGAATTTGGTCTTGTTGTTCTTGTGTTCTTTCTGCCTCTAAAGTATCTCTATTTATAGATTTTCATACCAATTGGTGGAAAAAAAAAAATAACTCTTCACCTCATACCAGTTGGTGAAAGAGAACAACTTTTGAGAAAAATTGCAACTTTTGATAACTTAATAGATGCATTGGTTTGAATTAAACTAAGCATTGCAACTAGTTGACCAAGTGATACATTAAGTTATTTAATTTTGCTACATTAATATAGCTATTAGAGAATTTCAAATATATTTTGGAAATTTCTCTCACAATCCCCCACCATTTTCAAAATATATCTAAGTCCGTTATTCAGGAAATCTCATGATTTCAGATAAAGGTATCTTACGATTTGAACCATTACCTAATGAATTATGTTTTCAATCATCCCCAAATAGATTTGTAGACAAGCTTTGAACCAACCATTCATTAGAACAAGAATGCATAATTCACACATGAAATCTCGGTATCATTGATCGAATTATAAATAGACACATTTGATACGTCCCTGTGTCTTATATCCTTTTCGTGAGAATTTAAGAGTCAAACTCTTGAACCCTATAAAGTGGCCCACTTCATTCTCATATAGGTGGACTATATCAGAAATGCACCCATAATTATAAATTCCAACAAATACATGCTATATGTCTATTAAGAGGAGACCTCAGGTCTAATATTTCTTTTATGGATTTGGAATACCTAGAGCAATCATCAATGATCAAGGCAATCACTTCTACTACTGCACCATGGAATCGTTACATCATAAGTATGGGGTTATGCATAGAGTTTCTACACCTTACCTCCTTCGAACTAAAGGGCAAAAACTGAAATATCAAATATTGAAATAAAACAAATTCTAGAAAAGATGGTGAAGGCAAACACAACATTGAATTTGATCAGGTGAGCTTGGAGGGAAGCTTCAATTGCAACAATTTGAAGTGCTTCGACTATAGGCATGTGAGAGCTTTACGATCTATAAAGGGAAAAACAAACACTTTCATGATAAACTGATTTCTAGGAATGAGTTTTATATTGGAAAAAGAATCCTATTGTTCAACTTTTTCCTTAAAATCACAGCTGGTAAACTTCGTTCTTGTTAGGGTATCAGCGGTATGCGAAAGCACATGATCTAATCAATTGAGAACAAAGAGAAGTAAAATAATAACAAGAGATGAACACACAAGATTTAACTTGGAAGAACCCCCTTAGTGTAAGAGGTAAAAAACCACGGACGCTCAAGAGCAAAGTTCCACTATGTAAAAGAGAGTACAAGATATCCTCTTATAATGATGAGGACAAAGAAAGAACAATATTTTCACTCAATATTTTCTCTCACAAAATAAACTCTCAAATGGAATAAAGAACTCTCAAATGGCTTTTTATTGTTAATGTGTGTTAATTAGTTTTATGCCTTCTGTGTGTTGCCTTTTATAGTCATGTAGAGTACCTTCTTCATCATGAAGTAACGTGACATGTGGCAATGAGCATGAAAATAAGGAAGAGGTGTGTAGCATGTAACAAAAGGCTAGGGAACATTTCTTCATTCCATGTCCACGTGAAGCAAGACAAAATTGCTGGAGAAAGCTTCAACATTAAGGACTTAACATTGGCCACAAATTAAATAGCTTATAGATGAAGGAAGTAAATGAGAGCCACATATCTCAACAATCTCCACCTTGGCTCGAATTCAACAAATTGCTCAACGCCAAATAAAGCCCCAAAGGGCGTTCAAGTAATGTAAAGACCAACCAAGTCTAAGCAATGCTGAAACTTGGTATTTGGAAGTGACTTGGTCAACATATCTGCTAGATTTTCAGATGTGTGAATCTTTTCAACAATAATTTCACCAGCAGTAATAATATCTCGGATAAAGTGACGTCTAACATCAATGTGTTTGGTTTTATCATGATAGCGATTGTTCTTGGTCAAATGAATAGCACTTTGGCTATCACAAAACACATTTAGAAGACCCTGTGTTATACCAAGTTCATTGACCAAACCTCGGAGCCAAATAGCCTCCTTCACACCCTCTGTTGATGAAATATATTCTGCTTCTGTTGTATATAAAGCAGCAATAGATTGAAGTGTAGCTTTCCAACTGATAACACTATCACATAGAGTAAAGATGTAACCAGAGAGAGATCTTCTTCTATCAAGATCACCACCATAATCCGAATCAATAAAACCTACAACATTGTTGGTTGTAGCCTTGTTTCGGTCAAAGATCAAGCCAATACCTGAAGTACCTTTTAGATACCGAAAGACCCATTTTACAACACTCCAGTTATCCTTTCCAGGATTATGCACATACCGACTCACTATGCTAACAACGTATGCTAAATCTAGTCTAGTGCACACCATTGCATACATAAGACTGCCAACTACACTAGCATATGGAACATGTGGCATATGCTCCTTTTCTTCCTCTGTATCTGGGCAAAGATCTGAAGATAACTTGAAATGTGCAGCAAGTGGAGTAGAAATAGGTTTGCAATTATTCATATTAAACCTTTCAAGCACTCTCTCAATATACTTCTGTTGAGATAAGATCAGTTTACCAGCTTGACGATCCCTGTGAATCTCCATACCAAGAATCTTCTTAGCTACACCTAATTCTTTCATATCAAACTCATTACTGAGCTGAGTTTTCAGTTTCCTGATCAAAGACTTGTTACGCGATGCAATTAACATATCATCAACATAAAGTAACAAGTATATGAAAGAACCATCTGGAAAGTTTTGAAAATAAATACAATCATCAAATTGACTCCTGTAATAACCTTGCCCAATCATGAAAGAATCAAATTTCTTGTACCACTGTCTGGGAGCTTGCTTAAGGCCATACAAAGATTTTTGTAGTCGGCAGACAAGATGCTCCATATCAAGAACAATAAATCCCTCAGGTTGCTCCATATAGATTTCTTCTTCCAGCTCTCCATGAAGAAAAGCTGTCTTGACGTCAAATTGCTCTAATTCCAAATCAAACAAAGCAACAAATGCAAGCAAAACACGAATGGAGGTATGACGAACAACAGGTGAGAATATCTCATTAAAGTCAATACCTTCCTTTTGATAAAAGCCTTTAACGACTAATCGTGCTTTGCATCTTGGATCTTCAACTCCGGGAATGCATTCTTTCTTCTTATAGACCCATTTACACCTCAATGGTTTCTTGCCTTTTGGAAGCTCTGTTAAAGCCCAAGTACCATTTTTATGAAGACTCTCAATTTCTTCATTCATAGCCACTAGCCACTCTGATGAGTCAGCACAAGAAACAACTTCAATGTGGCTGATAGGTTCAACACCATCATTTACCTCTTGTGCGACAAACAATGCATAAGCAGTTAAATTGTCATCATCTCTGAATCTAACTGGCTTTTTGATTGGTCTTCTGGTTCTGTCTCGGGCAATACAATAATCATCTCCTTGCTGTTGAATAGGAGAAGTGGTACTATCATCATGATCACAATCATCATAATGATCATCAATGCTAGACTCATTTGTTGAGGAAGATGGAACATCGACATCAGGATCTATAGGCTTCAACTCCACCTTCTCGCTAGTACCCTGCAAATTTCCTGTACTAGTAGAAGAAGGCACAAAAGATTATTTTCCAGAAGATAATAATGCATCCTCATTAAAAGTAACATCTCTGCTGAGAATTAACTTATGTGAATTAGGACACCATAAACGATACCCCTTAGACTCAAATGCATACCCAATAAATATGCACTCAATAGCTCTTGGAGATAATTTGCCATCATTGACATGTGCATATGCAGGACATCCAAAAATTCTTAAATTAGAATAATTAACAAGATTACCTAACCAAATTTCTTCTGGAACATTGAAATCAAGTGCTGAGTGTGGAGATCGGTTGACCAAGTAACATGTAGTAGATACTGCCTTGGCCCAAAAATCGCGTCGATGCCATAACCCAACATTTGAGAGCATACAACGAGCTCTCTCAAGTAGAGTCCTGTTCATTCGTTTTGCAACACCATTTTGCTGGGGATTTCTGGGGATGGTTTTGTGTCTAGCAATACCATTATCTCTGTAGAACTCATTAAAGTCACCATTACAGAACTCTGAACCATTATCCGTTCTGAGCTTCTTCACTTTCTTCCCTGTCTGGTTTTCAACAAGAGTTTTCCACTTCTTGAAAGTAGGAAAGGTCTCACTTTTATGCCGTAAAAAGTTAACCCAGACCTTACGAGAAAAATCATCAATAATAGTCATCATATAGCGGCGTCCACCATGGGAAGGAACTTTAGAAGGTCCCCAAAGGTCAGAATGAATATAATCAAGAACACCTTTGGTGCGGTGAGTTGCAGTGGAGAAACTAACCCTTTTCTGTTTCCCAAAAACACAATGTTTGCAAAACTCCAACTTACCGATCCCATGTTTTCCAAGATGACCCTGCTTGCTCAAAAGGTGCATGCCTTTTTCACTCATATGGCCCAGACGCATGTGCCATAGATTGGTGACATCATTATCAGGCATGGAAGATGATACTGTTGTTGAACCTGTCACTCTAGATCCTTGCAAGACATATAAACTACCAATTCGGTCAGCTTTTAATAAAACAAGAGTACCTTTTGATACCTTTAGAACTCCACCTTCAGCTGAATATTTGCACCCGAAAGACTCAAGGGTGCCAAGAGAAATTAAGTTCCGCTTCAACTCTGGAATATAGCGGACATTGGAGAAAGTTGTAACAATGCCATCATGAGTCTTGATCTGGATGGTACCTATTCCTGCAACCTTTCATTGGGCATCATTGCCCATCAAGACAACACCACTATCAACAGATTCAAAAGTGGTAAATAAATCCTTGTGAGGACACATGAAAAGTACATCCAGAATCAAGAATCCATTATGTTTTACTCCTCTTATCAGAAGAGATAATAGATAAAAGAATATCACTGTCAGAATTAGCTTCAACATTAGCAGCTTCAGGGGATTGTGGAGATTTCCCTTTTTCATGTTTTTGTTGTTTTTTCTTCAAGAGAAAACAGTCAGAAATTTCGTGCCCTGGTTTCTTGCAATAGTGATAGAATTTGTTGGATTTACGTCCCCTGGATTTGGATCTGAACTTTTTGTGACTGGTACTCCCCTTTTCTAGAGTTCTACCTCTAATAATCAAACTTTCATCCTTGTTTATAGAATGAACTTCAAGATCAAATTTTTCTTTTGACAATAAATTTGATTTAACATCTTCAAAGGATAAGGTACCATTATTTCCATATAACATGATTTCTTTGAAGTGTTTATAGGTAGAAGGTAAAGAGACAATCAACAAAACAGCTTTATCTTCATCATCAACTTGGATATCAATATTTTGTAGATCCATAATAATATAATTAAACTCATCAAGATGAGATTGAATAGGAGTACCTTCAACCATTCTTATGGTATACAACCTTTCTTTGAGACGAAGCTTGTTTGCGAGGCTCTTGGTCATGTACAAAGTTTCTAACTTTAACCATAATGCAGCAGCGGTTTCTTCATTGGCTACTTCCCAGAGAACTTCCTTGGACAAGCAAAGTTGGATTGATGAAAGCGCCTTTTCATCCAACTCGTCCCATTGATCATCAGTCATAGTAATCGATTTCTTTGACTTCCCATCTAAAGCTTTCTTCAATCCGCTCTTGATAAGAACGGCCCTCATTTGGACTCGCCAAATAGAAAAGCTAATCTTGCCATCAAACTTCTCAATGTCAAATTTAGTAGACATTTTGAAATTCTCAATTGAATAAGAGCTCTTATACCACTTGTTAGGGTATCAGTGGTATGCGGAAGCACAGGATCTAATCAATTGAGAACAAAGAGAAGTAAAATAATAACAAGAGATGAACACACAAGATTTAACGTGGAAAAAGCCCCTTAGTGTAAGAGGTAAAAAACCACGGGCGCTCAAGAGCAATGTTACCTTATGTAAAAGAGAGTACAAGATATCCTCTTATAATGATGAGAAAAATAAAGAACAATATTTTCACTCAATATTTTCTCTCACAACATAAACTCTCAAATGGCTTTTTATTGTTGATGTGTGTTAATTAGTTTTATGCCTTCTGTGTGTTGCCTTTTATAGTCATGTAGAGTACCTTCTTCATCATGAAGTAACGTGACATTTGGCAATGAGCATGCAAATAAGGAGGAGGTGTGTAGCATGAAACAAAAGGCTAGGGAACATTTCTTCATTGCATGTCCACGTGAAGCAAGGCAAAATTGTTGGAGAAAGCTTCAACATTAAGGACTTAACATTGGCCACAAATTAAATAGCTTATAGATGAAGGAAGTAAATGAGAGCCATATATCTCAACAGTTCTAAGTGGATTAACCCTTTTGTTATTACTAACACTTTTCTTCATTGCACAGTTCAAGTAAAAAGAGAAAGCTCCGATAAGATTTTCAAGGTCAATGGTCACCGCCGAAAGCTATTCCATAAGAGTCCCATACATGGAAATGAGATTATAGAAGAGATGTTGTTGAAAAAGCTTATCAATTCAGATGTTTCCCCACCTTGACCGAAGAGTTTTTCTTTCCTTACTTTTATTTTATATTTGTTGCTTTCATTATGTACAATGTATGATTTAAGTGTGGGGGAGATCATTTATTTAGTTTGTATTTACTTTCTTTTTAAATGCATTTTGTTGAAAAAAAATAATATTTTTTATGCATGTTTTTCTCTATTTTTCAATGAATTTCTTGGTTTGGGTAAGTGCTAGGTGATTTCACTATTCTAGGTGCTATTATTTATTTATTTTTGGTATGATATAGGTAAAATCCTTGCATTCTTGATATAATAAGTTGGTTTTGAACACTAAATTTTGCATTATCAGTGATAGGTCATTATCCTTTATGACATTTGAGCCTTATAATTGATTTAACATACGTTTCCATTCTATTTCTTTTATGTGTGATTTCACTCATGTTTTTAGTTATTTTAGAAATTTATTTGACTATTTCCATCTTATTTGCATGCATGTATTGAAATGATCTAGGTATTTGTTTTCTTATTAAATTACTAGCCAAATAAACCTAACCTACAATTATCCTTTTGTTAAGTTCCTTTAAGTCTATTTACCTCATTGTTTATTATATAACTTATTACAAGTCTAAAAGTGAAAAAAATGATTTGACCTTATCATAAGGGATAAAGAAGTCTTACTTACTTTTGAAGGATTCTCTATATTATGTTTCGAGTAAGTGTGGGGGTGCTCAATGTCTAATTTCTGTAACACTCCAAATTTTATAAAAAAAATATTTTATTTATGATATATGATTTTAAATAATTAATTTTGTGTTAAAATTATTTTAAAATATATGATGATTAATTTTTTTTATATGTCTGCTTTCTATTATGTGTTAATATTGTACATATTTGATTAAATGAGTGATATAAATAAAAAATATTATGTTTTATTATTTTATATAGTTTTCTAAAAATAATATTATTTTTGTGTAAATATTTTAAATAATAAGATTTAAGGGATTTTACGTGTATTTGTGAGTTGGTAATTAACGTAACATTTTCTTTTGTATTTGACTAATATTAAATGTGCACTTAATTATATTTAATTATTTATAAATATATCTTATTTTAATTATTTATTTGATATGATATTGTGTTTGAATTCCTTTATTTTTATATTCTTGTTATGATATTGTGATTTTTTATATATTTGTTATGATTTAGTAATTAATATAAAATATTGATGTTATCTTTATTTATTTTAATTTTGACTATTCTTTAATGATGGTATTATTATAGTGTGAGTATTTTAAAAAATAAGTACAATTATAGTGATTACTTTGAATATGAGAGTTTCGTTTATTAGTAATATTTATTTTTATAAAAGGTTAATTAATTTAATTATTTTAATTTATCGTATATTAGTTATGAAATATTAATAATATTTTTGAAAATTAAATGATATTTGGAAAAATATTAAAAATGAGATTAAATAATTATTAATTTTATTTTGATAAAATAAATATAATAATAGTAAAACATAAAATAAATAAGAGGATCAATGAACTTGGTCCATGAGTGTGAAGGATTTAAACCCTAGTGTTAATGAAATAAAATAAATAATAAGTAAGAGAATTATTCTACAACGGCAGTCAAAGGATGATGAAACACAACAACTAAGCCATCGTTCGACATTGATGATTGATAACTATTCTGGGAAACTTTCTTAGTTTTTGTTCAAATTTCAGTATGTTGTTTCACTCATTTAGTGAGTCAATTTAACACCTTTTCTCATATTTTTAACCATTCTACTTTCTCTATAAAATACTGAACTTCTCAATATATAGAATTCATTATTTTGTATAGTTTCTACTCACTGTAAGTTTCATTTGAGTGAGACAAACACCGAAACGATCATGTGAAAAGTAGCTATAGTATCCATTGGTTGGTTTTCTGGTTTATGGCAAGTTGCCTTCACCCGATTTTGAAATTTAGTTCTTAGATTGTGTTCTCATAATTTATTTTTGATGTTTACCTATAAACTATTGAGTTAGATCGATTGAAGGACAATGAGTTAAAGAACAAAGACTTTTTCTTGTGGACTCACATTCACGTGTCGAAATAAGGTAAGGGGTGAGAGAGCGTTTGAATTCATGAGTATAATATATTGTGAGATGAACGGGAAAACTATATTTTCCAACGATTCATCTAAAGCTTGTTATGTATGACAGTGACCCTTTGAGGGATAAGTTAATTAAAGTGTAAATAGAAAAATTGTGAGATTAAAATATGGAATAGAAATATTTATAAAATATTGATTGATTTAATTATGTTGAATGTGTGGTATTTGATATTATTGTGATATTGGGTGTCGAATGAATTTTGTGCATATGTTTTATTAGATGATGAGTTTATTTGATGTTATAAATGTGTGATAATTTTATGTGATGATGGTGATGTAAGATTGATGATAGTGATGTTGTAAATTTGTGATGAGAATTTTGAAGTAACCTCATATTTGACGAAATAACGATTATTCAAACTTGTGCTAAATATGCTCTTCATGGATTAGTCTAGGCCAACGAGCGGAGAAAATAGATGTTCAGAAATTTTGAAGTAAATATTATTTTGTCATTATATAGGTAGGGTCTAACAAGCCTAGTGATTTTGGGGAAATGCCACTGAATGATATTGACCATGGTGATCTACTGTTGAGCCTTAAGACAAGATTGTTAGACCTTGGAGGTATTTGGGTGGGAAATTCCTAGGTGATTTGGAGGTAGCACTCTAAATGTCGGGAGCTACCATGCAACACATGTTTACGTTGAATGTCGTATATTTGTGTCTTGGGTTTAGTTGAGGAAATCTATGAGGACATTCAATTTGAATTGTCCGTCCACTCGGGTGATGGTAGAATATCAAGCCTCCGGACCAAGTACTTGAGAGTTAGAATGGTACCAAATTGTGAAGTAGAGTCTATGCTCATGTATAGTATTGCATTTTCTTGTAATTGTTTTGCTGTGATTAATATGTATTGTGTGCAATAATAATTTCTCTTAGATGATTTGATTTTATAGTGAAATATATTGATTTTCCTTGAGTGATTTTAACTTTATGATGTGATGTTTTTCCTTGAAGAATGTATGTGTAATGTGACACCCTAAACCTAAATTAAAATAGAAAGTAAAATGCGTTAGTTTTGAAAGAGATTCACAGCGGTTCCAAAATAGAGTATACAATTGTTTTTTTAAACTATAAGGTCCAAGAATGTCACACTCACACTTACACAAAATGCTTGCATAAAAATTTTCAATAAAAATTCTTTTTATATCGAATTTTATTGAGATTTATTAAATAAAACTTTTGACATAAAAGCACGTTCTAAACTTAGAGAAAATCAATTTCTACATATGAATAAAAGATAAAGATAACAAAATTGATTGATCAAATTTACAAAAATCTAAATTAGTTCATAACTCAATAAAATCGACAAATTACTCCCACCCAGTATCACCAATCAGAGCATGGATCACCAACCGAAAACCTGAAATGACTGCGGTCTCGCAAGCGCCAAACACAAGCAACGATGGGGTGAGCTTCGAAAACATGTAATAGTATAAAATAATTGAGAAGAACACGTAAAATATATTAAACACCATATCGTATCAAATCACAATCAACAAGAATAATCAAGGTAAAACATTGATACAATCCAAAACATAAAGTACGTACACACACAAATCAAGTAATGTTATGCATGCTCTTATACTCTAGACTCCTCCTCTTTCTTTTGTACCATTCTAACTCTGAAGTACTTGGTTAGGAGGCTTGATACTATGCCACCATGCAAGTGGACGGACAATTCAATTTGGCCATGTCCTCAAAGATCCCCTCAACTCAACCCGAGACACATATACGCGATAGTCGAGGTAAACATGTGTTGCATGGTAGCTCTCGACATTTGGAGTGCTACCTCCAAGTCACCTAGGAGTTCCCCACCCAAATACCTCCAAGGTCTAACAATCTTTCCCTAAGGCTCAACAGCAGACCACCACGATCAGACTCATTCAGTTGTACTTCCCCATAATTACTAGGCTTGTCTGACCCTACCTATATGATGACCAAATAATCTCCACTTCAAAAATTATCAACACCTATTTTTATCCTTCGTTGGCCTAGGTAACTCACTCTATTAAGAGGACCATCGTTGGCACAGGTCGAATTCATCACTATTCAATAAAATGCAATATGCATTTCGTGATATTCATCAATGTCATAACATCATAAGTCAACAAGTAATCATCAATGCATATTTTCATATCATATATTATATTCAAAATTGATCATCATAATACACAAACTCCAACAATATATGATTTTCACTCACATACAATAGTACTAACTCATCACACACATCACTTCGATTGAAATTGAATTAAAAACAATTCATCATATTTTATATCATTTAACAATATCAAGGTAGATATAATCAAAACACATAATACATCAAATAGACAATGCTACTAATTCAACTACCACACAATCTTTAAAATTTAAATCAAACAACACCCTATAAGAGTTTCTAACTCGTATTTTAACCTCACCAAATTCAAGTTTTCTCATTAGTCAATTATTACTCAAAGGACTTCAGATGTACGTAGCGAGCCCCGAATAAATTACGGGAAATACGGTTTTCCCGTTTATCTCAATTAATTTACACTCATGAATTCAAACTTTCTCTCACCCATATCTGGACCAAGTGAAATAACAACATGAATAAATT
The DNA here is from genome assembly GCA_037974835.1 of Cicer judaicum. NCBI lineage: Eukaryota > Viridiplantae > Streptophyta > Magnoliopsida > Fabales > Fabaceae > Cicer > Cicer judaicum. The sequence continues at coordinate 4,391,397 of JBBPBS010000115.1, read as the reverse complement.
GCGGTGATTTGGGCTGCAACGATTCCAAACAATTTAAATATCAACCAGTACACTCATGTTCGAAAGCTCCAAGCTATGATATGTTTTTAGGAGGATTATTTCCACACGCTGAAATAAAAATAAGGCACGAAGACAATAATTATAAGTAAACACTCTCAAAATTCTAAGCTTGGAATCTATGAACATGAAACATGATTCCGTGAAATACATCATCTTTTTTTTTTTAAACAGAGGTTACATACATGTGGGTTTTTTTTTTTTTTTTTGATGTTTCATAGATGAAAATATGTAGCAATATGAGCAATTCAAAACCCAATAAAGCAGCCATGTTTAGTAAATGAGAGTTCTAAGTTGATGATAGGAATCGAAAATTTAAGAAAAATCATGAGTTCAATAAAAAAAATGAATATTTTCCACAATAAAACTATGAATCAAATATGAATCAAGTGAAGAAATCAGTGGCTTAATTTAAATGAAATCTAAATTATTGAGTGGATGATTCCAAAGTCTTTCCTAATGAACCATTATAAAAGCGCTAAGAGTCCAACCTTGCAAATGCCAAGAGATTTTATATTTATAAATGAGTAACATGTTACAAATACTCCAGGTTGGAGTTACAATTAAAAATACAAAACAACGTGAATCCATGCAAGGAAATTTGTTGAGACCAACCTGCGAAGAAATCACTAGATGCATTGAAGATCTGGGTTTGAGTTGTTATGCGTGGACAACCAAGGTTCCACTAATAGGAAGTGATTATACCTTTGGTGCAGGTATAGTTGTATGTTATAAGCAGATATAGATAAAGACTTATTGGAATTGGAAGCACGTGAAATTAGGGAAATAAAATGGCAGCGGCACTTGTAATATAAGAGAATGATTTATTAAGTTAGCTTTAATTGGGTAGTAAAGAAAAGGAAAAGAAATTAAAGGAAATAAAGAATTGAAATATTTTAAAAAGAGGTCTGGTGTTGTCGCTGCAGATTGGAAGGTCAAATTTTGATTTAAATGTACTTGGACTAAACATGTGTTGCCATCCTTTTAAAAGGCCTTGTAATTAATATTTAAATCAATAGAATAATTAAAACTTGAAAATATATAATTAAACCTTTATAAGAAGGATATGAAAACACCTTGCAACGTACTCAAATTACGAGAATTTACACTATATTTAGTCCCTGATAATTGGATTAAAACACAATACATTTCTTCAATGACAATAATATTTAAAACAACGTTTACAATTTAACAAAGCAAGAAGTATATATAACACCTATAAAAATGTGAGACTATTGTAAATTTCATAGATAGGGTGTTACATGTAATGATATGGTTTATTTATATTTTAATTATGTGTTCTTCTTACTTATGTTATACTAGCACGTCACCATGATTTTGAAACTCATCTCCTTCATTGTTTGTATTTGACGTACTTGGGTATGTATTTGTGAAATATAAGCTATTATTGGTTAGAAAGTCTTGAAGTTCAAGTTTGCAGAAACCCCACTCTGATAGGCGATGTTGGAAATAAAAGTTATAATTTGTATTTTACTTATTTAATTAGAAATGACTTTGTATGAAAATCTTATAAGTATTAATAAATTTTTGGAATTAAAATAAAAAATTATAGTTAAATGAAGTTCATTGAAATTGCACTGTTTTAAGTGAAGAATAAAATTTGAATTGTTCCATGTGTACTTTGCGCAACTTGATATTCTAAATTCATTACCAAATTTTTTATTTTCTTGGAAATAGATTTTCTTTATTACCTGCGAGTTTTTTCAAAAAAAATCTAATATAAATTATATATATATATATTTAAATATATGTTATTTTAGGATTTAGGGTGTCAAAGTTTCCCAACAATGAATTAACCTCTCTCTTTAGGATTTTTACATGTTGATGTTGTTGCAAAAGAAAAAATTAAAAAAAAATAGTTCTTTGTTTGTGGATTACAAGGTGAGAAAGAAGGTGTAAATAGTAGAAGTTTGCAAATGAAATTATGTTGAGTTACTCCTCATTTTTTATTATTATTTTAAAGTTATTGCTCTTTTATCGTATTTGATTTTAAGCTTTAGTCTCTCTAGGATTATCCCACTTTCATCTTGGCTCCGTTACAATGCTAATAAAGTCTTTTCAATTTTTATGTGCATATGTTTTAAGTATAGATGTTATAGGCATGTCAAGCATATAGTAGTATTAGCTTTCATCATGTATTTTGAGAGTAAACACTAACCTAAACACTTGAGAGTTTGAGCGAATTTTATATTCTATGAGCATTCTATCACTTATGATTCATTCTTTGATTAATCTTACCTATTATTTGATTACAATGTGATAAGATGTTCTCCATGATCGTATAATTCTTGAAGCCTAGGATGGAAATTTTGCTTGTCACTTTGCATTCAAGAGGTCCATTGAAATTGCTTTGCTTGTTTCATTTTTAATGTTGTTTTTTTTCTTCTTATTCATGAGGTCCATCGATATATTTTAATACACTTTTTATAGTTTGAACTTTGTGGTTTTCAATGTTTATTTTGTATAATAGTTACTTTTTTTACCATGTTTACCATCTTTATGACATAATTGAACTACAATCATTATCTTAAGTAATTTTCGGTTTGTACTAGTCTCTTGACACTTTTTTGTTTTCCATGCCAAAAAGTGGGTTGTGCTTGTTCGATTTAGGTGATCCAGGATGCATTAGAAAGATGAGAAGCAGCGCTACAATTTCAATGTTGGATGATTTGATGTCGGATTTTGAATCATTTTGTCATGTGATTAGTTACTATTGGGTTATTAAGCATCATTAGAGTCCACTTTGATATAGATTTCGTGCTAAACTCTTTAGGTTAATTTAGGTTATTATAAATAATTACATGAGAGCTTTTGGAGGCACCTTTTGTCATATGATACACACCCTAGAATTATGTTTTGTGTTCTAATCCTCCATGGAAAGCTAAAACTCTTAGTCAATCTACTAGTTACAAATACTTTGTTAGACTCTTGAGGTTCGATTCTTAATACAATTTTGTTTTATATTTTTATTTATTTTCTTTCAATTTATCATCTATGCATATCCTTTATGTATGAATTCGAATTATGTTCCGATGCATAATCATACCAATTTCGATTTATACACTTGATTGAAATTATTTGAAATAGATTGGACGCTTGCTTTGGTTTAGTTCGAATAGAAATTGATATAATTTGTACTGCTTAGTTAGGAGTTTGGTTGAATTTGGTTATGGCACTAGTTGTTTTTTGTGATGTTTGTTTGCTGCAATGATTAATCAAACATTGTGATGTTTAATATAGTAAAAATTAGTTTAAAATTAAAGGATGCATACTTGTTTAGTTTTATTACCAAACAAGAATAAAAACATAGAACAAATGTTTATTTATAATTTACTATAGAGTCCCGATGGAGAATTTTTAAAATCAATGGATTAATTATTTCGATTAATTGATAATTCTCTATAACTAGTCAATCTGTTTTCAAACTATAAAACCTCATTTTTCTTATTTATTTCGTCAAAAGTTCTTAATTTTGGTTATTGTTATATTTGAGATGCTTGTGACATAATCAAGGTTTAACTACCTTGTTTACTACAATACTCTTTTATCTTAGTTTATTTTGATCGAGTATGACTGCAGATCATGATGTGACTCAACATACGGGAATCAAGACATATGTCAAATCTCCATGGGAAGAAGTACTATGTAGGATGAAATGTTACTTGTATAGTTGTTGCATACTATGCTCATCCCCACTGGTTCTTCTTCTAAACAAACTTATTTTCTATAGCTATAAAAATGAACTTTTTGAAACTAAAGAAGTCAATGGTGGCGTCCAACTTGTGATAATTCTATTTGAACGAGAATGATGTTAGAAAAAGATATAAGTTTTTGCCCATAACCTTTATATCTTATGGAAATTCTAAAATATCAATACAAATAAAGAAAAATGTATGTTCATATTCAAAAGAATATTTTAATAAAATATCTTGAACATGAGAGTCACTTGTAATATCCTCTCTTAAGAAAGTAATAAGAAATCTTTGTAAATTAATCAACTACAGTAACAATAGTTCAAAATGAATTGTGATACTTGAGTTGATATATGATTAAGTTTGTAGTATGCTCTCAAAAAACTTTGTGTCATGTCAGGCACAAACTTGTAAGATTAAATGTAAACCTAACTAGTTGTTACAAACTCACTTAGTTAAAAGAAAGTCTGGAGACATAGGTAACACTTGGTTCTTCAACAATGTAAAAAACAGTATTTTTCAGGATTGTTGAGAAGACTAGAAGGTTTCTAGTGGTAGCCTAGATAGGTGGTTAGAACAATACTGATAACTAGGAGATGTAGTGTACAAAATCAACTCAATAAATAGGGTCTACTAATATTCTTGAGAAATTCATAGACTATACTTTAGTTGCTTGTTGAGGCATTATAATACAAGAAGCTTGGAGAGGTTGAGTAAAAAATACTCAATTTAAAAGTTGAGTGAAGCCAACATTCTTGAGTAATTCAAAGATTGTACTTATGGTTGTCTATTGAGTGTAGCACTCCGATTTTTAATAGCGAGAATTTATTTTGTTTCTAAACAACTTCTCATATTAAATAGATAAGATATCACTCTCATAAAATAGATATAAAAAAGTTTCCTTTTTTAAATGAAACAATTCTCTAAAATATTTTAAAATAAATTCCACTATCGGTTTACAAGTTAAATGAAAACTTTTAAAGTCAACTTCTTTATTTCAAATAAATTTACAACAAGTTAAATAATTTAACCCCTAGAATTATCAACAATGGTAATCTAACTACCTCTAAGTTGGTCGTAAGACACTTAAGCTGACTATTGGATACTATTGACCGACTAGCTACATCAAGTTGTTCCTAGTATGCTAACTATTGAAGGCATGACTCTGTCATGCCTTCACCATCATCCAGAACTTTGCATAAATAAACCCTAATAATATGAGACATTTAGCCCGGTTCACAACAACTAAAGGATCATCAACTGAAATTAATGTATATCACTTAGTAGTTATGAAATCAATAAACAACAACTCAAAGCGCATACTTGTTAAGGCATGACTCGCATAATTCTTTTCATAACATAATCATAACAACAACATGACACACCATTGGTGTCAATAAACTTAATGCAACACCAATGCAAATGATCATGAAATTTCAAACCCTCTTCAAACGGGTGCGGATCTCGTTTCCACAAATCCTCTTGATCCAATGTGAAGTTCCTCCAGATAGTCACGACTCAATAATCCCCACAAAGATATGGAAGTCCTTCCAGAAAAACCATTGGCAAGTTCCATCTTTATGGAACACCACACACAACAATGAATGCATGAGGCATGCTCTAACTATTTCTCAAAAATTATTATTTACATGCAATTATTAAAATAACCTACTTTTAATACTTATTAAAAACTAATAATTTTTTAGCAACTTTTCACATAGCATACTCGTGATAGTTTATCATCAATGAATTTCATAACACATTGTCATACACATATTAACAATTATGAACACACATCCACATCAATTGCACAAAATCCGATTCCAAAAACACTAATCACTTATAAAAGGCCAAATATGTGAATCTAAAACTTGGAAGGAGTCATTGCCTCTTGAAGCTTTTCATTAGCAGCTAAAGCACAATTAATATTTCTGGAACTAAAACCTTTAATTTAATTTTTTCTCATAAAAGAGATGATAAATTCCACCATAATTAACTCACATAACTATGAGATCTTGGTTTGGAAACTGGAACAAGACGTCTAATCTAACCATATTGACATTTGTCATTTGAATTAAAACTTAAGGAGTCAATTTATTAAAACTTAACTTAATCAAACATGTCCTTGAGACTTTAACCTCGTCACTAATTCGACTTAATCTCCTAATATCCAAATAACATATTTTTTCTCACCAAAATAATCTTAAAAAAAAATAATAAAAAAAAATCGACTAACCTGATTTTACAATTTTGCTCAAAATCCAATTTAATTTAAGTCACCGAAAAAAAAATCGATTATTTTTTCTAACTAATTTAAAGTGCATAAATTTTTTTTCAATTCAAACACTTTTGAATATCACATTATTATTTAATATTTTTCAAAAAAATTACCATGGCTTTTTTGTTTACAACTATTTTTCTAAAAAATTTCAATACAATTACATATGTAGAGTCCTCCTTACTACTAATTTTTTGTCAACAAACTTAATTTGTTTTCGTGACTCAAAAAACTAATTATACAAACATAAGATTTATACAATTTTATTTCAAAGTTATACACTTAAAAGCAAATTTTCAATTTTGTTTTGGACTTACTAACCCCTTCAAAATTTTCAAAAGATTCAATACTTTTATTTAATCCACCATTGTCAAAAAAAAAAAATTAAATCCTTTTCCTTCAAATCAAGAAATCAATAACTTCTTACTTTTTCAAAGCCAAGCTTTTAACGAAATTACAACTACCAATTTGTTTTCTTGACCAACTTTTCCCAACCATAGAATTTTAGACTTTAAGGTTTTAAACCTTTGCTAACAATTTCAATGTAATAAAGTCACAATTTTGATAATAAAGTCTCTAACTCTTAATTTTTTAAAACCACATTTTCTATTAAAATCCAGTAAGACCTCTTTATTTCTACAAAATAATCTTTTTATTTATTTATTTATTTATTTATGTTTTTTTTTTATCATTTCAACACCAATGTACAACCTTCTTTTTGGATTATGATAAAAGGAATGTATACAGCATAATTTTTCCTCACAAAATCAAGTTCCCGACTCTATTTCGTTTCCTCCTTTGATCGTAATCTTAACTTTCACTTTACTTTTAAATTTTTCATTTTCAAATATTTAGCATTTGATAGATCTAGTAGTTTCAAGTCTAACCAACACGAACCCATTACCTTACCTTGATAGAATCCACTGCAAAGAAAACATTTAGGGTATTTTTCTAAGAATCACTGAAAGAAAAAATGATATTGTGAGAAAGAGAAAAGACAAAAACTCACAGTTTTGAGAGAGATAGATAGGGATACTAATTGTGACATTTTGGTCCCTTAAATAGGCAAGGTTAGGAGCATAATCACCACACAATATTTCACCTATGTGGCCTTTCAATTATCCACATACTTTCTCTAATAAAATAATAATTCTTATTAAAGATATTTTTCTAATTTTACTTTACGTCAAATCGTTAATTTTCTTGACAATATATAAAACTTCCATTCAAACTTTTTGTAAGAATTGAAGTCCGTTGAAAATTTAAATCGCGATTATATTTTATCCAAGTTTAGCAAATACAAATAAACCACTTAAGAATTTTTCTACAAAAATTTCTCCTCTAATAAACATTATCAAATAAGTTATGAAAATGTTCTCAAAATCATTTTCATTTAGTTTGGGATTAAAATACCACTAAAATTTGAATAATTGAATAAAGGCCAAAACTGAGCAACACATTCTTAAAAATTCTTCTTTTTAAATATTTTTAACTCCAAAAAATATAATCACTTCATAAAAATCACAATCATACCAAGAAATCAAATTTCAAGTTTTATTAAAATTAAAATTCATTTCAAAATTTGACAAATTCCAAAATTTAACTATTTTTTAAAACATAAAAATTTCTATAGTTATGAAAATAATTTCACATTGAATAAAAAATAAAATTCCCCAAAACAATTATAACCCATTACTTGTACATTATACTTGAAAATAGAAAACTCGCAGTAATAAATTTTTCGTATTATTGGAGTATTACATAGAGGCGTCATAATACAAAAAACTTGGAGAGGTTGAGTTTATAATACTCAAAGCCTGGACAAATTGAGTTAATAATATATACTTAGGTTTTTCGTACTATTTAGGTATTACACTGAGGCATTATAATACAAGAAGAAGAAGATGACTGCTACAACAAGGGGTATTGAGGTTACAATGTCCAACACATGGGGAGACCAAGCTCGCTCACAAATAGGAAAAATAAAATCAATGGTACTATGGTCAATACTAACTCACAAAATGCCACTAAGCCAAATCCAAATATGAGAAGCTAAAGTACAAGAGCAAAATAAGTGATCTCTAGTTTTAGTCACATCCATTCAAAAGCTACACGTGGTAACAAGATATACCCACATCTCCAAAGAAAATCATCAATTGGAAGATTATTAAGAAATAATTCCAAGCAAAAATAGATTTCATAGGGGGAGTAATGACTTCCCCAATCAACTTAGACCAACCAACTGTATTACCTTGGGGTTTAAAAAGTAGATATTCATCCTTGAAGGAGAGCTTTTCATATTTAGAATGAATCCAAACTCTATAATCCAAAGAAGGAGTAGAAGAGACATGTGCATGTTTCAATTCAACTAGTAACCCAAGAAAGATTTGAAGAATGTTAGAGGAAACTTTCCAGGAACCATTATCAATAAAAGAACACATTTTAGAGTTCATATGTAAATGAACAAGGATATTCAAAATATCAAACACCGATATAGCAAGCTAGTGATCTATCCCAAAAGTCATTTGAGTACCATCCCTACCTTCCATTTAAATTTTTCATGAAGTATGAGTAAACAATCTTTATGACTAGTCCATATACTAGATTTCATATAGTAAGATATTGGATTAAAATTTCTGAAAACTCGAGCTCGATGAAGAACAACCCACTGAATATCCAAGTTAATAAGCTCTAAGCATAGCTTCAAATTACTAGCTCTATTAATAGAATATATATATAATGAAACCCCAGTTCACCCTTCTCAATGGGCTTACAAACATGGTGCCCAAAAATATTGACTAATTTCTTAATATTGACATCCCTAGACAAGATAAAATTTTCCATCTACTTGATGCAATAAGGATTTGGGTCCAGAGTAAACTAAAAAGCTTTGAAACAACATACCTTGTACAACACATTTAAAAAATTGTACTCAACATACCATAGATAAAAGAGAATATCTCCATGTAGAGAACTTAACTCTAATTTTATCAGCATTAAGATGTAAATGACTGGGCTTAGATTTAGCCACAAAAAATAGGAATACCAAGATAAATAAAAGGAAAACTACCCCTAGAGACACCAAAAAAAATTAGCAATATGAGCCTTCCTTGCAGGGGAGATATTTCCAACAAAGAAAGTGAACTTTTGAAAGTTTATAACTTGACTATTGATAGCAGCATACCTACCAAATAATTCAAGAATAAAAGATAAATTTCTTTCGGTACCTTTAATAAAGATGAAAACATCATTCGTATAAAGAACATAGAAGGGAACCAAACGTCTGCGAGGGCCATTAATCAAAGTAAGACTACCGCCATGAATGAGGCTACTTATTCTTTGACTAAAACATCCTCAACTAAACAAAAAAAGGAAGGGATAAAGAGGTTCAGTCTATCGTACACCTCTACTACAAGAAAAATACCCAATGACTTTACCATTAACTGAAATAGAAAGTCTAGCTTATTAACCAAGTTGGTTTGAAAAATAATTACCCTTAATTATTTTGATGATAACCAAAATTATTTTGTTTGAACAATTTGTTGTGCTAATGAAATTGTTTAAGTGTACAGACCCTTTGTTAAAAGTTTTAAAGAATTTACAATACATTCTCTGATTGATAGAGAAGATAAATGAAGAAATCAAGGAAATACTCTAAAGAATCTATTAAAATTGTGTCTGGCTCTGATCAACGTGTACTCAGCGCGCCTCTAATGAATATGATTATACAAGCTTGCTCTAATTATTTTATGTCTGATAAATCTAGTAAACTAGTTAATCGTCTGGTCAATGCATCAAGTCAATACTTTGATAAAGTCAATGCTTTGGTAAAAAATCAATTTTCTTAAGTAAATAATTTGAGTCCAGAACCATGAATAATTCAACATCTCAACATCTTCTACTCATTAAAGATGGGCTTATCCTTTGCCTAAAGAAATGCATGACATCTTCTGAAAATGTCATCCTCCCTGTTTTCTTGCTGCTTCGATCAAGATACACTTATTTAATTATGAAGATGGATTTGGAAAAGTTTTTAACGTCGATTCAATATCTCTAAAGATTTGATACGATTCATTATGTTACATGTTGATTTTATGAAATCACAACAACGGTCAGAAACCATAATAGCCTTGAAGTTTCTCTAAAAAATGATGTGTGATCTTCACTGCATAATAACAAACATACATATGAAAATCCGATTGTCGTCACATACAACAATTGTTGAAAAAACATTGTATTATTTAATGTGTGCTAAAAAGTGCAAATACATTTTGAGAGCATTCTTTGTAAACATTATTTTGTGAGAGCTATCCAGAAAATAATCTTAAATATTATTTGTAACTTTGTCCATTAGTGGTTGTTCTCCTCAACGGCTTGATTGAACTAAACTAAAATGTTGAGAATACTTGAACACAGTCAAATTGACTAGAAAGTGCTCAGTGGACATGTGATATTTTTAAGGATTAGTTGATTAAATTCTTCAAAGTGAAAAGACTCACGTAGATACATGTATTTTCTCTCTTTATTTACTTTTGCTTTATAGCATATTTTATTTTATCAAAAGCTTTTAAAACCTTAAAAACTCAATCCATATCTCCTTTCTTACGTTTTTCTATCTTCATAGCCGACATTAATATCACATCAATCCAATCACAAAGAGTTTGATGAAAACGAAAAGGCGGAAGTACCCGAAAAAGAAACTTGCAATCAATAGTATTAAAAGCTATAGTAATATCAATTTTAAGAGCAATATTAACATAGAAGTTCCTTTTTTTCATGAGATTAATAGCCTCAAAAGTCAAACAAATATGATCAGGGATATGTCTCGCGTAGATGAAATAACGTTGATTACGAGAAATAATAGTGGAAGTAATTTTTACTATTCTATCTTCCAATAATTTTAAATTAGTTTATTTGTAATTTTAGTTCCTTTATTAGTACCAAATCATAGAAATAATCTCTCTATTTTAAAAGTTGATATTTTCTGTCTCTTTTTCAAATTTTTAAACTAAAAAAATATAAAATTGACATATTTTTAATGACGTGACATATATTTCTATGATATAAAACCATTTAGATATATTAATTATTTATATATCATTAATTAAATTAAAAATATGGAAACAAATTAAAGTTAAAAGTTAAATTCTTACTACGTTTCATTCTAATTTTACTAGTGTTAATCATTTTACATTATCGTATTGTATGTCACGTTATTTAAAATATCTAAAGTTATAATTTTTTAATTAAAAATTTTAAAAGAGAGATAAAAAATGTCAACTTTTAAAATAAGAAAATCAATTTCGTAAATCAGTAAAAATAAAAGGACTAAAATTACAATTACGTCTTTTAAATGTGACAATTAAATAAATTGAAGAAAAACAATTTTTCACCAACCATCATTAAGAATAATTGATTTTAAAAAATGTAAAATAACTAAATGTTAGGTGACCTATTTTCATTGTACATGTACTATACGTCATTTTGCAAAGCCTTATTTATAGTGTAGATTTGTCATTACATCCTCCCTATATTTATATTCATCTTTGCATTCATTCGATTACATGTTTTGAATAAAACTTTCACTAAAAATTTTAAAATATTTAAAAATTCTACACAATAGAAAAAATATTTATATTTCCATTTGTAAAAAATATTTTATATTTTTTTTTAGTTATAATAATTATACACATAATTATTATTTTAAAATTAATTTACAAAAATAATTACTATATATTAAAATTTTTAATTAAGTTTTTATAAAATAAAAAAATAAAAACATTATTCCGTGTTTGGCACGAAATTTTACATTAACAGTAAGTAACAAAATAATAAATGAATAAATAAATATGAATATTGGTGGAAAAATATAAAATTTCTTTATCTAGTATAGCCTTTTAACTGATCTAAATACTTTCGAAATTACCAAATGGTATTTGATCAATTAAAAGGAGAGATACCTCGAGAGTTTGTATCATAGCGAGTCAAAATGAGCAAAAGATTGAACAACGGAGAGATACTTAGAATGTCCATTGAAAAACCAAAACATAAATACTTGGAAATGTTGAATTAAAAAATAAAGTTAATGTGATAATTTTAATTGCAAAGACACCCAAACCACAAATACACTTATCGACGGTAACTCAAAACACTTATAGTATCTTTTATGGTAATTTAATATGAGTTCATTAAGTGGAGTTCACCGTGCTACACAATTCTGAAATAATCTATTGATTGTTACTGTTGAATTCAATATGGTTCATAAAGTATGATTCACCACTAACAATCATACATTTATTATTATTCATAAATTAATTATAAAAAAAACACCAAAAACTAAATTTTACGTCACTGCACGTTGAGCTACTAAATATTTTTATCTTTTATTCTCGCATAATACATGTTTCGACAGAAAATTTGGGTACACAAACAATTCAATAAAATAATAAGAGTTTCTTCCCTTCACCCCCTCTAAATTTTTCAAAAACCCACAATTTGTCCGGTTACAATTATGGTGGGCTAAAATAAATACTTCGAAAGGATGAACTAAAAATACAGGGTGATTGCTCATCATCTTCCTCCCATGTTTGTTTTTCTGCCTCCAAATACACTACTAAAATTTAAAATCTGGTAAGTGTATTTTACGGTAAAAAGATTAGAAAAAAATAAACAAATTTGAAGGATTGGATGAGCTATCACCAAAATACAATTAATCTGATGACAATGCGGACACATGTTTCAAGTGAATTTGGGTACAACAAGCAACTCAATAAAATAAGTGAGCTTATATTCTCTCCAGTGATTTTTCAAAACCCCTAATTTTTATTTAAATTCATCAATTCAAACGTATATTTGAAAACATAAGAAACGCGAGAAGAAACCACCATAAAATAATAAACGAAAAAGAAAAAGAAAAAAATGCATCTTGGTCTACACCATTATAATACATGATATGCTTGTTCAGTCACATCACTGTATGCTAAACCGTTTAATTCAGGGAGATTATGGTCACTGCTCATAAATAATTTCATTCACACGGTGGTCAAATGGGGTTGAGAAATAGTGAGCTTCAATTGGAGGCTTTTTAATTATATTATTTACAAAGTGTCTAATGGAAGTGTTTGTTTCACAAAACGCGAACAAGAACGCATTTATTCGAACACTACATCGAACTAGTACCCATGACATGAGTTACGATCCTTCCGATTTCTCGCATGACACAAAAAAAAGGTTATTTTTAGCATTGATAATAACTTAGCAGTACCACATTCATGGTTAGTATAATATTTATATGCTATAGGTGTTTCGAAATGATTCATAAATTAAAAATCATCCATCACATAGTCTTTTTGCAGTAGTTAATTGAAATCGGTCAATTTTGAATTTTGTTTTTTCCCCTTGGGCCCGAGATCTTAAAGCTCCTACAGTGTCTCTTAGCTTCCCAACCTAACTATAGATCGGGGTCAATTTGTTCAACCATACAACTTTAGTGACTAACTTGTTACTTAACTCACATGTCAATCTACATAAATGCCAAAACATCATATATGGAACACGTGCATGCATGTGGAGATTTCAACAAGGAACAAGTTAACAATTAACATACTAGAGCTAAAACTACTGAGGCGCATAATTGATTTTGACTAACACCAACTTTTATCCCTCCAAAGGGATGATGATTAGTATATCAACTGAGGACTATTATATGTAGCATTGATATTGGTACAAGACCAGTATTCAGACTACTCAAATGAAAACAAATCTAAAACAAGTTACCGTGCAACTTCAAATGAGGAAGGTCAATTGACAAGACTATACAGAAAATTAGAAGAAAATGGATTACAAATTATGGAGCTATAACAAAGGAATCCTACAACCTAAGATATCTCTTTAACAGAAAAATTGATGTCTGAACGAATTAACATTCTGTATACCTTCTTCTTCAGCAGCCACTTGGTAAACAATTCTTCACTCATATTTATGCAGCCATATCATTGGATTACAGATCAGAAGCACCTGAAGTCAATGCAGTGGATTAAGATCAGAAGTACCTTAGATCAAACGAAAGGGGATACATCTTTATTCTATTTTCTCTTGAAGATAACCACCACAAATTCACAATAGCATAAAATTCCACCAATCAAAATGTACCAATTAAAATATAGTATGATAAAATGACGTACCAAACAATTTAGACCATATTAACGTCAAAATTGGAGAGGTCGAGAAGCATTTCCTGGTCTTGTGTTGTGGCGTCAACAGATGGAGCTTTGAACAATGCGCTTGGAGTATAATTAAGCTGGTAATTTACAAGTACTGATCCAAATATGTTGAACTTTTTAGCACTACTGCAAGCTACCTCTGCATCCATACACTTCTTAAAAACCACTCGTGCCCGACTGCTAACTCTATCAACTTCTGTTTCAGATTCCTTAAGTGGTCCAAAACGCCTAAACATTTTGTTAAGGTTTGTTTCCGAGGGAACAGAATTCAACTCAGCAAAGTTCATAACAAGCTCAGCTGGGGCATTCTCATCTATATAACCAGGAGGTTTTCCAGGAGCCTCGGCATGGTTGCTTTCGGTTTGTTTTTTCCTGGAATAGGGCCTACGAGTAACTTGAGCTGGCTTCGCCGACTCAGCAGTGACAGGTTTTTCATCTTTTTTCCGTTTTTTCTGTTGTGGTGGTGTTGGCGTTGGTTGTTGCGTTGGTTTCTCCTCGTTGCCATTGTCAATGACCCTATCAGTCCAATATGTGTCGCTCATATCTTCAAATTCAAATGTTTCAGGTGTTCCAGCTACGGGTGGTTTCTTCCTCTTAGTACCAACTTTGTCCGTACATAAAACATCTTTCCTGAAATCAGCAGCCACAACTATAGAATTCCTGAAATCAGAGAAGAAGCTGACAGTGGCATTCAGAAAAGTATATTGTCCAAAGGGTTCTTGTGCCACCCACTGAAGTGAAGATAGCAAATCATTTAGAGATGAATATTCTGTTGTGTTCTCAGCATCCTCCGAAGTTGGGGGGGAAACATCCAATCCATTCCCAGAAAAATCATCGATGTCTCCATCTGTCTTCTGAGATCGGTCACTAGAACACTTCACTATAGAAGGTGACCCGGTGAGTTGACTAGCAGCCCTACGGATACAGTCACCAATTTTAAACGACGACTTTGTGATATTCGAAACTTTTGCAACAGAAGTTGATTTTCTCCCGTCTTGCATTCCAGGATCATCGTCATAGGGATCAAAAGCCCTCCTTTTCTTGGAATCTTCAGGTGAAACCAGATTATCAGTTACCATCTCGTCAGACAAACAATCCCCATCAGGAGAATCTGGAGTTCCACTCTGTAGGTCTGTCGATCTTCTTTCCTTCTTGGTTGGATGCATAGTATCCTTGAAATTATGTTTACGCTTTTGACGGGCACCTTTTTTATTTTTTAAATTTCCAAGACCACCTTGATTATCTTTATTAACTACAGGAGTTGCATCCTCGATAATTTCACTCACATCTTGCTCATCATCAACAAATGAATTGTCCTTGTCAAAGCCTCCACAATGTTGTATTTCTGGCAAGCAAGAGAAACCCTTAAACCGGTTAAACGCAAGCAGCTGAGCCTTAGCAATCTCAAGCTCCAAGCGATCAAAGCCACCAGTAGGCAACTCGGATAGTGTTTTCACATAATCTATAAGATTTGTGGGTGAAAACGAGCTAGCATTTAGAGATTTGTCATCCCCATGTTTGAAACTTATTTCCTGTCGAATCCCAGTGTTCTCTACACTCTGGTCTTTAATTGTGTTATATGTTTCTTCAGGTATACAAGAACATGCTAGCCCATATTCTACTCGTCTCGAGACTTCATCCAAAGCACAATCTATAGCATTCTGGAATGATTCTGAACTGCTCCTCTGCTTTTCAATTGAGGAGAAATGTGCCCTAAAATGCTTTAGCTGAGATGCTTCATTCCATGCAAATGTTCTATCCCCAAAATATGCTACCAAAAAGCAATCTTTTTTATAATGCTTCTTTGCCCTTTCAGACGCATCCGAAGGATCAAATATCTGTCCAGGCCACCATGGGTGGCTTCTAACTTTACCCCAAACCATATCAGACAGAGAAAACTCGCCTTCTTCTTTTACTGTTGGCAGCAAATATCGTGCCTGATGACATATTTCTGAACTACCAGGCTTCATGAGTGCATGTTTTACAACTTTTCCATCTTTTGGTTTTCTCTGTCCAGATTCATTAAACTCTTCTTCAATTTCATGACCACCATTTGATCCAACCTGTTCAGAAATGTATTCTCGCTCTTCAACATTTTGCTTTGTATTTGACTCATCCTTGAGTTTTTCCTTTCCATCACTCAGCAATGGCAGCACAAGGCTCCCTTTGTCAGTAATTTGAGTGTCTTTTTCTACAATTGCATTAGCATCCAAAATTTTCTCACTCCCAATAGATACCGACGTACCTGCACCAAAAGAACTACAAGCATCATTATCTAAAAACTAAACAATTTTCTCATTAACTTCTATAATTTCATTTTTCAACCATTACTTATGCTGGAAACAAGCAGCAACGAGGATATCATACCTTTAACCTCTGCAGTGTGTTTGACTGTTTCTGTTCCTTGTTGATTTTCAACTTCAATTTGCATCACCTTATGTACATCAGATTGTTCAGCATCAGAAACATCCAAAGCAGAAACACATTCATCATCCTTGTCGGCTATAATTTGCTCCGTTACATTGCAATTTACAACACTAGAGCTTTTTTTTTCACCAGAATTCAAAGGGGCTTTATCGACCTCAACATCAGTTCCACAAACCACTTCCTGTACATTATCAGAGTTGTCTTCAACTTTACTATTCCCATTTGGCTGTTCTCCATTTGAACTTAAATTTTCCTTAATTTCATCACTGTCACGTACACGCTCTCCTTTATCCAAAATTTTATTATCATTACAATCTCCCGGTGTTCCATGATCAATCACATTCCTATCTTCCTGATTTTCACAGCTAGTATTTGCCACCTTGGGATCCGGTGCCCTAGCAGCATCCTCCAAAGTGACAACATCAATGCTGGCGGGTGTTGTTTCAACAACTGTGCAAGAGTCACTACCAACTACTGTTTGATCTCTCACTCCCCCTTCCGAAACCACACTATCCAACTCAACAACAACATTCTCACTCCTAGCCTCTTCATATTCTACAGCTTTAGAGTCTTCAACCTGAGTCTCAGTCCCAACAGACTTCACATCCTCACTCAAATCCTCACCCCCCTTAACCTCATCACCGCAACCAACTTCATCATGAACCTCATCACCACTCGAAGGAACGTAAACACCATCTATATAGACATCTGAACCCATACCCTCCACAACTACATCCTTCCCATTACATTCCACAGACCCATCTAGGGTTTCACCACTAACTATTTCGTCATGGGCCCCTGTGGTTTCCGAAGTTCCACAAGATAACAAACCCCTTTCTGGTTCTTCCATGGATACTTCTAACTAGCAAAAATCAAAACTTCAGACTTTCAATAAACACAATTAAACCACTCTTTTCACTCAGAAATTCGGCAAAACATAAAAGAAACCAGATAACAAAAAAAAAAACTTCAAAGATTTAACCATTGCACACAAAAACATAAAAAATAAAATAAAAATTGCAGAAAACCCATAAAATTATCAGCAGCAAGATTCCATCTTTGATAACCATGAAATAGAAAATAACGATAAAAAAAGAAAAGTGAGAAAGAGTGAATACCAGGGATTAGATTAGATCTCGCGTTGAAGTGAAATTGTGAGCTAAGGGTTTGGTTTTGGGGTTTTTTTTGGTGAGAGAGTGTGTTTTTAGAGAGAGAAACGAACGTCACGATTCTAACATATCCAGACACGATGTGTATTCTTGTTCGTTTTTGGGTTTTCATTTTCTGTAAAATTACATGCGGGTGATGGATATGTATGTGACCACCAATAGAAGTCCGTGGTGTTTTTGAGTTTCAATTTTTAAGATACGTGTTAACTTATTATTGGATGTAAATGAGGAACTCCGTATGGTATTGGGAATTAGCATTGCTAGCTCAAAATCGGAATTTTCGGACAGACAACTCAAAATTGGAATTTAGAACCAACAATTTTCATTTAAGTAATGAAACTTCAAAATGGATAGAAATTCAAACAAATCTTATTATGTAAATAAAAAAATCAGACATAATATTTTTTTTAATCAATTATTACTGGCATAAGATATTCTTTCTATTTATTTTATAAAAAAAAATAATAAGAAAGAGAAACCATTATTAATAATATTCACATTAATAATCATTTTAGAATTGGCCTATTTATCACATAAAATTATAATTGTCTTCGGAGTTAAACTCTATCATTTTAAGATTACCGGGACGAACTCTTAATCCTAAGTTAACACAACAATGACATGTTCATTTTATTTATTTATTTATTTATTATTATTCTTTAATTCAAAAAAAAATAAAAAAAGTTATTGTTAGTCATATCAACTTTAAAGAAAAAAGAAACTATAAGTCTATTTGATGCGTAGGATATAATACAATTAATATATAATATACAGCTGAATAAAGATAAAAAATGATATAAAGATGAATAAGGATAAAATATGATATGATAAGATAGTGATAGAATAAACATTATCATATTTAGTATTTGATATACACGTGACAATCAACAGGATAACAATATTTTATTTTGTCATGTATTTGATACACATTTCATTAATATAATATAGGCTAAATTATTTCAGTGGTCCCTTAACTTAATTTCAGATAACGTTTTAGTTCTTTATCTTTTTTTTTCCCGAGTTGGTCATTTATTTTAATTTTAAGTGACAATTTGATATTTTATGTTTTAAAATTTTAACAATGTTATCCTTTTTTATACAAAAATTCAAAAAAATCATCAAAATTTTCAATCAAAACCCATAAAATTGATAATCATCTTCAATATAATGCAAATTTTATCAGATTCATAACTAAAATATTCAAATATCATCATATTTTCATCGCCAACAACATCAAATAAAGAATGAAAATATGAGTTTATTTCAATATTTAAGTTATGAATTTGATTAAATTTGTATTTTATTGATGATGATTATCAATTTTATGGGTTTTGATTGAAAAATTTGATAATTTTTTTGAATTTTTTTTTAAAAAAGGACAACAATGTTGACATTTTAAAACATAAAATATCAAATTGTCACTTAAAATTAAAATAAATGACCAACTCGGAAAAAAAAAGATAAAGGACTAAAATGTTACCTGAAATTAAGTTAAGGGACCACGGATGTAATTTAGCCTATAATATATTATATTTAAATAATAAAATTACCATCGTGAACAATTATACATAATTTTTTTTTAATTAACTTGTTATATTTTAAATGTTATATATTAACAAAAAAA
>JBBPBS010000115.1:4336291-4371609 GCA_037974835.1 Cicer judaicum | reverse complement strand
AAAAAAACAAAAAAAAAATAAATACGTAATGAAATTATTTTATATTTAAAACTATCCATTGACACTATTAAATATACGATTTAATTTTTTTTAAATCATGAATAACTAAATAATTCTATTTTATTTATTATAATATAAATAAATATATGATATATATTTTATATAAATGGCATAAATACCCTTGAAAACAAGTTATATTTATTTCAAAATTTCAAATAATTTTAGATACTAATTTATTAAATTATATAAAAAGACAAAATTATCTTTGTGATAAAATCATAAATATTTTTTAAATTAATTATTAATATTTCATTTTTAAGTTTAAAATCAAATTATATTAATTATTTTTATATTTTTATTTAATTAGATTTACGTAGTTATATTTTATATTATATTTTATAAACTTTTTATATTTATATTTTATTATATTTTAATGTTATATTTTATAAGGGTAATTAAGTAAATTAATGTTTTTATCCTATCCTGCTGGTTTCTAACATGGCTCATATTCAAGATAGAATTTCAACTAGAGAGACATGATATGATAGAGTTGTGGATTCACTTATCGTGTCATGTTGGTTCATCAAACATTGAATTTGGAAAAAATATGATAATTTATTCATATCATGTCTCTTATCATGTCCATCAAATGGACCCTAAATATGGTATAGGTCAATCATTCCAACTTTCAAGAAAAATAAATTGTGTCGGTCATTTAACCCGACTTCAAAAGAAAATAAAAGGGTGTGAGTTAGTTATCTTGACTTTAAAAGTACAGTGTGTGGAACAATCACCTCTCCTTCAAAGGAAAAAATAAAGAGCATGGGTCAATCATACCGACTTTAAAGGAAAATTAAAGGATATAGGTCATTTATACTAATTTTAAAGGGGAAAAAAAGTGCAAGTCAATTATCCCAACTTTTAAGAAAAAATGTGTAGGCTAGTCATCACGACGTCAAAGAAAAATAAATGAAAGGAATCGACCATCCTAATTGAAACAAAAATAAAAGGTGCGGGTCAATCTTCCTATTTTCAAAAATAAAAAATAAAAATAAATGATGTTACTCAGTCATTCCGGCTTCAAATGAAAAATAAAGGTTGTGGATTAGTCATTTCAACTTCAAAGAAAAATAAAGGGTGTGAGTTAATTATTCCAACTTCAAAGGAAAAATAAATGGAGTGGATCATTCATTCCGACTTCAAATCTATACATAATACAAAATATGACCAGTCATGAGTGCATTTGTGAGTCAGAGGTTCAAACGTAAATACTTTCCTAATTTTGGCTATGATTTTGAGCATTAGATGTATACATGTTGAGAATTGAAATTATAAGAAGAAAGGAGGGATTCACATAAAAGATTGAAATCAAAAGATTAAAGCGAAGATTGTTTGGCAAGGCAGGAAAAAGTAAAAATGAATAGCAAGAAGTAAAAAAAGAAGTTGATCGAAAGGAGATATTTATAGAAAAACATATATGATTAAGCGGTTATTATTCTTAATCAATTAAGAAAATCAAGGTTACCATTGGAGTAACTGTATTAGCTAGAATCATTAAGTTATGCCCTTTCTTAAGCCAAGATAGGGTTTGTAACAGCTACTTTCCTGTTTTACGGAGCAATGATGACATTGTCCATGCATAGTAACTATTGTTTACTCATCTCACAAGTCCATAGCTACTCAATAATGCAATGTAAAGGATATTTGCTTACACCTAAAAATAAATGGTTTGTTAACCAAGACCGACAAATAATTAAATTTAAGGTTAGTGGAATTCCAATTAGGTGAAGTAAGGCTAAGCAATGGAAAAGTAGCTGAATATGAATATGAGTCACTTTGTTCGTTCTAAAGTCGAATAAGGCTCACGAAAGTCATGCAGGCGTAAGAATTTGTCAAAACTTAGTAAAACCTAATAATTTGACAACTCCACTTGTCTTCCACGTTTATAGCGCCATTAACTAGACTCAAGGATTAACACAAAGGCAATATATAATGAAAAAGCACACGCAATATCGACAATGGAACATGTCGAGGAAATAGGAAGGAAGAGTCGATCGTAGGGCACCATGTAAATAACCAAGTAAGGCTACATTTCTGTAGGCCAAGATTATGGCAAGTAGGAATACTATTTGCCTATAAAGACCAACACTTATAAATTTTCAAGATACATTCAATCAATTAAACTAGCTTTTTACGCATTTTATCCTTTTATTTTTCTGCTTTACTTTATTTTTATGCATTTAGTAGTTTAGTAGCTCAAAAACACTTAAATATTGTACTAACACTCTTTGGAGTAGTTAAGGAACTTATACTGATGAACATAGTTCATTTCTAAGCATAATCATTTCAAGAAAAAGGAACTCATAGCCAATACTTTAGTTAATCTCAAGTTCCAATTGTTATTAGCGATGATACATGTGAACCGCACAGTAAGATGAATATATTGAAGATGAACATTGTAATACGACATATTACTTGTTTGGAATATAACATAGAATCTCTTAGACTAATATCAGTACAATCTAACACCACAAGAGAAGTCATAAAGTTCTAAAATTACCATGTTATAAGTCAAGTCTAAAACTTAAAAAAATAACTAAATTTCATAATACAAATACAATAACTACTAAACATTGACATCATATAAGTCCAAAGCTCAATATATTTTTTAAACATCACTAATAGAAAAAGTACAAATTTCATTTTATATAAAATCTTAAAATAAAGTTACGTTTGAAAACCTTTCATTCTTTTTAGTCAATATTTTCATATAAAATGGGCAGTATATCCCAATTATGTCAATGTGAGCTACCAAGTTAATTGTGATCATTTTGTAAGGCAAGTCTTGGTAATGATCGCAAGAAGCGTCTCAATTGCTCTTCCCTTACAAATATTTCATTAATGAAACATCATTATATCTCACCGTATCATTTTTAGTCATTTAATTTAAAACATAAAATTGTGAAATGAAATTTGAACGTGAGAAAAGTATAGTATCATTTTCAATTAAATCAATGCATATCGCAACATGAAATCAATTAGCCGTTAATAATACAATTCAAATTCGCTTAGCAAATTTAAGCATGAAACACCCATCACTACAATAAATTCTCTCATTTGTGGCCAACATTACAAATTTTTTGTGGCTGAAAAAAATCCTCACAAATTAGTGACTGAAAAAGCCCTCACAAATACAAAAATTGAAATTGGTCTTTATTTGTGGCTGAAAAAGCCCTCTCAAAAGCTTAAAAATGTAGGTGAATTTTGTGGTTGCCTAAGCCCTCACAAAATCACAACGTTGTGATTTTGTGATGGCTTAGGCAACCACAAAATCCACCTAAAATTTCAAGATTTTTGTGAGGGCTTTTTCAACCACAAAATCAACCCTTTGTGAGGGTAAAGGCCGCCACAAAATCCCAAAGTGACGTTACCTTTTGTGGCTGCAAAGGCCGCCACAAAATCCCTACCATTTGTGGCCGCCCATGCCGCCACAAACGCCTGTCTTTCTGACCGTTTTGGCTGCCACAAAAGCCATATATTCGTTGCTCATTGTGGCTGCTTTGACCGCCACAAAGTATCAACCAAATTCTATAAATATCACTCCACTAAATTCTATAAATTCTACCTTCTCTCTAAACCTTCTTTCTAAATTTTCTCTCCACCTTCTCTCTACAAAAATTATTCCTCCAAGCTTACTTTAATTTTGGTATGTTTATATTATATTATATATTGAATTTTTTATTTTTATTTTTGAATTGAAGTTATTTATGTAATTAATATTATTGAATTTTTATTTTGACATTGGTGATATTGTGTTAATTACTTCAAAGAGTTCTAAGCTCTGCTATGTGAAATCTTCAAGTCAGACACTACCCGACATCAAGTTAGTATTTTATACATTTTAAATTTAGATTAGTAAATATATATGTGATATTATAAATATATTTATATTATTTTTAAAATATAGATTAGTAAAATATGTGTTATTATAGATTTATTTATAAAAAAATAGAAATTATGTTGTTTACATAATATATGATAAATAAAAGTTTGAAACACATGTAAAACTTATTGATTTTAATATAACTATTTTTTTTAAAAAAATATTATTAAAATTGACGATATTAATATTTTTTGTTAGTTATAAAGAGTTGTAGTTGAGTTGGTACAGAAAATTTATATACTTTAACCGTCTCTATTTTTGTTTATATATAAGGAGTTAATTATTTTATGAAAAATTTCATTAAATATGATTTAAAATTTTATTTTGGTTTTTATAATTACTTTAATTATTATTAATATTATACTTTTATATATAATAGTTATTTTAATTTTTAAATTTAATTTTAATTTTAATTCATCTTTAATTATAATTTAAATATTATATTTTAAATTTAATTTAAATGATAATTAAATTGTAATATTATACTTCTAATTTAAATTTTTAATTTATATTGATATTAGTTTATATTATATAACATTAAATTTAAATATTATATCTTAAATTTAATTTAAATTTTTATTTAATTATAATATTGTAATTTAAATTTAAATTTTAAATTTATATTCATATTTATTTATTATATATAATATTATTTTTTAGTATTAATTTTGAATTTGAAAACATAATTTTTTTATTAAAGATAATATTTTGTGGCGGCCTAAGCTCTTACAAAATAATTATTTTTTAATCTAGAACATCCTTTGTGGCGGTCTAAACCCTCACAAAGGGAAGCATTTGTGGCGGTCTAGGCCCCCACAAAAGCTTAACTTTTTAAAATCAGACTGTCATTTGTGGCGGCCTATGCCCTCACAAAGTGAGGCATTTGTGGTAGCCTATGCCCTTACAAAAGCAGGCGTTTGTGACGGCATTTGCCCTCACAAAGGACAACGAAATTTTCACACTTTGTGGCCGTTTTGGCCGCCACAAAGGTTTGTGACCACCTTATTTGTGACTGCCTAAGACCGCCACAAATGTCTATTTTATGGTTGTTTTTCCCCTTTGCGAGGGCTTTTGGCCCTCACAAAATCCATGTTTTCTTGTTGTGCATATTGGTCCCAAGGCTGAATTCTCTTAGCCAATTTCTACGAAATATAAAATTTTCCTTATGTTTCTGCAATCAATCCTTTAGCACCCATCAACAACCATAGTAACTCAAAATCATCAATGTATCAAGTAATAAAACATTAATGCAAGCATCAATTCACACACATAAACACTAATAGAAAAGGTGTATAATAGAAATCATAATCAATCAACAAATCATAATTTGATCTATCATGATGTATGGAAGAAAAAGAGTTTCTAACTCTCACCTTTTCAAAATTCCAAATTTCAGTAATTTAACATATTTCTAACCAAAATACCCCAACACTTATGCATGCAAAAATAAGATTTGGAGAAAAATGGAAACTCACTAATTTTGTTAAGTGCAATATTATTGGACAACTTAACAAAACCTCATTTTCCTACAATTCAAGCACTATTCCTTCTACTCTCTAAATGATCAAAATTTGAGAATAAGAGTTGTGTTTGAGGTTTTGCATGCAGTTTTATGTATGATTGTGAAAAGAATGGTAACAAGTGAATTATTTCATGTTTTGGAGAGTGAAAAGGATTGAAATGTGATGAGAGATGGAGTGAGGATAATGCTGAAGAGTGGGAATGAGTTTTTTGGATGATGAAGAGGATGTGAGGGATGGTTAGGTGATATAAGAGTGAGTGGAATAAAGGAAAGGGGAAAATCAAACTTGATTTTAAGTGTGTGCGCGCACGCATGTTGGTTCCTTTTTAATTTAGGTGAGTGAGTTAGGTAGATTTTGGTCCAAATGACAAACTTGCTTAAAATTCTTGTTTTACTATTCTTTTAATATAACTCACTAAGCTAAATCTTCTAAATAGTTCCAAGAAAAAATTTAAAATACACACATATTTCAAGTAAGTTAATTAAATAGTTAAT
This sequence comes from Cicer judaicum, assembly GCA_037974835.1. Lineage (NCBI taxonomy): Eukaryota > Viridiplantae > Streptophyta > Magnoliopsida > Fabales > Fabaceae > Cicer > Cicer judaicum. The sequence continues at coordinate 4,365,649 of JBBPBS010000115.1, read as the reverse complement.
TAAAAGAAAAAAAAATCAATTTATGTAAGGATTAGGGTTGTTACAAACATCTTGTTGTACTTGATGAGTTACGGATAATAACATTTTGCTACACATGTCTGTGCAGTCAATCTCTCTCCTTACTTTTCTATGGTGATGATTATGTTATGTGGGTTATGTATATGGAATTGTAGTGTTCCTCCGTCTCTTTTCTTTCTTCTTTGGATAATATATCATGGAAGGATGCCCACTAATAATAATATTTGGAAAATGAGTTGTATAGTTGTGTTTGTTTGTTCTCGTTGTAGCCATGATACTAAAACTACTTAACATATTTTTTTTGATTGTCTCTTTGTTCAACACATTTGGTTGTGGCTTGGGGGAATCCTAATGACTAATTTGTTTGCTTTTAGCCTTTTGTCTGTTTTGAAATGTGACTTTTTTAAAATGTGTCTTTTAGAATAAAATTTAAAATGTGACATTTTTAAGTATAAAGTTTAAATTGCATCTACAAATGAAACCTTTTAAAAGTACCTTTCAACGCCTTTTTAAAACGTTTTTCTATTGTTTTATTTATTTATTGGGAAAGCTCCTTTTATTTTTGAGAGTTTGTCTGCAATATTGTTTGGCCAAGCTTTCTCTTTAAAAGAGAAGAGAAGAGAAGACAATATTAAGTCAGGCCAAATGAGCTCTTAAAAGAATTTAGACATTTGTGTTTTATTTTGATTGACATTAGGAAAAAAAATGAAATGAATATTTAATTTATGAACTAATGACCTAGTCACGTTAGAAGCAAGATAGTGCACAACAAAGCTGTCGTTCTCCTGGTCGGTGAAGAAGCTGATGTTGGTTGGTGCAGGAAGCTGGTGCGATGTAAGTACTTGCACTGACAATTAAGTTCTTGAGCTAACCCAAAAAGACCATTTTTAAACTAAATCCATTAAGTACAAAGAAAAATGTAAGATATAAATTCTAATTTATGCGACTTTAGAAATTTTTGTTTTAAATTGTTTAGGCATTTAGCTAAAGTGAATTTTATTTTAAGAATTAAATATCATAAATATATTTTATTAGAGTTATTAATATGTTTAATATTTATATATATATATATATATATTAATATATATGTTTTGAGACCCGATTAAGATTATTTGTAGGAAAATAATTTAATTATATTACGAAAAATTTAATATCGGAAGAACTTTTTTAAAAATATCATTTATTGATGAGAAACTCATCTATTAATTGAGTTGCGGGATAGTAGATATTTAAAAAAAAAAGTAATTTGACAAGTAATGTGTAATAATATTTTTTTTTAAATATCTATAAAGTTAGATATTTATTAGTTGGTTTTAATTATAATATATTATTATTATTTTAATATATTATATATATATAAAAGAAAGGAAAAAGGAAGGAAGAGAAACAAAAAAGAAAACGTTGTCTCGCCAGATTCCTTTCTTCTTCCTCCTTCTCTGTTTCCAACTTTTCTTTGTTTTCAAAACTCACAAACACTAAAACCTTCACTTTTTTCCTAGATCTAAGCTTCGTTTCGAGAAGTGACAGAAGAGAAAATTATTCATTACCATGCTGCGGTGCTAGTGAGCTAGTTTTCAACGCGACATTACGAACTTAAATTTTACCGAAATTAATTACGGTACCGTAATCGCGTGTTAGAGCTATCGTTAAGGTAAGGGTCCCTTCTAAACTTTTAGTTTGCATTTAGGACATTATTTGTGATTTTATGGAAAAGAAATTTGATGTATTTGATGTGTGAATTTGTAGAAAATGAATTTAATGCGATTAAGTGTGATTTAGTGGAGTTTAAATTTGAGGTGTGGTTTGTGGTGATCATATTTGATGTGATTTATATGTTCATAATTATTATTATGAATTTTTTAAATGTAATTTATTTGCAGATTTTATGGAAAATGAATTGATGAAATTTGGTGGGTTATGTGTAAAAATGTGGAGTTTAGAAATTGGGTGAATTATGTTTGAATTGTTTGAAATTTAATCGAGGTACTATATGTGTGTTGTGGAATTGAATCGATTGTTGTTGGTGTGAATTGGCGGTAATTAAATTTAATGTGTTTCAGTTACGTAATGAGCTGTTTTCAAATAAATGAGTTTGAACTGAAATTGAAATTTTACGAAAAAATTTAGAGTTGTTAAAGTTGTGAAAAAGTTCAAATTTTAACTAAGTTAAAGAGTTTGAGCAAAAAGATAGATTGAAATTAATAATGGTTAGAGTTTAAAATATTACTCTTTTAATTACTCTTGGACTGAGTTTAAAAAGAAAATAAAAAAGTTTAGAGTATTTATTTAACGCAAAAATGTAGGTGCTTTAATAGTCGAGTATGTGTATGTGAAATTTGGACAATATTTATTTTATTTAGTTTTAAGTAAATAATATAGATTATTTGGTTTTAAAAGTTTGGTGTGTGAGAAAGATTTAATTTTAGGAATTTTGTTGTGTGTGGATTAATTTTATTGTAAACAAATTGTTATAAATATTTATGTTTATGTAGTTAGCTCCTTAAGTCTCGAAAAGGGATCGAGACCGTTGGCACCGAGTTAGCGGTGGAGAGAACTCTGATATATTAATATTGTTGTGGTGATTTATGGTTGAAAATTTTGGAGATTGAATATGAGTGATTAATGTTTGGAAATTTTGGTGATTCATGTTTGGTGAAATTAATGTGTTCATAATTAATATTATAAATTTTTGAGAAGAAATTTATGTGTGACGTGGTTGAAAATGAATTTAATGCAATTTAAGTGTGAATGAAATTTGGAGATGTAATTTATGTCTGGGTGTGAAAATTTAAATTGGTGTCAATAAACATATTTGAGTATGCTCTGTGTTGTATTTGAAAAATCATTAGTGTTAAATGAGTATTAAAAATGAGAAATCTTTTAATAGTTGCATTTACGTAATGATTATGGTAAAAAGAGTCAGAATGTGCTCATGCATTTCATAGTACATGGTAACCACAATAGGGCCATGGTGATAATGGTTACCGTGATGGGCCACGAGATGATGTCATGTGATATGTTGGTTCATCTTATCCTTGTGGGGATTTTCGCGTCGTGTAGGTCTGTGATAGACTACACATTTTTAGTAAATCGTGCTAACCCGTGATAGGTGGCACCTCGGTAAACAGTACTTGTATGTGATATGCGGTACGTTTATGATTTACGCTTTTTAGTAAATCGTGCTGACCCATGATAGGTAGCACCTCGGTAATTAGTATTGGTATGTGATAGGCAGTACAATTATGATTTACGTCCCTTCGAGGAGGGTTTTAGTTGGAATTTCGAAATTCATGCATTTTGGGCATATACGCATTGCATTAGGGTGCTTGATACGCGAGTCATGTTTGATATAATGTGGTGATTGCCTATGTATACTCAGTTGTTGTTGTGATTGTGTCATAATTGGTAAGTGTGATTGTTTTGGATTTGTTTGTAAGTATTGATTGACTGTGAAACCGTTTCGAAATCGAATTCTGCATTTTTCTGCAGTTGTATTCTAATATAAGGAGGTTGTAGTCGAATACAGTTGTCCTGAGTTTGCACAAAATAACAATGTATTTGAATACAAGGATGCTATATTCAAATACGACAGTGTAGTTTTGTTAAAAACTTCATTTTTCAACTTTGATTATGCATGTTTAACATATGAAAACCCTTTCAAAGAGTATGCTAAGTTGAAAGGTTATTTTGTGCATTTGAAATTTAAATGTTATGTGGTATTTGTTAATTTCAGTTGGTGACCCTTTACAACTATTGTGGAAATTTGGGCTTTGCCCTCAGATGAAAACCAGGATCTTCTCACCGATTAGTATCCTGTAGATGAGGAGGTAGTTGGACACACCTGACTGGAGAAGTGTCAGGAGGATCTTGCGGGGCGCGTGGAGATCACCCAGGTCGTATAGTTTTTGTAGTATGATCATATTAGACGGTTGTATAGGGACTAGAGGTCTTTCTTTTGTGGATGTATTTATTGTATGTTGGAAGACTATACCTATACTATTATTGTCAGCTTGACTTTTATTTTGATGGGTCCATGTACCACTTTTTGACGTGACGTGGGAGGAGTTAAAATTCTTGGGGCAGTGCTTTTGTACAGGTCTGCCGAGACTACCCTAGGGGTATAAGCTACGTCTGACAGGCCTTATAGCCCCGATGTATTTTGATGTTTGAATACTTTTGATTTTTTTTTCAAAAACTATTTTGTTGCTTGTAAATATTTGTTGACTTTGTCGTTATGTTACGACTTAAATATTTATCCAAAAGTATTTCCTTATTTATTTCTTCGTTTTTATGAATTTGTTTAAAAAAAAAATACACTCGCGATATTAAAAATCGGGGTGTTACAAAAAATCATTACGTGATTTAGTCCAAATTTGTTCATAATTATTTTTTTTGAATAACAATTTTTTTTTTCTTTGTAGCAGGCCAGCTTGTAGTCCAATGAACCCGCCTAACCTCAACTTTAATATAGGCTAAATCACCCATGCCAAAAAGACTCATTCAATTTTGGTCCTCTTTTTTTGAGGTACGAACAATGATAAAATGTTGGTCGAATGGCTTGGCCTATTTGATCTGATCCATTTTGACAACTCTAGTCTTACTCATAGTAGTGTGTGATACCGGTTCAATATATGATGAAATCATATTACCCTTTCGGGTTGATGTTCTGATCCCATCATGATATGAATTTGAGTGTTTTCATATGAGTTGAAAGATCTAATCAATTGATATTTTCAAACAAAGTACCAAATAAAATAGAGAAAACAAACAAGAAAATATGGAGGAAGAAGAAAATGGTAGAAATTGCCACGCTCTATAAGGAATGGTAAGATCAAGGTAGAATTACCACAAAAGTAAGAAATTCTTGATAATATCCAAGTTTTCCCATGTCTTACAATGAAAAGGCATATATAACCTAACTCAAAATGGTATGGTACCTAGGTTACACATAACTAATGATATTGTGCCTAAGCTACCAAATATTTAGGGACACACAAGTCAACATAATTCCTAATTATAAGGGATGATTATTACATCCTAAAATTAAAAATAAGTATTAAGATATTTATTTGACCAAGATATTAATATAATGTGGATCAATCTTATCATATATCTTAAGACTAAGAAAATTAGCAACTTGTTTCACTAAATTTCATATTCTAGTTATTTAGATGAAACAATTGTTAATGTAATTGAAATTGCTCCATATCCAAAAGACTAGATATAGAATTGGTTTGAAGTTATAGTATTAACTTGAAGTTTAAATACAAACTTCACCCCAACTAGAGATAGAATTTTTTATACAAAGAATCAATCAATCATGTTTTGAGTTCTTCTTTAGGAAATAAGGTCTAACCTTTTATTATGAGTCCTATTATATGTTAGATACACTACCTCAGGTAATTTTCTAAGATTAAATGTTTTACAAATCTAGGTGATTTTCTTCCTATTACTTTAAGTAATGTGTTTATAAAAGTGTGGCTAAAACTTCTGCTAATAGGCTTAAAAAAATGATCCCGTCTATTGTAGGACTGTTCCAAAGTGCTTTTGTCACTAACAAGATTATAAAAGATAATGCTATACTTGTCTTTGAGAACTTTCACTACATGAAGAACATCAAAGGCAAGAGTGACATGGTTGGTCTTAAATTAGATATGCCTAAAGTCTATGATAGAGTTGAATGGGATTTTCATAAAGGTATTATGCAATGTATGAATTGTGTGACAAATGTCTCTTTTTCCATTTCACTTAATAGTTCCCATCTTCCCTATTTTAGAGCTCAAAGGGTTCTTTGAAAAACAAACAATATAACAACTAGACTACAACATTTATGGTCTCTGACAATATTTTTTTAAGCAAAATGTATAAAATGTTGCCTAAAAATAGATAAGGCCACATTTTATGTTTGTTGCTATTATTGTTTTTGCAACACCATATAAATGTTCTCTAAAATATTTTTGGGCACAATTTAAAATGTTTCTATGATAACTCAATGACAATATTTGATAATTGTTCTCTTAGATATTTCTAAGAATATTTTTCTATTGTTACCTAGTTTTGAATAAAAGGCTATAATTAATAAATACTATTTAAAAATTTAACATTCGTGAAGTTTTTTGCGGAAATAGTTCCCTCCAAATAATATATATATATATAATGTAAACATTATATTATTTAAGTTAAAAAGAAAAAGGAAAAGATTCTGTAACACAACATTATGCGTGGCCAGAAGAAAAAAATGAAAGCATTTCACTAAGCCTAATTAAACCCCTAAATCAACAACACCTTCAAGCATAACAAAACCTTCAAGCATTTTTACTAAGTCACTAAACCATCTCAATACTGCACCACCGTTCCATTCATCTTCACCATCAACAACGCGGTCTCTCCTTCATTCACCCCCTCCGTCAACACACCATCAACATGAACTCTCTTTCATTCACCCCCTCCGTCAATAAACTGTCAAAGCAATATCTCATTCATCAACAAGAGCATAGTTTGTGTTCGTCTCCTGTTCTCCAGTGTTCGTCTCTTATTCGTCGATGTCGTGTATTGACAAGTTTGCATCTTTGATCATGTTTTTCGTTTGCTTGTTTGTTGCTAATGTTTTTCGTTTGCTTGTTTGTTACCTTGTTTTGTACAATGTTTTGTTTATTGTGTTTCTTTTTGTTTTGATGTTTGCTCTGATTCGTTTTATTTTGCTTTTCTTGTGTTTGTCGTTCACATCTTGAAAATTAATGTTTGTTTCTAGCTCTGCACCATTTTCATTCACATCTTGAAAATTAATTATGTTTGTAAAAAAAAAGATGGTCCTTTCAACTTGTATGCAATTTTTATAATAAGATAAAATAGAAGTTTCATTTGTTTATTTTGATCTATGTAATGAAAGTTAAAATATCATATAGCCAAATAAGAACCCTACATTTTGTTTTTGTTGTCCATCAATTCATAAGGAGACTAACTTAACATGACTTTTGTCAAATTTATCACTTAATTGAAAATAAAAAGTAAAAATAATTAAAGTTCAGATGTTATAAACTCAAATCATTTTCACTACAACTAATGCCATAATGTTATAGGTTACTAATTAGTTTTGATGGTTACACTACAAGAAAATAGACATACACCAACAGTATTTTATAGTAACAAAATTAAAAATTGTAGGTATATATAAGCTATACCCACAGATAAACTATTTATTGTTGGTATAGGTGTCTTATACCATCGGTGACATAAATTTGTTACTAATTGTTATAGTTACATAATTAATTTTGTGGCTATAGACATCAAAATTTAAAACTTAATATTTTTCAAGCAGTCAAAATCTTAATTATTTGCAAAAATAATTTTGTACAAATTTTTACTTAGTGTAAGCCAAAAAAATTTCAATGGAGGCAAAACCCTAATTTTTTTAATGCACCCAATTTTAATGGAGCCAAAATCTTAATTTTCTCGATGGAGGCAAAAATATTTCAATTGAGCCAAAGTCCAAATTTTTGTAATGGAACCAAAATAAAAATTTAATGGAGCCAAAAATAAATTAATAGAGCCAAAATATAAATCACTAAACCCTAAACCCTTTCTTCTCAAAAACGCCTAAAACCCAAAATACGTTACATTGTTCTTCTCTTTCACCCAATCCGAGCCCCAATCTAAATCCCTAACCTCTCAATATCGAGCCTCAATCAGTTGCCTTCTCCTTCTCGCCATCGGTCAACCACCTTCTCGCTGTTGAATCTCGATTTGTGACCATTGTTGACGCCATCGCCGTAATCATTCTCGCACCACATCCATTGTTTTCGTCGTCGCCGTGACCGTTCTCGCAGCAAGTCCACCGTTCTCGTCGTCGTTGTGACCACCGTTCTACACCACCGGTAATTTTTGAACAACCTGAACCTATGACCTTAGTTTGTAATTATTTTTTTTGTAATTTGTGTGTTGTTTTGAATTTTTCGTGAGTTTGATTGAGACTTAGGGTTCATACTAGAATTTCTGAGGAAACGCTTTCTGTTTCTAAGCCTAAACTATTCATAATCCGTGAGAAAATTGGTTTTGTTTCTAGACTTCAAGAACGATTTAAAACATGAAAAATTGTTCGGGTTCACGGATGTTGTTTAAATAAGAACTTGGTGCTGAATACTAAACGTGTTATGGCAATCAATAATTCTGATTTTTGTTACTTGTATTTGTGGATTACTGATTTACATGTTTGTTTGTTAGTTATTGTTCCTTCTAGTAATACTATTTCTCTGGAACCTTCAATTGTATCTGTAGCAAACTGATGCTATTGTTTGGTGTCACACTATGCTTGTTTAACATATGAATCCCTTGTGCTTAAATGATGGTTCGACTTCCATTTATTTTGCATATTCTGGAACTGAGAAAGTGGGAGAAAACACATTTAACTAATTGTTTTTGAATGGTTGTAGTTGTGTATATATAAAACACAAATCATGGTTAAGTGCTAGTTTTTCATCTATCCCAAGGCATGAGCTAACACCTTCTTAAGCTAAACCTAACTAAGCTCGAAGTTTGCAAACTTACAATCAAGCACTGCCAAATAGAATCAAAGAACACATCAACCTTCACACTCACAATTAACAAGGAAACTCTGGGAAAGAAGTTCCAGTTAACATAGGTGGAGGAAAAAAAGTGTTAGAAAGGTCCACAAGGCTTATTCAGTTCAGTAGGAAAATTTGGTTAGTAGATGTGGGTCATGGTCGCAACATGTAAGCAGTGCATGTGATAAAAGTAAAGGCTCAATCCAATTGATGGGTTTGGCAAATCAGAGGGCGCTGAGCCCAGTGGTTTGGATGTGGGGTGGGTCATCAGAGAGAGGTCAAACATTATGTTTTTCTTATACTTTTAGATTTGTCTATGTTTTCTAAATTTTGTCTAAGTTACTCATTTATAATTTTGTGTTATAGAAGCAATGGCTCAAAGAAGAAAGTTAAATATTCGACATCGAGCAAGTGATAATGAAGGAATGAAGTCTACTTCTAATAATACAAACTCAACCAATGTAGAAGGAAGTAATGTTGCAGAAACTCGTTCTAGTCCTTGTCATGTAGAAGGTGTCATACATGAGTCTGTAGAATCTCACTTAATTCCCTCCGATGTAGAAGCTGAAGAAGAACAAATTGAAAAAGGTATTAATTATATACTCTTTATTTTAAAGCTTTATTTATATTGTTTTTATTATGACTTATATGCACACAGTTTTATTGTCATTTTGTTTTTTTTTGTAGAAGTGGAGCCTAAACGGGCTAGAGGTCCTACAAAAATGTTAGATGTATGGGAAATGGAAGATGGTGATTTAATAATTGTTAATTTGGATAAATATGGTCGACCCATTGGTTAGGAAGGGACAACTCTAACTCGTTTCATTGGTAGCATAGCTAGAAGGAATCAATATACTCCTATCAACTACGAGTCATGGAAAGTCATGCCAAATAATTACAAAGAAGAAATGGTGAAATTAATAGAGGTATTATGATTATTCATTTAACTAATATAATATGCTTTTTTAAGAAGACAATTGAGATGTACTATTAACATGTCTTATTAAAATTAACATGTTTTGTTGTTTTTGTGCTCTAACATGTTTGATGTACAATGATGATATTAGGAATAATTGATGGATTAACAACTTATAATCATACTTATAGTTTAAGAATATAGATGTTTATCACACTCAAACTACATCATAACATGTTGATAACCGTAAGAATATTGATATGTAGAGGTATGTGTTCAAACTCTTATGATTTAACTAATATAACATGTTTTTTTTTAACATCTCTTATTATTTAGAGCAAATTTGAGTTTGTTCCTCCAATAAATGATCTAATAAGAGAAATGTTAAAATCTGAGCTGAATGAGAAGTGGAGGCAATGGAAGAGTGATCTAAAGTCAATGGCATATGACCCTACTAAAACAGAAGAAGAAGTTGCATCTCTTGTTCCAGATGATAGGGTTGACCCAAATCAATATCGTGGTTTGGTTCGTCATTGGTTTTCTGTTAAAGGACAAGTAAGTCATATATATTATGAGTAATATATTAAAGAGTTTATTATTTAGACTAATATTTTACATCAATTGCAGAAAATAAGTAAAATTAATAGGCAAAATCGTGCTAAGTTTGACGATGTTCATTGTATGGGTTCAAAAAGTCTCCCAAAGCTTATTGATGAAAAGGTTTATTTCTATTTCTATTTTAATGGCTTTAATTTAAATTAAAAATGAAATGCATTTAACTTATTTGTTTGATTGTAGATAAAAAAGGGCAAAGGAGTGTTGCCTGGATGTAAAGAGATTTACATTGACACCCGCACTCGTAAAGACGGAACAATTGTTAATGAAAAGGCTGCGAGATTGATTGTAAGTTTTGATAATATTTTAATGGTACCAATATATAAAATGTGTATAAATTAAGTTTGACAAAGTGCTGAATTTTATTTTCAATTGTATGATGATTGTATTGGGTTTTTAATTGGATCTTATTGCAGTACTACATGCTTCGAATGTCAATTTCAATTTGGTATTTTCAATCATTAATAATTTATTTTATTTTTTAAGAAGAACTAAAAAAACATAGTAATGAGGCTGAAACTTCTCAATCAACCCAAGACACACAAGGTTCTATGTCTTAGAAGGATGACATATTTTATCAAGTACAAGGACCTGATAAAACCAGACGTGTGCGATGTATGGGCAAGATTCCTCATTCTAAAAAATCAAAGGTTTGTACAGCTGAAAATGAAGAGTTGCGTGAAAGAGTTAAGAATATGGAAAACTTGTTAGCAAATATGATGACTTTAATTCAAAATCGATTTTCTGGAGAAGATGTGAATGATATAATACAAGCTGCAACACAGGTATATCATAAGTTATTAATCTTATCCAACTAACTTCATAAGTTCCACACTCGTATTTTTCATAAGTAATATTTTCTATTTTTTGTGATAGATTCCTGATGCAAATAGTGCTCAAAACCATTTGAATTCACATGGTCCAAACAACAACAAAAATAATAAAAATGTTAATTAGATAGTATTAGTTAATTTTAATTAAAATCATTAATATTTTTTCTATTTTATCAGTAATATTTTTATATTGAATCGTGTATTTATTCATTGTTTTATTTTATTGATTGTAGGTGAAGATTAAAAGCTAATTTGTTGTTGAAGATGGAATATTGTCAATTTAGTGGATTCAATTTTTTAATGTTTTTTGAGATTGTTATGAATGACACACGATGTCTATTTTAAATGTTAGTAAGACGTTTTCCATTACTGAGTAAAAATTCACTAGAGTACCCTATGGTGAACATTGTTTAACTCTTGATTGATCGTTGTAAGACTTTTATGTTAATTTTTAATATATATAATGAATACCTTTAATTTTATTTTGACTCTTAAATATATATTTCATTGTGTATTTATATTTGGTTAATTTTATGAAATCAAATTTTAAATTATTATATAAGTTTTATTGATAATAAAAAATTAATATTTATAATAAATTAGTTAACGTTAAAACTTATATTAACAGAAAAAAAGTTATCACTTAAATGTATAGCAACATAATCAAAACTGTAAGTATAAATTTTATAAATTATGGCTAAAGTATATACCAATGGTAAAATATTCGTAGGTAAAATCAAATGTTTACCGCAACGGAAAAAAATTTGTCGCTATACCGTATAGGCACGACGAAAATTCGTAGGTATTGGGTAATTATATACCACGAAAAAAATCCCCGTCGGTATACCTACGAAAAATTCGTAGGTATTGGGTAATTTTATACGTTTACCTACAGATTTTCACTGTCGCTAAACGTTCAATTTCTTGTAGTGTTAAGATTAAAAAATTATGACTTGTGCTTGGGTTTTCAAGCCAGGAAAAAATGACTTACTTGAAATTGTGTTGCAAAATTCCGAGATACCTATATTTTTCATATTTGTTGTTATTAGCTTAATTCAACTTTTTGTGACTATTAGCTTTAGGGGAATGTATTATGATCCAATACACCCCTTATATTTCATTAAAGTACCTATTCCTTTATATACTTATAGTAATAAATTAATATCTTTTTAGTAAACCAAACATGATAAAGAAGGATTGGATGGACTTGTCTCCACATAGTCAAGGTTACAACAACGACGTTAATTACTTTTTGGATATTGCATTCACCAAAGGAATGGTTGAAGGAGACCATATTTTTTGCCCTTGTGCTTTGTGTTGCAATGATAGTTGGGAAAAAAGAGCTAAAATGTATGACCATTTGTGTAGCAAAGGATTTATAAAGGGATACACATAATGGATTTACCATGATGACGATAAAAGTCTTATGGATGTTGATGGTGATACTAATGATGATACATCATCTGATGATATTGATGGCTTGTTGTTTGAGACATTTGGAGATGTTGCTGAAGTAGGTGGAGTACATGAAGGACCAAATGAAGATGCTAAGAAATTTTACAAACTCGTTGATGATGCAAATCAAGAAATGTATCTTGGTTGTAAAAAAATTTCTACATTATCATTCACTATCCGAATGTACTTGTTGAAATGTATCCATGGGTGGTGCAATGCATCGTTCACTACTCTTTTGGAGTTGCTGAAAGAGGTTATGCCTGATTTGAATATTCCTGTCTCTTTCAATAAAACTGAATCTATGATAAAAGATTTGGGGTTAGACTATAAAAAGATTGATGCATGTCCCAACAATTGCATGTTGTTTTGGAAAGAGCACAAGAAATATAACTCGTGTCATCATTGTGGAGCCTCAAGGTGGATTGAGTATCCTGAAGTTGATAAAGATCTTGAAGAATCTAAAAAATCTCACAAGGTTCCCGCTAAAGTTCTAAGACATTTTCCTTTGATTACAAGATTGAAAAGACTCTTTATGTGTTTAAAGACAGCTGACATGTTGAGGTGGCATACTGAAGAGCGTTCAAGGGATTGTAGGTTAAGGCATCCAACTGATGGCCAAACATGGAAAGAATTTGACACAAAACATCAAGATTTTGCTCTTGAAACTCGTAACATTAGGCTTGGGTTAGCGAGTGATGGGTTTAATCCGTTTAGGACTATGAGTCTTTCACATAGCATATGGCCTGTCGTATTAACTATATATAATTATCCACCAAGTTTATGCTTGAAGGCAGAAAATTGTCTGATGTTGCTACTTATTCCTGGACCACGATCACCCGGAAATGCAATTGATGTGTATATGCAGTCACTTATTGAGGAGCTAAAAATATTATGGGATGTTGGTGTAGAAGCATATGACATTTCAAGAAATCAATCATTTCAGATGCGTGTAACTCTTTTGTGGATTGTTAACGACTTCCCTACATATGATATGTTATCTGGTTGGAGCACTAAAGGGAAGTTTGCTTGCCCAACTTGTAATCATGAGACTTCTTCAACTTACTTAAAACATAGTTGGAAGATGTGTTACATGGGTCATCGAGTCTTTTTGGATTTAAATCATGTTTGGAGATCAAATGCAATACCTTTTGATGGAAAACCCGAATATAGGTCTCCACCCTCGTTGTTAGATACAACAATAATTTTAAAAGACTTACAAGACATTCCTGATGTATTGGGCGAGAAGAAAGAAATGAAAAAAAAGGTTTGGTCCATGGAAGAAAAAAATCCATCTTTTGGCAATTACCATATTGGAAGGATAATTCTCTACGCCACAATTTAGATGTAATGCACATTGAGAAGAACATTTGTGATAATATAATCAGGACTCTCTTGGAGATTGAAGGGAAGAAAAAGGATCATGCAAATGCTCGTTTGGACCTACAAGATATGGGGATTAGAAAAAAAAACTCAATTTGAAGGCAACAAATGATGGTAAAAAAACTCAAACCCTAAAGCATGTTTCTCCCTAACAAAGCATGATAAATCTATTTTTTGTGGTGTTTTTAAGGCAGTAAAACTTCCTAATGGCCTTGCTTCTAATATTTCTCGTTGTGTTCAAGTTGATGAGGGAAATATTAATGGGTACAAGATTCATGATGCTCATATTATACTACATTACTTGTTGCAAGTAGCAATAAGAGTCAAAAGCATTTGAAGCTATTTTTGGAAAAGAGCGTCCTAGCATGATACGTTGTTATGGGAGAAATGTAACTAAAACTTCCTTAAAGCGAAAGGAGGAGATAACTACTTTGAAAAAAGCACACAATGAAGAGGTTTCAATCTTCGTAGAAATTTTTGAAGATAAGATTGGTAAATTGCAACATGCTTTCAAAATTCTAATGCAACATTGCAATTCTCAAATTAATATGGAATCAATAGAAGTTTTGTCAGGATTTTCTCATGGTAATGCTAATGGTTCCCCAAACGAGGCTACAACACAAATGCATTCCTCTACATCAACTCATGCTCCATTTCTTGAAAAGGTAATCAGATATAGCAATTGTTATTATTGTTATTGTAATTGAGCTTGATCTAAATTATTGTTGTTATAAGAGTGAAATTGAGAAGAAAAAAAAAAGTGCATTTCGACTTAATTTGTAAGGAACCTTATCTTAGAGTCTCATAACACATCTTACTTTTGGTCTAATAGTGATTGTGATGTTATTCAAAAGTAAATAAATAGTGATTGTGATGTTACTATTTTGAATGATTATAAGTATAAATCATTAATGATAACCTTATCGATGTTGCTGGTTATTTTAAAAACATATCCTGAATTTTGGTTTCAGTTCTGTATCATTGTTTAGTTGGAAACTGATTAACTGTTGAATTATTTTTTTGTTTTGCGATTATGTTTATATGTTTTGTTCGATGTTTTGCCCGATTCTGTTTCAGTATGTGTTTAATGAGATTCAGTTTTGTGTGCATTTTTATGTTTCTGTTTGCGGTTTTATTTGCGTGTTTTGCATTTTTTTTTTGCGTCTATTTCTTCTTGCGAATTTTGTTTCATCATCTTTTATTTTTATTTTTTTTATGCAACAAGAAATCAATGAAGATGGTGAAAACGATAATGAATTATTTCAAGATGACAATGTAGGTGATAAATTTCAAGATGATGAATTTGAGATGTACGATATAGATAATGAATATGAGGAAGATGCACTTGAATGAGTTGGATCGATGATGAATTTATGAATGATTTTGGTTGATTTTTTTTGTCAGGCTTGTACTTAATTGAAGCGTCAAAACTTCAAGAAACTATATTTTATTATTTTGCTAGACTTATACTTTAAAGTGCTAAACTTTAAATATTATATTATGACATTCTGTTTATTATGTATTTGAATACAGCTTAGTTAACAACTTGTGTTAAATTTCAATTATATTTTCCTTCATTCAATTTTTTTGAGTTATGTATAATTATTATAAGTAAAATAAAAGAGAAGATTTAAAATTAAAAGAAATTGTGGAGCATCAAAGTACCCCTAATTTTATTTTTTAAAATATGTGAAATCTACTAAAAAATTGCCTCATACAAAAGCGTCTAAAATTCAAGAAAATCGTATATATATTTACTTCGCGCCTTAGAGTGAGAAAAAAACCACTTTCTTACAATACTCTCTTTCTTCTCACCATCATCAATTAGTGATAATTCTTCAAAGGGATAAACAACAATAACACACGATGTGAAATCTTGATAAAGATTGGTACACTCTAAGAAGCTTTCTCAATGCTCCAACTAGGGTTGTGCAAAAAATCCGGTTATGAGACCGAAATCCAAACCAGATTCAAATCTATTTTAAATATTCGGTAAAAATGATATATGGTTATAATCTGATTTATTTATCAACTGGTTGGATACTCACTCATATTTTATATTTGAATTTGGTTTTTATCCTGTTTTTATCCACTTAACTCCCAAAAACTCTAAATTCCCAAAACGCAAAAATGATTCTAATTTTGCTATCACCCCATCGGCCTTCCACCTTTCGGCAGCATTTTCCGATAATTTATTACTAACTTCATTGAGTTATTACTAACTTCATTTAATCAATTGTTTATTTCTAATAAATCATATTGTATGATAACTAGTTAATTAATTAAGTCATTTAATATTTATTGAGGAAAACTTAAATATGATAGATTAAATATTTTAAATATAACTTTTTAAATTACTGATTTTTAAAAGATGAATTTTTTCAAAATGTTACATTAATATGTTACGTTGAAAATGATATTGAGATTTAGATATTGCTCAAACTTAACTTAATTATAAATGCTCGAGGCAAAAATTAATATATTAAATCTATTAGATATTTTAAATTTACTAAATCTTGTGGTGGTGGTGTCCATCTCGGTCTTGTAAGCAAACTTTCAAGTGTTTTTATTTTCTACGGTTTTATTATGGTGTAATCATTGTTAAATTTAATCCAATAAACTTTTAAGTTGTATTTTCTTTGGTTTTAGTAATAAGCAATTTATTGAACTAGTATGAATTAGAATCGGTGGTCTTAATGAAGTAAAGTAATAACTCAATTTTAATTACAAGTTATTATAAGCAATTGAACATATTCAATTTTAATCACAAGAGAAAACAATTGTCTGGTTGATATATGTTTTTTATTGAGCTTTCATTTTATAAAAATAAGTTTTTTTAAATAATCGGCTTTTAAATTATAAATAAATTATTTTTAAAAAATAATTATTAAAAAATAATCAAATTTTAACCGGTTTTGAGAAAATATCAATTTTAAAATTGATTTTTTTTAAACCAATTGGTTAATTAGAAACTGGTTATTTAACCATAACCAATTTTGCAATTGGTTTTATAACCGGTTTTATACCAAATAATATATTAGTTATAAATCTAAATCCATATATTGGTTTTAAAATGGATATGTTTTGGTTTTTAAAAAAAATCAACCATTCCTTTATTATGCTTATTTTTTTCTTTTTCTTTCGATTTGTGCTTGCTTATTTTCATATATTTTTCTTTCTAGAGTGATCGGTTCATACCAAATAGAAGTTTGATGGATCTTGATCAAGCCCATTGTTTGCTCACTACTAGATCAACCAAAAATATTCACAATTAAAATTTCAATGTACTCTTTTCTGTTGATTTTTTCTTATAAAGTTTTCGACTTTTAGATTTCAAAAAAAAACAATTCTTGATCAAATTCTTGAGATTAATCTGATTTTAATCTTTTCTTTATTTATTTCAATGTTGAAATTGTCCATTTTATTCTTTCTTATAAGTTTTTGATTTTTCAATTTCAATACTTTCAAGAAAAGTAATTCTTGATCAAATTGTTGAGGATTGTTTTTTATTTGAATGTTGAATTCGTTTATTCTACTAAAGTGGGGTTTTATCTTGCTTTATTTAACATCTTCTTCTTGTTATAATGACATGAAGGTATAGACAGAATTGGATGAGCAGCTGACTTTGGATTTAGATGGGAAGCCATTTCAGATGTGGGTTTTTAGGGGATGTCCAAAATCAAATAAAAAATATATTTGTCATATCGATGTGTTGCGACAACAAGACAATACTGAATTTCAAATTAACTGCAATCAACGTACTCGTCAAAAACTTGCCTCTGGTTTGGTTTTGGTTTCATTTTAATCCATTTGTCAAATAAATTTATTTGTCTATGCAAAATGCACCTATCTGTTTTAAGGGTGCCCTTGTTCAACTGCAATATAACTCATGTGTGGAAACTAATAGATGCTGATATATGACTTACAAACCAAATGTATTGACTTTTATTAAAGTGGAATATTGATTTTCTTTATTTGCACATGATATCCTCTACTTAGTAAAAACTTTTTGTTTTTCATAATTAGTGGAATTTCCCAACAGCTAGAATTGGTGTAGTATTTTATTTTGCTGAGATAGTTGATGTTTATGTGGAGATGAACTTAGGCATTCTCATATTATAATTAATAAATCAAAATATGCTTAAATGTTCACATTCCTTTTGAAGGGATCAATAAGATAAATCTTGTGTTGTAATCTGATTGGATTAATTGATTAATTGTGGTTGCAGAAGGAATCAAAGGTATTAGATGCACCGGAAATCGGGAATGATTTCTACACAAACACAATGGATTGGGGGAAAACAATATTCTAGTTGTTACTTTAGGAAAAGAAATGTACATGTGAAACTCTATTACTGCTCATGTGTCTCAGTTGTTTAAATCCAATGACAATAATTATCCAACTAGTGTTTTCTGGTCAAAGGATTCAAAGTATTTGGCAACTTGATTTATGCACTCTAATCTTCATCTCGATGATGTTGTCACTTCCAAGTTGGTAAATATGCATGCATCTCTCTCTATTCATTTGCTTGGTTTCACAGTGGATTTATTCTTGCTTGGTTTCTAATTTTCAGATAAGAAAGCTAGAAGGTCACAGTGAAAGGACAACAACTCTAGCATGGAATGGAAATATTTTACCTTCTAGAAGCCATGACGAATCTATAATCAACCATGATGGTAACTAAATATTTTCTTGTGGCAATAAAATAACATTTTGTTGTATTATGATCTTCTTATGTGCAGTTAGAGCAAGAAGTAACGTGACTTCCCAGATAGAAGGATACAGAGAAGTAATTTGTATGGGAGTTAAATAAAATGAACTCATCAAAATTATTGCATTGTTAAAAAGACTACAATGCATCTATCAAAGCATTTGCTTGGTGCCCTTATGATTCATTTGTGCTTTCTTCTGCAGGTAGTGTCGATGATGGATGTATTAAGCTATGGAATGTACAAAAGGGAACCAACATTTGCAATATAGATACTAAAGCTGAGATTTCTATATTAGAATGGAATAGACAGTACAAGGAGATATTAAGTGGCCATGGCTTTAGTCCAAGTGCAGAACACAACCAACTTTGCTTGTGGGAATATCCATCTATGACTAAAGTCGGAACCTTGGGCACTCATACTTTGAGAGTCCTCCATCTATCTCAGGTGAATTAAGAGACGTTTGAGTCTAATTAGAATATTTAACTATTAATTTACTTACTTACTAACTGGTTATATTATGCTCTTATGTCTTGCAAAGTCCAGATGGGTTAACAGTTGTTTGAGCTGGAGCCGATGAGTCTCTTTGCTTTTGGAATGTTTTTGGACCACATGCTACTAAAACAAAAGATAATTTGGGTTTGGATAACTTTTCATCTATGAAGATAATATTGATAAGACGATGAAAAACATAAAAACTTGTTATCCTAGGATTGCATTTTTTTGTATAAATTAGTAGTTTTCATAGTGTTTACTATGACAATGATTTTAAAATTGATTATACATATTTTTTATAAAGAAAAATAACTTTTGTATTTTTATCCAACACAAATGGGAAAGTTCATCCAAATTAACTATCATGTTAATTTTGTTTTATTTTTATTTTAAACAAAGTTCCCCTTTCAAATAAATTTTTTCATTTTATTTTTATAAGAATTAAATTCAAAACAATTCATATATGCAGAACAAAATACATATATAATTTAAATAAAAAAAAAACTTCCTTAATATAAATGCTAGAAATATAATGAACACATCTTAAAATGTAGCAACAATGTTGTTAAATTTAATAATTGAAATGTTATTACATATTGTTGTTATTATTATTATGAATGAAAGGATCCTTGCTAATAAATTTTAAAGGGAACATAATAATGTTGATAACAATTTTTAAAATTAGTTAATTTAAAAATAAAAATAAAAACTAACAACTTAAAATCAAAAAGCAATTTGAGTGTTTTGAGATTTGAAAATTAAAAGCTAAAACCAGAATAGGTCTTAGTCATGAATTTTAATCTCTTTGGTTTTAAAAATGAAGCAATTTCCTAAAGATATGTTTACTTCTATTTTTGTTTTCACTAATAAAATTAACATTAGAAAAAATATTAAGAGTATTTTTAAAAATATAAAAAAAAAAATTAATAATTTTGAAAATTCAAAAAAATGACAACCAAATGTCATTCCAATCACAATCATATAAAGTAAAAATAAAAATAAACCTCGTGACCATGTTAGTAATATTTTAAGAAATCTCCACACACACAAAATTGCTATAAATTTGATTACACAAGTACTTCGATCATTATTAAAAACAAATTCAAATTGTGATACTAGAATACATTCAAAAGCCTTGTTCCCGATATCTTCTTTCTCTATTTGTTTTTGTTTTCTGTTTCTTTTTTTAATAAAACCAATAAAAAAGATTCAAATTTAGAAACAAAGACACATTTAATGCAACCAATCTCATTTGAGAAATTCATTCAGATACATTCTTTGTGTACTATTGCTTAAAGTTACACAAATTCGAGATAACCTTTAATTTTTTTTTTTTTTTTTTTGCAGAGGTTAACAAATAACAAGGAAAATTCAACCATCCCACTTGATGGAAAAGAATTTTAGATAAATCATAAAGAAGATTAATTGTAAAAACCTTGTACATATTCTCAATGGAAACCTATACATATTCATGAAAATGAACATAAAGAAGAGATTAACTACGGAAAAAAAAATGGTGGCAACAAACAAGTTTTACTGTTGGATTGCAAAACTGATCGGTAGTGGCTACTATGATAGTTTCTTGAGAGAGGTAATTATGTAGATAGAGTAGACGTTCCTATTTTGGAAGAAAATTCAAGAAACTATATATTTAAAAATAAAAAGTAAGTTGTGGGATTGTGAGCACATGATCTATTTTAAAGTTCAACACGCTTTTGTTCATTTCTTCAAATAGTTCTTCGTAATATGTAGCACTCTTTTTCTGAGAGTTAATTAAGTGTAATTAATTTTCTAATTTTCATATAAAATATATATCCCTTTTGGTTATAATAGTGACCAAGTTTTGAGGTCAATTTTTTACTTATAATAGAGACTAAAGGAAGTATGACAAAAATGAATAAACTAAGGACTGTATTATCAAAAGGCCAATTCCATCAAAGAAATCATATAAGGGCCTATTGGATAACCAACTAATATTATACAAGTGAGTAAGATATTGTCTCTTTTCAAAAGAAATGCAGCTTTTAAAAAAATTCTGATAACATCAAAATCTTAATAGTTTTCACATAATAACTATCGAGGTCTAGAGCAAGTAGTTGGTTCACAATATGTTGTGAACCGCAAATACCGGGTTTTATTCTTACTCATAAAATAATTCACATGATAAGACTTCATACTATTATTATTGCATGTATGAAGCATTAATTTAGAATAATGACAATAGAGAGAAAAATTTGCAGCTTGAAGTCACTAATCCTGTATAGATACACACCTACCTGGTACAAAATATAAGCCATTTTGAACTTTGTCTACTCTAGACAAAAACAAAAAACAAAAAAATTCACTCATTCTGTATTCTAATCAGTATCACTATCAGCAAATATCTCAGGAGTAGGCGTAGTTTCACTAGTTGTTGACTTCTCTTCTTCCTCTCTTCGTTTCCTCTCCTCCTCTCTCTCCCTCTCCGCAATTACAGCCTTAGCTTGCTCAAGTCTTGAACTTACTACTTCCCAAGACACAAGCTTATCCATGAACACTGATATATAATCAGGACGCCGGTTCTGCAAAATAATAGGATAGTCTAAGTTATATATACTAATTTATTAATCAAACAAAACTCTAAAAGATAATGAACATTGTAGCTGTGAATTACATCTCACCTGATAGTCAAGGTAGTAAGCATGCTGTACAAAAGTGAAGTATAAATCACAAAGTTAGTAATTTGTAATTGATAAAATAATAGTTTTAAAGTCATTGAATCACTAAAAGAATCTTTGATTAATACCTCCCAGACATCAATGGTAAGGAGTGGCTGCAAAAAAAAAATATAAAATCTCATTAGATACTTCTAGTTCTATTCTACCCCAGCATTCATCTTTCATAACATTTAAAATAATTAAATAATGATAGTTAATATAACAATATAACTAGTCCTTAGTACTTACATGATGATGGCTCCAAACAAGGGGGTTCACAGCATTAGGACTCTTCAGGATTACTAGCTTTTTGTCCTCATCATTTGCAAGAGGATTTACAGCATTTCCAACATCAAGTCTGTTTTCTTTATCTGTATTTCATAGATGACAAGAAGAAAAAAAAAAGTAAAGACCTTATGCGAAGTCAGATATGCCAAAAATTAAATTAAACTTCCAAAAATGAGTATATGGTGGGAAGGGTAAATTACTGACATGCAAGCCATGCCCATCCTGAACCAAATTGTGTTGAAGCAGCGAGCTTGAACTGATCAACAAATTTTTCAAATGAACCAAAGTCTCTTTCAATCAGTTTTAGAAGTTCCCCAGATGGCTTTCCACCACCACCAGGTTTCATGGACTCCCAGAAGAAATCATGGTTCCATACCTGTAATAAAATTGAACAGTATTACTAAGCTGTGAATCTGAAATGTAAGTTAGATTTCATGGTTATAAGAATGCATGCCTGTGCTGCATTGTTAAAAGCTGGGAGAATGTCGCCATTATTGTACGCAATAACTATAGTTTCCTCTAGTGACTTTCCTTCTAGATCTGTTCCTTCAATTTGCTTGTTCAAGTTATCAACATAAGCTCTGTGGTGCTTTCCCCAATGGTACTCAAATGTATCCTGGCTCATAATTGGCTCCAAAGCATTCTGAAAATTTTCATTATCGAAAATATTGGTTAATTATGTATTAGCAGTCAAATGTCAAAATCCCAGCATGCGCATGACAGATGTATAGGTCATTTCGAGAACTATATGAATCTCGCTTGTTTAATCAGTTCAATGTAATTAATATGACACATAGAAAGAAGTTAAATGGCCAGTTGTAATAAAGTTAAAGTTGCACAACAGAGTAACCGATGATTGAGGTAAACCAAAAGCTAGTAATCTCGCTCAAACAACTGAACAGACTCCAAGTCCTCTCCTTTCACTCAATTCACTGACACAACGTTGTGGTGGTGGTGATGATGATGATCATAATAATAATGATGATGATACATTTAAATGCAGCGGCATCATAAGAAAAAAAGTAAGGGAAAATCACAGTTGGAACAACACCAACAAAAATTCTGGAAGGAAGAATATCGAAAAGAAGATCATATAGAGAAAAAGAAACAACAAAAACAAATGGAAATAAATATTGAATTATAGAGGTAAATTTTCCAGTAATTCAAGCTGATAATGATGATAAACCATTTCAAAGCTACTTAGATGACTCAAATCAAGACATTTCGGTACAACTGTATAAAACTCCTAGCTATCACATTTATGTTTTAACAATGACGCATGTTTGTTATTAAAAGCCTTTGCCCTTACAATAACTTTAACTGAGATGATTGAGTTCTTCAATGCATTAATTTTTAACTTTCTCTATTGATGAAAGCTTACATGCCAAAATTTTGCAAACATTCAAATTTGAAAATGAAGACAACCCCATTTTCATGTTTCATAAGCATAGGTCCCCATATCCCCCATGACAAATTTAGATTACTTGAAATTCAATTAACTCTAACAGGTAACCAGAGTATTTGACAAACTTTAGATCTTACCAATGGATATGGCGGTGGCTTCAGCTCAAACTTTGCAGTGACTTTAGTTGCCCCAGCTTTCCTTATGCATCTTGCCTGCAGTATTCAATAGGCAAACTTCAAAACTGAGCATGTTTTTCCAGCCAATGAAACAAAGTAAAAGGTCTAATACAATATGATATGACAAGTAAAAGGGATGTTGTTAGTTTGAGGTTGAGATTGATGTTGTAAAAAGGAGAAACCATTCATATTCATATCAAATTTTTAACATCTTTTTCCCTAATTTGTTTCCCTAATTTCCCATTCAGAGGTGTGGAAATTTTCTTTTAAAATTATAGACTACTTTTGATTACTAGATCAGACGTGCTCTCAGTTATGCGATTTAAAAGGATAATAGACCTGACATTTATTATGCAAAAGTGTAAGTAAACCAGCCTCAATGAGCAGAAAACAAACATCTAGCATAACATCATAGTTCAATTTTGCCCATTTCTGGATGAAAATGTATTATTGAAGAGTGCTTGGAATCCCCCTTCAAAATATTTTCTGGAAGACAACAATTAACCCCTGGTTTACAACTTGATAAAAAGACAAACAAATTGTATATTTTTATGGTGAAAAAGTTGAACAAAAGAAAACCCTATTTCTTAAAAAATTGAAAGATGAATGAGTTTTTTATATACATAGGATGGGTTCAAAATTAGAGTAAGATAGTATTAATGAGGGTAATTGAGATGTAATAATAAAAGAGTTGGAGAAGCAAAAACCTGATTGTTAGAGGATTTGAAGGTAGAAGCCAGATTTTGGAAGCCTGCAAACAAAACAAGAAAGGAAGTCATATATAAAGAGAAAATGGAAGCGAGAGACGAAGAGGAAGAGAGAAAGAGAAAAACCATTGGAATGGGATGAAAGAAAAGCGGAAGATGAAAGGTAACAAGTAGTAGCGTCGGGTGTGGAAAGTGATAGCAATTTCATCTTTTGCGACTCGCTGCTTCCAAGTGACCTACTGATAACTAGTTCAAAATGTGTTTTCGTCTCTCATCTTATATCCTGATATACTTGAGCTACCTGACGTCACCACTTGGTAGTACCCTTCAAAAATGTCGCCATCCTCCCGACATATTTCAACATCTTGTGCCAGTTTCTACTCATTATTATTTAAACTTTTCACCCCAAAAGTCTTTCAAATTAAATTGTTAGTCAAAATTCGTTGTTTACCTTTGCATTGCAACCTCATGATGCTGGTATCGAAGGACAACCTAACTTATGGGAAGTTATACCTTGTTCTCCCAATTTTACAACTATCAAACAATTCAAATTTTTCCAGTACATAAGAAGTTTTAAGAAAATATAAATAAATAAAATTTATGAGATTTTTTATACAAAAGATTAATCAGATTTTTTTTAAAAAAAGTTCTAGTATATAAGATTAAAAATATGTTTATCAAAAAATATTTTTAAAATTTTTCGGTACATAAGATTAAAAAAATTGTGTATAAGTAAATTATTTGTACCGAAAAATTAGTAAAAAAGTTTTTTGGTACACATTTTTTTTAAAAAAATTAGTTAAAAAAATGAATTAAATAAATAACAAAAGAATAAAAACAAAATTAAAATGAAAATTAAAAAGATTTCTGAAAAATTTGTAATTTCAAAATTTTTCGATAATGAGTTGTATTTCGAAAATATTAAAAAAAAAAATTTATAGTTTCGAAAAACTTTACATAAGTTTTCCGATATTAGAAATTTTAAAAACAAATTTTTCGATATAAAAAATTTTAAAAGTAAATTTTTTGATATTAGAAAATTTAAAAATAAGTTTTTCGAAATGTAATTTCTGTATTGAAAAATTTGAAAAAAAAAATTCAAAAAAAAAATTGATAATCATTTCGTTGTAGATGAAACTCATGATGAATCAAAAAGGGGACAAATGTCTCTTATGTTAATATTTGTTCACAAAGTTGGTTTAATACAAGAGCGATTTTTTTTTTGTGGCACATATTAAAGACACTAGAGCTTTAACTCTAAAAGAAGAAGTATGTGATATATTTTCTCAACATAATCTTGATGTTTCTAACATGCGTGGTCAAGAGTATGATGGTGCTAGTAATATGAGAGGAGAATGGAACGGTTTACAAGCACTATTTATGAAAAATTGTCCTTATGATTACTATGTTCATTATTTTGCTCATCGATTGCAACTTGTTTTGGTTAGTGCATCAAGAGAAGTTGGTCTAATTCATAAATTTTTTAGAAGCTCACTTTTGTTGTTAATGTTGTTTGTTCTTCTAATAAGCGTCATGATGAGTTACAAGGTGCTCAATTAGAGGAAATTGCACATTTGCTAGAAATTGATGAAATTGTAACGGGTAAAGGTATAAATCAAATTGGTACTTTAAAACGAGCTGGGGATACTCGTTGGGGATCACATTTCTCTTCTATTTGTAGCTTGATAAATATGTATGAGGCAACTTGTATTGTTTTTAAAAAAAATTACAAATGAAAGAGCAAGTTATTATACATGTGGGGATGCTGATAGTGCTTATAATTATTTGAAGGCGTTTGATTTTATATTTATCTTGCATTTGATGAAAGAAATGATGGGGATAACTGAAATACTTTGTCAAACCTTACAACAACAATCTCACGATATAGTTAATGTCATGTGTTTGGTTGGAACAACAAAGTATCTTATTCAAGCATTGAGAGAAGATGGTTGGGATAAATTATTTACTGAAGTGAAGACTTTTTGTGAAAAACATGATATTGAAAATCCTGATCTCAACGATGTTCATTCAACAACAAGATTTGGACGCTCTCGTCTTCAACAAGGTCAGGTTACAATAGAGCATTATTTTAGAGTTGAAATATTTTTTCCATTGATCAACAATTACAAGAGTTGAATAACAGATTTAGTGAGCAAGCAATGGATTTGTTAACTCTAAGTTGTGCTTTGACTCCTAAGGATAACTATAAAGCTTTTAACATTGAAAAAATTTGCACTCTAGTTGAAAAATATTACCTTATAGATTTCAACATGCAAGAGAAGATTAATTTGAAATTTCAACTCCAATATTTCTTGGTTGATGCTCGTCAAGATTTAAATTTGAAGAATTTATCAACTATCCAAGAATTGTGCTCATGTTTGGTTGCAACTGAAAAGACGCAAAAATTTCTACTTGATTGATAGACTACTTCGTCTTATCATAACTCTTCCGGTTTCGACTGCCATAACTGAAAGATCTTTTTCAGCAATGAAAATTATTAAATCAAGGTTAAGAAATAAGATGGAAACTGATTTTTTGGCAGATAGCATGGTAGTTTATATTGAAATGGTAATTGTTGCAAGTATCAATTTTGAGTCTATTATTAATGATTTCAAGTTAATTAAAGAGCGAAAAGCATTACTTTAAGGTATTTTTAAGTCATGTAGTTAAATTATTTGATACTTCACTTTGTGAGTATTACAACTTAAGCATGGTAGTTTATATTGAAATGGTAATTGTTGCAAGTATCAATTTTGAGTCTATTATTGATGATTTCAAGTTAATTAAAGAGCGAAAAGCATTACTTTAAGATATTTTTAAGTCATGTAGTTAAATTATTTGATACTTCACTTTGTGAGTATTACAACTTAATTTTTTGTTATATAATATTATTTATATATTTAATTTATATATTTAATTTATATATTATATTTTTATGTCAGTCACCCCAAACTTTTCAGTCAAGCTCCGCCACTGAAGATCAGTTAAGGAAAAAAAACATAACTCAACTCTTTGCATAACATCTTAAGAAAATGATTTCTTGTTGACCAACTACAAATTGGGGTTATTAGTACCTCTAAGTGTTAGCTTACGACCTTGCACAGAGAATTCCATCTGAAGCTTATTAAAATCACATAAAATTTGGACAAGGGATTTTTACCGTTGAATACCAAGGATCAAGTAATAACAAACCAAAGGAAGGACAATGGCATCAGTTGTAATTTTGTTTGTTGTAAGACCCATTGAAACCCACGATAGATATATGGAGCATCTAACACATGTCATCCACCCCCACTCACACTTAAAGGAAAAACTGCTTAAAGCTTACAACCGGATTTTTTTTTTTTTTTGCAACTTTAATATCTAACAAATTGTGTGGGCTTTCACTATCAAGCAAGATTTGGAGCAATGTCTTATTATGTAAACCAAAAATGTGTATTGTCAAGATGAATTAAATCCTCATATGGTTGTGGTAAGGCTAGGGAAAGGTCATCCTCGTACAAAGAGTCGTCATCTAAATGCACCATTGATTTTGTCGGAGTTAGGGGTAGACATGCACCCAATGCTCGATTCGAAACCAAATAAACCAGACTCCAAAAAAGTCAAATGGGCGGATGAAAGAGGGTTGTCGTGTCAGCAATTGAAACTGACCGAACAAGCATGCATATATCAATATACAACTTTACATCCTAAAAATTTTATAGTGTTATTTGACCAAAAAATAAACATCTCGAAACTCACAATATGTCACTATCATATAGCCTAGCATGTATAGGCTTTACTTAAAGTTAAAGGGAAGAGAGCTATTGCTTCGAAAAACGGAAATAGTCATTTATTTAACTATAGGGTTTAATATGTTTGTAGTCCCTCTAAATATATCAATTTTTTATTTTTACTCCCTCTAAAAGTTTCCTTCGAACTTTGATCATTTTAAATTTTATGTTACCAATTGTGAACTACATATTTTTGATAACGACAAGACCACCAATTATGGACAATGCAATAAGATCAAAAAGAAGATCAAAATGTCTTCACAATAAGCTTCAACATCCAAATAATAAATGATAAAATGTAAAGGTATATGATACAAATCAATAGTTCAAATACTTGAGAACAATTTATATTTACATATGCATTTAACATATTTTCAAAAGTCAAAACAACATTAACAAAACATTTAAAATCATATTTTTGACTAAGTACAAAAGTGTATTCGAATACACCATGTTGTATTCGAATACAACTTAAGTCAGAGGCAAAAATTTAAATGTTGTATTCGACTACACACATTTGTAGTCGAATACAAGTTAAGTCAGTGACAAAATTTCTTTTTGTGTATTCGACTACACACATATGTAGTCGAATACAAGCTAAGTCGGTAGCTAATTTTCATTAATCTGTATTCGACTACACCAATGTGAATTCGAATACAAGATGTAAAATTTGAATATTTTTGAACGTTACAAAGAGGTGTATTCGAATACACATATCCTTTATTCGAATACAACTGAAAACATTACAATTTTTCAGAACTGGGATGGCTCTAGAACATTGTAATTTTTCATCAAACCTCTTGAATCAATGGCCACGAATCTGAAGGGATGTTTATGGAGTATAAATACCCCATAACTTCAGATCAAAGGTTAACAATCCTTGAATCCATACATTGAATAACTTTGAAACAAAATTATGATTTTCTACTAAGTACTTGCATTCCATTTTCATATCATTCTATAAAGTTCTCAAGTACTTGAATTGCTATTAAGTTGTTTATCAATATACCACATCTTAGACTCATTCAAACCTTATTGTATCAGTTGTAAAAGATAGCTTCATCTAAGATAGTGGTGTGCTATCTTAGAAGAGTTGTTAGAAGTTTGTAGCAAGAATCCCAGGGTGGGAGTTGTACATTTTCTGACAAGTATTGGATTAATCTCTTGTGGTGTGCAAGAGGACTGGACGTACCCTTGGTTATAAGGGGAACCAGTATAAATCTTGAAGTGTCCATTTACTTACTGCAATTTATTATTAAGTCTTTTCTTAAACTTAGAAAATTCAACTACCATATCACTAAAAACAAGAAAATTATCAACACCTAATTAA
>JBBPBS010000115.1:4287236-4327585 GCA_037974835.1 Cicer judaicum | reverse complement strand
CCCCCCCCCCCCCCCCCCCCCCCCCCCCCCCTCTTAGGCGTACTTCTGTACTTACACCAATTTTATTTCATGACATGTCATTGATAAGACTTTAGTGAAACACACAACAATACATTGAAATAGGTATTTTCTTCTACATTTTTTGTTTAAGAGAGGAAGAGAGATAGTGAAATAAAGAGAGATGCTAAGAGGAGAATGTGTGAGAGATAGAAGGAAGGTAGAGGAGGAATGGATGGACATACAACAATAATTTCATTATTTAAAAGCCCAACTAGTATTTAATGGTATGATGTTATGAAATGTTTCGCTTCAAGGAGAAAACACAAGCATGCAACACGAAATTAGTAGTCTATGAAACCAATATGAATTGGTGGTTAAACGACTACGAAGGTTAGACCTCTATATTTTAGATTTATGCTTCTTTTTATTTGTCTTTCTTTCCTTTTGATTCTTGTGAGGATTTCAAAGAGAGTGTAAATGAGAGGAATATTTTTTCTTTTTGGATTTCATGATCTTTGTCAAAAGATTATGGATTTTGAAAGAAAAATTTGAACATGTTAATATTGAAACCGACTAATTCTTCATCCGACTAATCCATCATCTAACTAATCTAGGACCCGACTTATCCAATGAAGCAAATGGTAGGAAATGGGTGTTGTATTACAAACCGAGGTTTTGGAAGATAAGAGGTTTGGGTCTGGATCCAACCAAAATTGACTAGTTGTCCAGCCCTAGTCGGAGTACCATCGAGGAGAAACATTGGTTGCACTTGTATAACCAAACCCTGACATTTTTCCCATCAAAACGTGGAAATTCAGTTTTTGAGATTCGCGTAGAGTAGGCTTGCATGGTTATATGCCAGTAAACGACCACCGAAAAATTCATTCTCACTTTGGTTGGACTGTGTACAAGTCATGTTGCAAATAATCCATACCCACGCCACTATGAAGAGCTAACTCTTCAAAATGGTTATGCATGTCGATGTAACACTCATTCATCAACTTTTCCAAATCGAAAATGGAACGCGACATCAGTGGTGCAAACGACATACTCAATGATCGAAGGATGTTGATACCAATTGTAATAGGATATTTTGGATATTAGAGAACTAACCGTTAATTAATATCTCTTTTAACTCAAGAATTTCTATGTTAAAGAATGACATTCGTTGAAATTAAAAGTGCATGAATGATCGGAGAATGATGAGAGGATGTTTTGATTTCTAAATTCTTATTATTCATAGTAAAATATGTTACACTGATATGAAAAATAAGTTGGCTACAAGGCCAACCAATCATTACCTTGCCATTGACAATTAATAGAGGAATATAGTACACTAAAAATGATGACTTATGGCAATTAGAATAATCTTACTAAAAGATAAAACAAATTACGAGATAATTCTAAATAAAAGAAATATTAATTTATTTGAAAAAAAAAACAAAGGAAAAAGTTGTCACACTATTCTTCTATGCATATTTATATCGATTAGTACACATAATAAATTTATAAATTTATCTTTTCTTCATTATTGATAGTTTAGGCACAACCCTTCTCGATGGCCCTTGAACTCATCTTCCATCAAAAGACTAAAAATTGTTCTACACAATGCTAAAATGTCTTTCCAAGTATTACTATGTGTGGCAAAAGTTGGTATATAAAGTTGATATGTAGCACACTCTATGGAGACAAGAGTAGTATTGCATAGCTCTGCATAACCATGGTTGCATTGCATTAGGACAAGATGTGGAAATTATGGCGACTTTAAAGATATTTTTGTCAAAAATTATATTGGTTGTGTCAGGATGATAGGGCGATGATATTTCCTCCACCATCGAGAGAAGCTACACAGGAGGTGTTAATCCTAGTCAATGAAGTGAAGATGAAATTGGTCTTTTGGTTCGAAATCAACATTCAAGGACCAATAAAATTGAATGTCTACATAAGTTGCCAACTTATTCACGTCATTTTCACGGAACCATCTAGCATTGGGAAACGTTGAACGGTAAGAAAGTAAAAGTAACGGGAAAAAATAAGAAGGTTAAAAGTTGGTTTCTTTTATATTTTTACTCTCCTGTTCTCCACTAAATAGAGAGATGACTTTTTGATCAACTTTCCATAAATTAAAAACTTATCATTTTTGTGTTTCTTCAAAATTTGTTTCGTACTAACTTTTTGATCAACTTTCCATAAATTAAAAACTTATCATTTTTGTGTTTCTTCAAAATTTGTTTTGTATTAAATAGCACAACTCTTTAGTATTTTTCAATATTTAAATTGAGATGATAAATAATTAAGGTGTTATTAAAAAAAATGATTAATTTCATAGAAGTTAACAAAATTAGTCAATTTTTTAGATGTAAATAACTTGAAACAACATTAACAAATGATTGAGGGAAATAGTTTTCAAGTTAGAGTGACATGAATATCATGAATTCAACTTCTCATTCCAACAAATAGTTTTCAAGTTGCATAACTCATTTTTAAGACTTATTAAGTCCCAACCTAATTCAACTTCTCCTTTCAACAAATATTTTTCAAGTTGCATAACTCATTTTTAAGACTTGTTACGTCCCAACCATTTTGTGCCTTTGTCGTGGAAGTTTTAAAAATTATTGAGAGAACTTTGTTCACCCGAAACATTAGAGTAACTTCTTATTTCTCGTATATTTCTCATATCTTCTCTCTCCATCTCACAATTAATATCACTTTTATTCATTTCACACATATTAAAAAATAATATAAATAAAAGAAAGAGAATTACCATTTTTCCAAATTTTTCTTCATTACTGAGGTCACCATCATAAATACAAAGTATAATTAATATTTTCAAAATATTGTACATAGTAATAATTAATATAATTGAAAAAGATAAATTAAAATTACTTTAAAAATTAAGAATGAAATTGATTGTGAGACAATTATCTTGAAGTTACATATGGTAAAGTGAGAGGTGGAATATGTTTGATGATAATGTGGAGTCATGTCTTGCGATTGACCCATTTTTTCTACTTCATCATTTTGGAGAGATTGTAATGCTTTAATCTTTTTTGAAGGAAAAACTTATCTTGAAACCATCACATGGTTTATGGGGTATAGATCCAAGTTCAACGCAATATTTCACTATTGGTGGCAGCCACCAACCCATGTACGAACATTCTTCACCTCTACAATGACTCCTCTGTCCAACCATGCGATAAGAATGTTTTGAGTGAGACCACAATTGGTGAGATGAAAAGTTTCTCAGAGTTTATCTCTCTCTTTCAATGATGAAATCACACTTTCTTCTATCACGAGTAAATTACACGAGAGGACCCATTCTCATGCACAACACACTAATGATGCAAGTCAACACGGAAGGATAACCAACGGCTAGAGCGATAGCAAAAGAACTCAATTTGCAATTGCAGCCGTGGGTGCATCGGTGTTTGAAAGTTGAATGAGGTATCAAATTTGTGAGCACAGAGGAGATGCGGTCATGATGGGAGATGGTGACTAGCTAAAGGGGCAGCCAATGAATTTGAAAATGTCTACTTTTATTTCAATGATGGGATTCCCAATTAAATGTAAATGAAACTAATCTTGCCTGTTAAAGAAAGTCTTAGTGATTGCAGAAATATTTCTGCAGGCTATTTTCACACAAATAAATAAAATCATAATGTTTAATTCTTAGTTGAACCCTCAAACTCAGAGTGTTGATAGGTACATAAATGGCTAGCATACATTATTCTTCTGATGTTGATAATCATTAAACATTTACACTTACCAAACAAGCTTCAGGGGTAGAAGAAGAACACTTAAAAAATAGCGCAAAGAATAACTATATTTCATCAAATAACAAACTAGTGGTTACTCTGTGTTGAAGAAAAGTCCATAGCATAATGTTTTATGGAGTTCATGGAAAATTAAGCCCAAACTCTTTTCCTTGGCACAAGATCTGATGTCTTTATTTCATCTATCTTTGCTGCTACAATGAAATCATTCATACTTAATCCACCTGCAAAAATTTGAACCCTTTCAAATGTCATGTTGTAAGATGAGAACTTATATTTAGGAACTAGACCAATAGCAACTAAATTCAAAATCACCAATGATACTAAAAGTGGTGGCAACAACAAAGTAGTTGGACTAAGTGGTTAATGAACTACAGTTAACGTCAAATCGATCAGGAGTGTCCAAGTTCAAACCAAGTGGTTGGCCAAGTTTTACCTACCTTTTGGCCGAACTCCAAATTCTAAGGTCTCTATCCCTAGGAATCATAGAGTTAAGACAAAAAAAGTAATGTAAGAACTTTCTTTCTTCTTATACAAGTATATTTTATGGTTGTTTTACATAAATCAAGATTTTAAGGTTATTTTATACAAATCAGGGAATTGCTTTGTCAATGAACAAAATTGAATTATACCTTTACCTTTTCATTGTCCCAATCACCATTTACTCTGTCTCTTTTTTTATGTACGTGTAAAATAATTGACGAGTAAAAATATAACTGGCAAAAAATGAGTAATGTAACCTTAAAATTTGAAAGTTACAAATAAAGACTCCCTCTGTATCAAATTAAATGTCATATTTGAGTAGTGCATGATTTTTAAGGAAATGGTTAATTGAATTTATTTTAATAGTAAAATTAGTATCATTTACAAAAACACATTTGTTACATATAGTCAGTGAAGTAGTTAAGTAGAGTGAAATTCAATAATTAAGAATATATTAGTGGAAAAAATAATAAATGTTGTATTGGCATTCTAAAGAGACAATAACTTTGGGATGGAAAAAAAATTACAAATGAGACACTTTTTATAAAAACGGTATTGGTCTAAGGCTTACCAATGGATGCAGTCCATAGTTCTGCTCTGACTTGATTTGGTTGTTCGATGTGGATATTGGGGAAATGGCCTGCAACTTCTACAACCTTATAGATTCTGTTGATGAGTTCAACTCCACATTTAAAATCTCTCAATTTCCACAAGCATTGAAGTTTAAGTGCACCTTCAACATTCACAAGTCTCCAACCCAAAACCTACATAAATGAAGACAAAAATGTTTAACAAGCTAGAAAAAGGTAAAATGGACTTTTATCAAATTTTTCTCAGGTTCTTCTTCTGTATATAGCCTGAAAACCGTATGTTTGCAATAATAAAAAGTTAACTTTTCAGGTTAATAAGCGAAACCAAAACTCATAATCGAATGTGCATCTGAGACAGAAAATTGACACACACCTTGGCTTCAAAAACCAAACGAAATTCACAAAAATTTCATAGTAGAGCAGCATAAAAGTGGTTGGCTCATTGGTTTTGGCCAGAAACATGACATTCACCAGATTTTGAGCAGTATCCAAATATTATGGTCAACAGATTTTGATCACAAAAACCAGAAATTCAAAAGCCCTTAGTGCTTCATAATTTCATATCACTTTTTCTCATACAAAATAGTCAATATATTACTTGAATCTAATATCAATAATTGTACACTATCAATAAACTTTCTCATGAAAACATATTGGGATAAGGATGAATTGTTACTACCTTTCTTACAAGCTGGGTAGCATCATGTTCAGAAATGGGGTGCTGTAAAGGTGAAATGGAAGTACAATCCTGCTGAGAAAGAGAGAGAGCAGAGATATTTGGGATAAGGATTTTGTGTTCAGTGTTAACATTGCCCAAAACTTTTTCACCGAACTTACTTTCCAACTCAGCTGGGAAAGGATCTCTGGCTCCAAAATCCCCCAAGAAATCGTTCGCCAAGGACCGGAGTGAGGAAAACCCAGTACGGTCATGGATCTGGAATGAAGGGTGGTGGTTTATTTTGGTGGTGAAGATGGTGGGGTGCACCTGCAACAGCGAAGATGGTGAACTTACGGTACAACTGTATAAAACTCCTGGCTACCACATTTATGTTGTAACAATGACAAATGTTTGTTAAGTTACAAGCCTTTGCCCTTACAATAACTGTAACTGAGATGCTTGAGTTCTTCAATGCTTTAATTTTTAACTTTCTCTATTGATGGAAGCTTACATGCCAAAATTTTGCAAACATTCAAATTTGAAAATAAAGACAGCCCCGTTTCCATGTTTCATAAGCACAGGTCCCCGACTCCCCTATGACAAATTTAGATTACTTGAAATTCAATTAACTCTGACTGGTAAACAGAGTATCTAACAAACTTTAGATCTTACCAGCGGATATGAGGGTAGCTTCAGCTCAAACTTTGCAGTGACTTCAGTTGCCCCAGCTTTCCTTATGCATCTTCCCTGCAGTATTCAATAAGCAAACTTCAAAACTGAGCATGTTTTTCCAACTAAAAATCTCTCAAATTGAAAGGGAAGAAAAAGGCAGCTGTTAGACAAAATAGAACGAAAGGCATTCCATCAAGTTCTCAAATTGTCACGAGTGTCTATGTGTCAGTGTCATGTTTGGTGATCGTATTTGTGCCAATAATTCATAGTTAAACAGTGTATTTATCATCATCCTAAGCTCAAACAAAAAGGGCAGACTACCTAGCTAGGAAAAACTGTAGATGTGAAGATGGATGGAGTGAGTGCAATTAGAAACCTATTGAACAACAAAAAGTAAATAATAATAACAATAATAATAATAATAATAATAATAGTAGTAGTAGTAAAAAGAAAAAGTAGAACAAAAGAAAACCCCATTTCTTAAACAATTGAAAGATGAATGAGTTTTTTATATACATAGGATGGATTCAAAATAAGAGTAAGATAGTAGAAATGAGGGTAATTGAGATGTAATAATAAAAGAGTTGGAGAAACAAAAACCTGATTGTTAGAGAATTTGAAGGTAGAAGCCAGATTTTGGAAGCCTGCAAACAAAACAAGAAACGAAGTCATATATAAAGAAAAAATGGAAGAGATAGACGAAGAGGAAGAGAGAAAGAGAAAAACCATTGGAGTGGGATGGAAGAAAAGCGGAAGATGAAAGGTAACAAGTAGTAGCGTCGGGTGTGGAAAGTGATAGCAATTTCATCTCTTCTTCAACCCTGCTTTGCTTGTGCGAGTCACTGCTTCCTAGTGAGATACTGATAAGTCATTCAAAATGTGTTTTCGGCTCTTATCTTATCTCCAATATAAAAACAGTAATACACGTGGCCTGTTTTAGGCGAATAAAACATGTTTCTCTAATGATCAACATGCTTTGGTCGCAAAATTTTAATATTATAAAAAGCCATTTGTTTTTCAAATTAAATACATAAAATTATATTACAAAAAATTAAAATACTAATAATGTATCTAACAAAAAAATCAGTATATTATTTCGATGTTTTTACTATTTTATATTCGCCTTAATAAATAAATCTCTAGATAAAAATAAACCATATAATAACAAAATTAAAAAGTATATAATTTTTTTATCAATAAAAAATATATTTAATAAATTCGAAAAAAAGTGGCAAGTTATGTTCTACGTACAAATATTTCCCTTCAATTAAATATAACTTGCCAATTAAACTATTTTCTTCAAAATACAATTACTTCACAAAATTTGAAATAGAAAATTTACGTTTCATAATGTAATTTTTCTATGTCACTTTTTTGGTGATGAAATCTCTATTTCACTGCAAATTTTCTTGTTTTTATTCTATTGACCAATTTTTTTTGTTAGTGATGATATGTGTTTTTTTGGACCAATTATTATTTTCTTTTGACGGTATTTTATGAATTTGTTTTATTTTTTAATTATGTTAGATTTATTCAAAGATAGAAGTACAAAAGTAACCTCCAATAGTAGAAATTGAAGTTGAAACACAATAAAAATCTACTGTATGATTCTCCTGTGACTACACATTTATATGATGTTATTATTTTCAGTTTGTTGTATAGTACTTATGATTTATATTTATAAATGCACGCATTGCTTCATTGTTTTTTGCTTCAAACCTAATGAAGCTTTACATTTGTAGAGTTATATATTTTTAAAAACTGATTCACTTTTATGTTATTTATAGTTTAGCATATGGATTATGGATTGTATATAATTTTATTTGCATTCAGAGGTTACATATGTTTTTAAATCCCATGAAAAAAATGCATTTAAATCTCATAAAAATAAAAAAATAAAAGATGCATGGAAATGAACATTGATAATATTTTATTAGGTCTCTAAATAATCAAACTAACCACGGGATATATTTTTTTCTTAGATTATTATTATTATTATTATTATTATTATTATTATTATTATAATAGATGTCTCAAAAAATGTTCAATGTTGACTCTTATTATTTTTTGTAAAAACTAAATTTAATAAAAATGAATAGCAAATATAATATTTACGAAAAAATACATTTTGAAGTTCTTTAAGTTACATGAAAATAATATATTAGTCCTTTATATTTTTCATAATAAGATATTCGTTTATTTATCTTTTGGTAAAATTTTATCTTTTTATGTTTGTAAATGTTTACACCATTAATCTTAATTTAAAATTAACAAAATTGAAATTTAAAATTCTCTAATTTTTTCGAATAGACTCATGTAATTATTAAGGATTTTGATTGAAATAATCATAAGAACATAACTCATCAATCAACTTTTAGAAAAATAAATAAACAACAGACAGCTCAAGAGAGATTTATTTTAAGATTTTCAAAATTAAATGTGAAATTTACGGGAAAACAAATAATAATGAATAATGTATATAATATATACAAAAAATACATCTTGAAGTTATTTAAGTTACATTAAATTAACATATTAGTTCTTTATATTTTTTCATAATAAGATAGTCATTTATTTGTTTATTGGTATAAAATTTTTCTTTTTATGTTTGTAGATATTTACACCGTTAATCCTAATTTAAAATTAGTAAAATTGAAATTTAAAATTCTCTAATTTTTTTGAATAAACTCATGTAATTCTTAAGGGTTTTGATTAAAATAATCACAAGAACATAAATCATCAATCTACTTTTATAAAAAAAAAATGAATAATGAATATAATATTTACAAAAAATACATCTTAAAGTTCTTTAAGTTATATGAAAATTACATATTAGTTCTTTATATTTTTTCATAACAAGATAGTCGTTTATTTATCTTGTGGTTTAAAGTTTATCTTTTTATGTTTGTAAACATTTACACTGTTAATCCTAATTTAAAATTAGCAAAATTGAAATTTAAAATTCAAAATTCTCTTATTTTTTCGAAAAAAACTCATATAATTCTTAAAGGTGCGCTTGTATAACCAAACCCTAACATTTTTCCATCAAAATGTTGAAATTATGTTTTTGACATACTCATAAAGTAGGCATTGTAGGGTTATCTGCCTGTGGATGACCAACAAAAAATTCATTCTCTCATTGGTTGGACTGGGTACAAGTCATGTTGCAAGTAATGTCCAAACCCACACCACTCTGAAGAACTAACTCTTCAAAATGGTTATGCATGTCGACGTGACACTTGTTCATCAATTTTTCCAAATAAAAAATGGAACGCGACAACAATGAATGTTGATATGAAGTGTAATAGGATATTTTGGATATTAGGGAAGTAGCCGTTAATATCCCTTTTAACCCAAAAATTTCTATATTGAGAATGATATTCGTTGAAATTAAATGTGCATAAATGATCAGAGAATGATAAAAGGTTGTTTTGATTTCTAAATTCTTATTATTCATAGGCAAAAAAGCTATACTTATATGATAATTAAGTTGGCTACAAAGCTAACCAATCATTACCTCGCCATTGACAACTAATGGTGGAATCTAGTGCACTAAAAATGATGGCTTATAGTAAATAGAATAATCCTACTAAAAGAAAAAAAAAATACTACATAATTCTAAATAAAAGAAATATCAAGTTATTTGAAAAAAAAATTAAGAAAAAATCATCACATGATTTTTTTATGCATACTAGTATAATACTCGTGCTATCGCATGAGTGGTGCGTCGTTTATATATTTTTATTTAATTAAATATTTTTTTATAATAAATAAAACAAAATTAATGTAGTTAATTATTGTAGTCGATAATTATGAAACTAATGTATTAGTTGTACTTAAAATTATTAACATGATAACAAAATAATTTATGATATGGTTGTAATTCTGAGAGTTAAAATTTCATTAAGATTTATTAGTGATGGTATTGTGGTTGCTATGAAGTATCTCAAATAATATTGATTTGTAGAAAACAATTTTTCAAGACAATGGACATGCAAGTTAGAATGAAACCATAGTAATAATATAATTTGAGCCATTGATTAAAACATTTAATAATAAATCATAGTTTACTAAAATATGTTTTACATGTAAAGAAATCTACATTAGAACTTTCATCCATACATTATCAATCGTTGTTGGTTGAATTTTGATGTTTAATTAGTGATGTATTATCAATGACTTTTGTAATGTCGAAAGATAACTTCATTTCTTGTATTTTTTCGCATCAAGGATCATAATCTGCACCAACGCTGTATAACATAATTTGCATCAAATATCATAATCTGCACCAAAGGCACGTAACATAATCTGTATAACTTATGTTGTATTATGCAACAAAAACAAAAACAAAATACTATTATTTAAGATAGTAATCAATTTGTTCTTTAGTCATATATAATTTTTTACAAATAAAAATATAAGAATAATCACTGAGTTTATATTTTTTCAATAGACAATATATCAATATTTTTCCATATTACTGTTCGTAATTAATCAATTAAATACCAATACTATAATAATAACATTGAAGCAAAAAGTGTATTTGTGTTTAGTGTTTACATAAATACTTGAGGTAGTTATTGTTTCATGATTGGCGGTTAATTTTTTTTTCCATGATAAATCTAAAATTTTATTTATATCATGATAAGCAATATTATATGGTTTAATCTTACCAAAAACTACATTGACAATGGTAAACCAATTTAGGAACAATAAATATTTGATATTGCTTAACCAAAAACTTTATCAATATTTCACAAAATACATAATTGTCATTAAACCGTACATTTTCAAACCATATTGATTTTGAGAACTATACTATACTAAATTGACATTATTGATTGATATTAATTGTTAAAAAAAAAATATGACTTGATTTTCTATAAAATAAACGAATCAAATTTTTTTTATTTTTATAAAAAAAATAGATACAAAATCAACAACAACACCATCTTCTTATTCCCTTCGTTTTTCCCAAATTTTATATTTTCCAACATTATTAACAACCCTATATTTCTCTAATCAAAACACCAAATTTAAGTGGACAATGTTGTAATTTTGAAAACGTGCGGTTAACATTTCAAGTGGGAAACCGATGAACCGGCAATGGTTTTTCTATTCTCTTTCTTTCATGATTTGGATATAGTATATTAAATACTAATATTATATATATTTTTTGATTCCAAATACAAACGAATGAGTTTGAAGGAGGAAGTTACAAACCTTGAACAAACTGGTATCACATATTGTAGCAACCCTTTCTTTATGTTGTTCCATTTGCGATTTTCTTCTTCTTGAATCTCTCTGATTTTGTTCTTCGTAAATATGTTTGATTTTCTTCTCTGTGTTGCAGTGTGTAAACCAAAAATATTTGAAAGTGACAAAAATTTGAAGGAGTTGGTTACTTGAAATATTTGAAAGTGACAAAAATTTGAAGGAGTTGGTTATGTACAAAAAGTTAGAGTAAGTTACAATTGTGACACTAAAACTTTTGCAAAGGTTAAATTTATGAAGAACAAAATTGTATTTTTAATATAGTTGAGAATTGTTATAGTATATTGTAGATTTCTATATTATTGCATGGATTAATACACATAATAATTTTACAAATTTATCTTTTCCTCATTGTTGAGAGTTTAAGCACAACCCCATTTAATGACCTTTGATCTCATGCACCATCAAAAGACTAAAAAATATTATACACAATATTAAAATGTATTTTTAAAGTATTACTATGTACTACAAAAGTTAGTATATAAAGTTGATGAGTAGCATATTCTATGGAGACAAGAGTAGTATTGTACAACCATGATTGCACAACTATGTAACTTTTAATTATCTGGGTTAATATTTTGTAGCATTAGAACGAGAGGTTGATATTATGGTTAATTTAACATACTTTGTCAAAAGTTATATTGGCCATGTTAGAATGATTGAATAGTGATATTTCCTCCACCATTGAGAAAGCCATAGGGCAGGCGTTCATCCTAGTTAATGAAATAAATATGAAATTAGTCTTCTAGATCGAAATCAACATTCAAAGATCAATAAAATTGAATGTCCATGTAAGTTGCAAAATCATCCATGT
The DNA here is from genome assembly GCA_037974835.1 of Cicer judaicum. Lineage (NCBI taxonomy): Eukaryota > Viridiplantae > Streptophyta > Magnoliopsida > Fabales > Fabaceae > Cicer > Cicer judaicum. The sequence goes on along the minus strand of JBBPBS010000115.1, from coordinate 4,315,321 downwards.
TATTTTCACGAAATCATATACATATAGGATCTAGCATTTTCCAATATTTAAAATGAGATGATAAATAATTAGGGTGTTATTAGAAAAAGATCATTAATTCCATAGAAGTTAATTCATTAAGTTGATTTTTTAAGTGTGAATAACTTTGAAACAATATTTACAAAATGATTGAGGTAGTATTAGTTTTCAAGATAGAGAAACTACAACCTAAAGATCATGATTTTGACATAACTTTGAAACAACTTTGAAATAACTCATTTTTAAGACTTGCTATATCGCAACCTAAAAGATCATGATTTTGACCAAATTTAGATATTGATGGTTCAAATATTATTGTGGAAGTTTCAAATATTATTGGAGAAATATATTTACTCAAAATATTAGAGTAGCTTCTTATTTCTCATATCATCTATCTCCATCTCACAATAAAATATCACTTTTATTCATTTCACATATATTAAAAATTAATATATATGAGAAAGAGAATTATCATTTTTCCATATTTTTCTTCTTAACTATTGGTGTATTTCTCGCTATCATAAATACAAAATAGAATTAATGTTTTCAAAGTAACGTGCATAGTAATAATTGAATGATATAATTGAAAAAAAAAAAGATAATTAAAATTACTTTGAAAGTTAAGAATGACATTCATTTTGAGACAATTATCTTGAACTTACATATACGGAGGGGTGGAACATGTTTGATGACAATGTGGGGTCGTGTCTTGCAAATGACCAACTCTTTTTGTTATTTTTCTACTTCATCATTTTGGAGAGATCGTAATGCTTTAATCTTTGAAGGAAAAATTTATTCTCAAATCATCATGTGGTTTGTTGTATAGATCCAAGTTCAACACATTATTTCTTTGTCATTCCATTTTTCTTTATTATCTCCTTCATTGTTGGTGGCATACACCAACCCCATGTCCGCACATTCTTCATTTGTACAATGATGGGATTAAAAGTGTCTCGTGTTTCTCTCTCTCTTTGAATGATGAAATCTCAGTTTCTTCTCTCATGTGTAATTTACACGAGAGGATCCATTCCTGTGCATAATTGATTAATGATGCAAGTTAACAGGGAAGGAGAACCAATGACTAGAGCGATAGCAAAAACAAAAACCGAATTTGCAATTGCAGTAATTGGTGCAATAAGGTTTGATAATTTAATGGGGAAATGGCTTGCAACTTCTACAACCTTACAGATTGATTATGTTGATGAGTTCAACTCCACATTTAAAATCTCTCAATTTCCACAAGCATTGAAGTTTAAGTACAAATTTAACATTCACAAGTCTCCAACCCATAAATGAACACAAAAATTTTTAAGTAGCTAAAACAAGGTAAAATAGACTTTTATCAAATCTACAGTGTAAGAATTCTTTATCAAGGCAAATAATATACTAAACACAATATTTCGAGTATGCATGATTAAACTTTACTATAAAAAAATTAAATAATTTCAAATTCTTAAAACTTGTTAATGTATCTACAACAAGCCCTCTCACCACCTTAATTGATATATATTGATAACGTTCTTTTAAAATTTACTTAGAACCAAGGTTAGAATAGTAAAATAGTAGCAAAAATAAAACAAGTGTTTAAGGAAGGTCACACAACCTTTCTTTCTAATCTTCTTTCTCACTCACGAGAATAAAACACAACTTTAGCCTAATTAATTTGTTACCAAGTTACAAACTCTCAAAATCCTGAGGACACCCCAACACTAGCTATTGTTCATCATCTCATTCATCCATCAATTTTTCTCTCATTTCCAAAATCTTTCAAAAATAGAAGCTCTCTAAAATATCTCTGAAAGTGCCATGAGCCCTTGCATGTGCAATTCACTCTCTCAAATTCCAATAATCAACCAAATAGTATTAAAGAGAGATAAAGATCATATGGGGAAATAGTCAAAGCTGAAATAAGGCACAAACGATTTAAGAAATAAAGAGCTGATAAGAACAAGCAACTTCCATAAACCAGCTCAAGTTGAAGGGGATTTGTTCATAGAATACCGTTAGTTCTTTTCTAGAACTTATTTCACATTTTGCACGTGGGTTATGGGCTCGATTTCGATTTTACTTTAGTAATTCAAATTGATTTATGGATTTGAAATGATAAGATTCTTACACAATTGAAAGTAAGGGAAAAACTGTGAGGTTTAGCATGTAGAAGACATTTGCAACCTGCATTTAGTTTTCTAAACCCATTTATTATGCATATGTTGTGTGAATGATTATGGTATTATTGATTGAAAGAGTGAGGATAAATTATTAGTTGACTAATTAATACGCTCTTTGTGTTAACGTATTTTCTAAACACTCTTTGATACGTTTCTATTTCTAGTCAATTCTTACTTTCTAACGCGTGTCTATTTTTGATTAATTTTTCTCCTTGATGCATTTTTTCATTTATGATCAATTCTACCTATGATCCTTCCTTTTTTTGGGTGCCTTTGATTCTTCTTTCTTATGCTTTCTCTAATGCTTCCTCTGAGTTTGTCTTTGATCATGCTTTGTCTATGTTTTCCTCTGACCATGCTTCCTTTGAGTATGCCTTTGATCATGTTTCCTCTGAGTCTACCTTTGATCATGTTTCCTCTAAATCTGCCTCTGATCATGCTTCCTCTAAGTCTGCCTCTGATCATGATTTCTCTAAGTTTGCCTTTGATTATGCCTCTTTTAAGTTTACCTTTGATCATGCTTCCTTTGAGTTTGCCTCTAATTATGCTTCCTCTCATTCTGCCTCTGATCATGATTCCTTAGATTCTACCTCTAATCATATTGCCTTTGATCCAAGTATACTCATGAATTCATGTATTTGGTATATGTATATCACTAATTATGCTACTTCAAATTAGAGTAGAGTCTGATGACTAATGTGAACCATAACATTATACTCTATTGTGAACCATAATTTGGTATATGTATATCACTAATTATGCTACTTTAATTGATGTTGAGACATGCATTTCATACATGGTGTAAGAAAGTATGTTGCATTGCATAAATAAGACGACAATATGCATGATCTAAAGAAATACAGTGGAACATTTAAGTTTTGCTTCAAACATTAAACAATGGGTAAAGGTAAGACAATGGGGATGCTTATTGAGGGTCATGGCTAGACCACCTTTACAAGGGACTCCAATTATTTTGAGGACCCGCATTAGGATAATTGGAGAAACTTTTCCATACTCTTAGGAAAAGAAATGATCATGAAGTTTTCCTAAAATTTAGAAAGGAAATGATCATGATAATTGAAGGAGCCCTTAGTGCTTCATAATTTTTTTTATTCTTGTACAAAATAGTCAATATTACTTGAATCTAATATCAATAATGGTACACTTTCAATAAGCTTTCTCATGAAAACATATTGGGATAAGGATGAATTTTTACTACCTTTCTTTCAAGCTAGGTAGCATCATGTTGAGAAATAGGGTGTTGTAAAGGTGAAATAGGAGTACAATCTTGCTTAGAATGAGATAAAGTAGAGATATTTGTGATAAAGATTTTGTGATCAATGTTAATATTACCCAAAAAAATTTCATCGAACTTACTTTCCAACTCAACTAGGATCTCTGGCTCTAAAATCCCCCAAGAAACCATTCGCCAATAATTGAAGTGAGGATAACCCAATATTGTGGTGGATATGGAATGAAGGGTGGTGGTTTATTTTGGTGGTGAAAATGGTGGGGTGCACCTTCACCATAGGGAATAGTAATATAAACTTAGATGTTGTCATTATTATAAAGTACTATTGCTAGATATATACTCACACTATCTAGTGTGTTTCTTTATTGGGTTGAGTTGATTGTGAAACTCAATTGGAGTAAGTGTTTGTGTGGATTTTTTTTTGTGTGCATTAGTGGATAGATTTAACAGTGGAGGAAATTCTAATTTCACTTTTCCTTTGTCTATTTGCTTGCTTGCTCCTTTCATTGTTTTCTCAAATACTCATTTTACTATTTTTTTATGCAAATTTATATTATTGTAATAGAGTATAAGAGGTATTTTAACCTTATAGGATAAAATGATATTACTTTACTTCATTTTTTGGAACAATATAAAGTTGAAGGAAAAAAAAAACAGGAGAGTGGAAAGTTTATGAATTTTTTTGCTTCCTTCGTTTGACTTTCTAATTAACAGTGAAAGAAAGAAACGTTTGTGTGAGTCTCATGTCAAAAATTAGATGTCTTCAATTTGAAGAGAAAGTGTGTTGGAAACATTTTTAAAACAAAAAGTTTTAAAAGTATTTTATTTTAAATTATAATGATAACATAATAATACTAGTCATATCATCCAACCAATAAATATCTATTTATATAGGGGTATGAATGTAATTCAATAAATATATGTTTTTGTTTTATTTTTTAGGCTAAATTACATATGCGGTCTTTTAACTTAATTTCAGGTAACGTTTTAGTCCTTTATATTTTTTTTCCCGAGTTGATCTTTTATTTTAATTTTAAGTGACAATGTGATATTTTATGTTTTAAAATGTCAACAATGTTGTCCTTTTTTTTTTTACAAAAATTCAAAAAAATCATCAAATTTTTTAAACAAAATCCATAAAATTCATTATCATCTTCAATAAAATATAGATTTAATCAAATTCATAACTTAAATCTTGAAATAAACTCATATTTTTATTCTTTATTTGATGTTGTTGGAAATAAAAATATGAGTGTAATTGAATATTTGAGTTATAGATTTGATAAAATTTGCATTATATTGAAGATGATTATTAATTTTATGGGTTTTGGTTAAAAAATTTGATGATTTTTTTTGAATTTTTGTATAAAAAAGGATAACATTGTTGAAATTTTAAAAAATAAAATATCAAATTGTCACTTAAAATTAAAATAAAGGAACAACTCGGGAAAAAAAAAGATAAAGGACTAAAACGTTACCTGAAAATAAGTTAAGGGGCCACTGATATAATTTAGCCTATTTTTTACCTTTCTTTCCTTTCACTTTCACTTCAACCAAACAACTAGCAAATCATCTTACTTTCTACCAACTTTCCTTCACTTTCTTTCTTTTAAGAATCTTTCCACTCAATTTCTTTTCGTTCATTTTTTTTGTCATCCAAATATAACATACAAATGGAGACACTCTAACCATGGATTATATCGCTTCTTTAATGGCATTGTCATTTATTACACCTTTCATTACTACCTATAATTGCACACACATAGTAATACGTTAATAGCAATGATACACATACATCCTATATTTTCTAACATTCATTAAACACCTCATTTTCTTCCTATTTATCTCTTTCTATCACATCATCAACATATCACATATATTACATCACTATTTTTTATTTCTTATTTTCTCAAGAACGCAAGGTGTATAAACCCAAAGTAGTGTCCACCAAACGTTTTTGATAAGTTAAAAGAAATGCAAAAGGAGTACCACTTAATTCTTTTTTTTGAAGTAAGCGCTATGTTAGAGTAGCAACACGATTTTAAAAAAATAGAGAGAGAGCAAAATCTCAAACAAGGAACACAAGACATTTTATCATGGAGTTTAGCAAAGTGTGCATGCGTCTTCGACTGTAGAGCAGTTGTAATCCCATCTTCTTAGATGAATGAGTTAGAATTTATATAACATTAATTGTGTTTAAATACTAGTTATAAGGTTCAAATTACAATAATACTCGTTGCGCTTGCTCGCATCCCTACCGACTTGATAATGTATGTGAGAAAAACTCAACATACTACTTAATTTTATACTAACTAAATATAATTAATTAGTAAAAAGGTAACAACACATAACACACAATATAATTGAACACACCAACTCTAATATATCAGTTAATATAACACATTTTTAAAAGCCTAATTTATCTAAACTTATTAAAACATATGGAAATTTAAAACTTTTCAAAATCATTTCACTCGTACGAGTAAATGACATCACATGCCTCATGTCACTTATTCATAAAACAAACTTCAATTAAGATTTATAGCATAGATATTAGTCATAAAATAAATAACATCCAAACATGTATAAAGGAAAAACTGAAATAGTAGTTTCTTTCGCCCCCGATGAGCTCAAATTCTATGAGTACAAACGTTAAATTACTATCAAATATATAAAAAAATAAGATCTAAATGAAAAACAAAGAAATATAATAACAAATCCTCCAAGTGATCGCATCGACATCATATACCAACGACTCGCTATCTGTAACCTACTAAACATCTACGTCCAACAACGCTAAACACAAGAACCAAAAGGTGAGTAATCAAATCATGTTAAAATGTAAGGAATGAAATAATAATTTGCACAAATACATTCACATCATCATACACAACAACTACTATCATAACACGAGGATCAACATAAATGACTAATTATGAATTTCAATAGTAAGTACATAAATTCATATTACTTAATCAAATGGCACACATGTATGCAATGCAAGTAATATGCTTTTCACACAATGCAACACTTCTAAAAAATGTGGTACCACACTACTCTAAATTATTTGGGCAGAACATGACATTTCGTTCTTTTCTTTGATGAACACATTCAATTCCTTCTAGATTCTCTCTACATCAAACTCTATGGCTCACTATTTGGTGTCTAGCCAAGGGTATTGATTGTGTTGCACAATATCTCTTAACATTGATCGTAACTCAAAGGCCTAACATATTGTACTTTCCGATGTCACTAAGTTACTTAGCCCTTCTATGATTATGAATGTGACCTAAGACATAATCGTTTTGAAGGTCTAAGCCCTCGTGTCTATTGTCCTCCCCTCGTTGTCTTAAGTCATTTATGACTCTCTTTATTTTACAATGAATGTCACTATAGCAAAAACTCAAAATGAATGTCATTTTCACTTTACAATGTTAACTTTAATATTTTTTTCATTTGTACCATTCAATTATTACTTTGTACGCCATTTTCAAAGCATTAATTCTACTTTGCATTAATGATAGTAGAAAATGCACCAATAATTATTAAGAGTGATTTGATAAAATAACTATTTTCTTTGTTTAATTTATTATATATTTAAATATGCGTGTAAGAAGTTTAAAAAATATTTATTTTGAAAGGATTAATAGATGATTTTTTTTCTTTAATATGCCTTTTTTTTTTAAATTTCAATGTACCCTTCTTTGAAGTATCTTACTTTTTGAACTTTCACTAGTTTGCATCTTAGATGCGGCCATATAAAGAAAAAAAAAATTGCTCATGACATTGGTTACATTATGAGGATATGGCCTTCTACTCGATTATTTTTTTTTCCTTTTTTATGTTAAATAATATGAAAATGAAAAAATTAATAAATAAATCAGTAACAATATAAAAATGATTAAAATTAGTAAACAAAATACAAAAAATTATAGAAACTAAGTAGAGTTTTCTGCATTTGGATAATAATTTAGTTTATGATGGGGTAACTGATCCCTATTGAACTAAATCAAAATGATTTTTTTAAGGAGCCATTCAAACCAAACTAAATTATTATTTGTGTGATGAGCACTCTCATACTCGTTTGTTTGAGTTTTTATTCCACTAAAATGTATTTATATTTGTTTCATTTGCTTCTGACGGATGGTTATAGTAAATAACAACATGAGAAATAGACACGAAGTAACAATTTAATATCTTAAGCATTAAAACTAATTATGTATTTTTTCATTATAACATCTTTGATTAGTCTTTTTTTTTTTTAATTGTAGTATACCAAATAATTAATTAATCACATATGAATACGATATGATGTTTAAAGCTCTTAAATACATAGATTTAAAAATAGTCTTACTCATATTAGAGTTAATGAATGTTAAGTATAAAATGTATACTATACAGAAACTATGTCAATTACCTGATGATAATATATTATATTGCCCGAATATTATAATAATTTATAAATTTTTTTTGTATTTTTTATTTAAAAAAAATATTGAAAATTTGAAATCCATAATAAATAGAAGATGGCTTGAGTTAAAAAAAAAGGTATAAGGCCCACCAGTAAAAAATATTGTAAAGGGCCACGGTGGGTTAGAGACGTACGACAGTGCCCAATCAAATTAAATCAAATAAATAAAATAATATAAAGGAGTAGATGACTCGGATACGAGCAACGAACAGAAGAAAGAAAGGGTTTTCATTTTTGAGAAGAGAAACACAAAATTTCGAAAGGAGACGGCCGCGTTGGAATCGTATCGAATTAGAGTTTGAGAGCCATGGCTTTTAACAACGGACTTAGATCTGCTGCTAAGCTTATCGCTTCTTCTGAATCCTCTCTCTCTAAATCAGGTCAAAATCCACCCTTTTCTCTTTAATCTCATTATCATTAAAACGGCGACGTTTCCTATACACTTTTTTTGTTGTTGAAATCGATTAGGGATGAGGGCGGTTCTGTCAGGGCGTGATTTTCTGAATTTTTTTTTATTTATAATTTCGATTTTATTTTGCTTTTTCGTAAACAATTTAATTTAAACTGTTTCGTGGATTGTGGATTTAAAGTTATTATTGGGGCATATGATTCGTTTTTCATAATTTATTATTCTCTCAAATTAGTGATGGAAATGTTCTTACTTGTTAATATTGTAAGAGGTTTGATTTGTTAAATGGAGGGCAGAGTAAAATCTGATATTTTAAATTGCGATTGGGTCTTGGTTTTTGTTATATTGCGATCTGTGAACCACCGACACACGACACTGATAGGCAAGTACCGGTAACAATTTAAGAAAACAGAAGTGGTTGGATGTAACAATATGAGTTAGTCTTGTGTCGGACAGCATACTCACCGTAAACACAAGTCTAGGTTTGTTATCCTTGAAATTATGAACAATTGTAGATACCTGTAAATTCAATTTGAATTTCAATCACTATGTCGTTGCATAAGGGGGAGGAGTTTTGAAGATTGCATTTATCTCTAGACCTCCCAAACAATTACCCTTCTCAATCTTAACATGCACCATAAAATATCTCTTACGTCATTTTTTGCTTTCGTTGTTTGCATTCAAACATATGCATGGGTCACTATTAAGCTTGAGTTTCATTGAAGCTTGTCCTTCATTGCTGTTGTTTTGGTGATAAATTAAGGTCTGAATTTAAGTTTAATTAGCACACAATCTGGTATTACACCAGAGCATCATTAATATAACCTTCGTTGGATATATATACACACACTTATATGGGGAACATATCCATTGAGAATAGTTTAATATTTATTTGAGTCACATGGATTCTTTTTGTCATTGGTTTAAAATAGGTGGCTTAGATAGTTATTTGTTTGCTCAGTTTGTAAAGTATGTGGTTTTGAATTTGTTGTACACTGTTCAAATCGTATCGAACCCACTATTTTAATTACTTGTTTCATTTATCCTGAGTGCCAACATAGTGGGGATGCTGGTTGACATAGTGATGCTTTTGCACTCTACTGTTTTGTATAGAAAAATAAGTGGCTTATATTAAAAGGTCATTTTATCAACCTCACGGGACACTTTCATCACAGTTTTTTCTTTTCCTATCATCTTAATTCCCATATTTGATCAAAATACCCAGATCACCACACGTCTGTAGACCCAACTGTGGATGAAAATACACAAAGTACCTCCCTCATACTTCCACATAGAGCCCCATCCTTCGATGCTTTACAAGAATCAACCTTCAGTTTCAAGTATTTATAAATAATAAATTATGTATTTCATTTTTTAAACAAAAACATAACACAAATATTCAATGGAGTTGTGACAGTGAGTAGAGGTTTTCATTCAACTGGCATGAAGAGGATGGGTGGACACGGCCACGGTGATCCAGAATATATGCATTCATATCACATGTACAACTTGGACAAGATGAAGCATCAGGGGTTGAAAATGTCCCTTGCTGTGTTCACTGCTTTCAGCATTGGTGTTGCAGTTCCTGTTTATGCAGTCATTTTTCAGCAAAAGAAGACAGCTTCTGCTTGATTCATCTTCATTTGCAACAATAATAAGGTGGATTTAGACTAGCATATTGGTTTTGGTGGTTGTTGTCGTTTTACTTTGAACTTTGTTCATGTTTAATCTTCCATATGGATTTTCCATATGTCTCTTGTAATAATCAATTTATGTGTACTGCCAAATACCTGTGCTTGGACATTTTTATGTCTTAGAAAGATATATAGTTGTAATGTTCTTTTTCAGGTGTTTCATCAATGGGTTGATAAGGTTTGCAATTAACTAGCATTTGTTACTTCATATATATATGACCCCAAAAGGTACCAAAACTGAACGACTTGACAGATCTCTCTGGTTTGATTCCTAGTAGACTCTTGTGAGAACAATTACTAAGTAATTTGTTTTAGACTCAGAATTTGACACGATATTTGATTGGATTGGACTCTATCTTTGTTCGTTATACAAAATGAATACTAGTACTAGATTTCACTAAAATTTTATTTATGTTATTTTTCCCTATTTATATTGTATTTTATTTCAAATAATACATAAAAGTAAACATTGAAAATATTTTGAAAGTGTGAAACTTTGTTACTAAAATAAAATATATTTGTAAAATATTAAGTTTATTATATAAGAATTAGTTTAATTGACAATGTTGATGTTGTTAGGTTGAATATTTTTTAAAGAGTGTCATTTCGTCTACACAAAAAGAAATGAGTTCAACTATGTCATTTATCAATAAGCTCATGCAGCTTGCAGAGGGAATTGAAGGGTAAAGTATTCATACCTGTGATTAAACTTAAACTTTATTTGTGATTTGATATTGTTGAAATCAAACTGGTTGAATGACCAAATAATATAAACCAAAGACGGTGTTGGTAAAAAATAACTCAAAGGTTCAAGGTGTAGAAATAAGGGTTCTATGACATGAGATGTATTAATTCGGAAAAATTGTAATAATATTATTCTATTTATCTATTATTTGGAGCAATAGTAATAGTTGCTATATTTTTGAAAAGGAAATGTACTTAAACTTAATAGTTTTAAATTTTTTTTTCATAAAATAACCGGTAATTTTTTTTTAAAATTCTTTTCGGAATTGATAAAAACAATATGTTTAGTCGTAACAAAATCTTTTAGAGTAAACATCTTTACTTCAAAAGAAAATTTACGTCAAATAAATTTTAATAATGATAATTCGACGGCCCCTAAGCTAATCATTAAAACTCTTAATCGAAGGAAACTAGGTATCATCTAGATCCTACGTAACTCGTTCTATAAAGTCTATGGCGTCCAACCCGGTTCCACAGTAATAACAAGGGTCACCAATCCAAAAATAACATATATGCACATATGAAGCAAATAACATTTACAAAGTTAACAAATTGTACATATATCAATTATCATCAACCAAATATAGACATGCATATCATATATACTCAACATATATCTTCAGCAAAAGACTCAAAAAGAGACTTGAATCACAAATGTGCAATCGCTTATAGACTAATACAATCCACGAAATTGTAGTCATTCATAGACTAGCACAGTGATATCTATCATAGACCATCAAGATTCAATAATCTCTGCAAGAAAAAGGTGGGTTCATTTCTTATAACTACACCCTATGATCCATCACAATCACCACGTAACTATGATATGCATGAGCATACGATTCCCCATATATGCTAACACATTTCTATTTTTCATGTAGTATAACATGTGTCAACACTTTTCAATACATATTCATAAAACAATATTTAAACAACTTGAATCATATATCCACGTATGAAAATCAAGTAAATACATTCCCACATATGACACATATATAGTAGTATAACATACACACATTAATAGAATCTCATAAACAAATATAACCTATGCATGTTATACTAAAAGGTTGAAGGTGACTTTACCTTTTAGAGCTTTCATAATTCAAGCAAACTTATGTTATTGAATAATTTTCACACAATCAAAGTCTCGAATCCGTCTACTTCTTTAAACCTTTGGCTAAGGAAATGGACTAATTAGAATAGGATCCAAATTCTTAACAAAACTTATTCGTTTAGGCTAAAAGGTATCTTAGCTGATGTGGATTTGAGTACTTCCACGTGAGATTGAAGATCTAACCAAATGATTCTTTTAAATAAAGTGACAAAATAAAAAGGAAAATAAAGAAATAAATATAGATTAGATTGAGAAATGAAGAAGACACCACAATTAAGGATGACTGATAAGCCAATGTAGGATCGCCACAATGGTAAGGAAGTCATTGGTAAGATTCCAACAAGTTCTAATCCAAGAACTTAAAAAGGAGACACATCTCACTCACAATTCTCATTAGAGAAATTCTAATTCATTTTAAATTTATCCAAAATGAGACTCTTACAAGGTATTTAAAGAAAAATTTACCTTATTTCTAAAATGAGACAAAAGACAATTCTCTACACGCATATTGGACTTACACCACTTAACTAAAATTATTACAATTCGAATTAAACATAAATAAAACTAAAAACTATTATAAAATCTTGACATACAATATTATTTATTTTTTCTCCTAATTAATTCATTTTAGGTACTCATCACTGTACCTAGGGCTTACTTTTCTCAATGTAAATATGATATATGTTAATGAGACATAAAAACTTTTTAGAAGAATATTTGTTGATAAAGCGCTTATTACTTGATTCCAAACTTACATTAGTCCAAAATACGTTTATACCAAAAATAGAATTATTATATGATTTCTTTATAATGATAGAAAATTTTGCAGGTATAGCGTTTCTAAGTTCCAAAATTTTAGCATAAAACCATAACTTCACGATTTTTATTAAAATATCAAACAAAGTTGAATTTTGACAAAAGACCACTCCAAATTCCAATTAAAGCTTATGACGTATAGTATTTAAAAATAATTTTTGTTTAAGTATTGAGTTAGCCTTCAAACAAGTTTCATAATGAAGCTCCAGTTGTTTGAAATCAATTTCTTTTGAAGCTCAAGTTGTTTATGCTTAGAATGTTGAGAATTTAGTTTAGTTTCATTCCCAGAGAGAATCACTTGAAACTAAATAATAGATTCCAAGCTATGTCCAAAACAATGACCTTAGTAACTTAATGACATGTTTACTCAGCAACATTTTCACTATACATCCTTCTGAAAATAATTATGAAATAATATGTTTTAGTGCTTGAAAAATTATGAAACATTATGAAATAATATGTCCCTAACACACTAAATGTCATTAAAAAAATTTATTTTTCTCAAAATATCACCTTTATAAAAATGTAAGAAATTATATAAGTTTCAAAAACTATTTTTATCCAAAATCAACGACTTTACAGGTCTGGAGTACAAATATTAAGTAGAAAAATTACAATAATTTTTGTGGTGGTATCTAACATGTCCAGAAACACAAAAGTTTTTTTCCTAAAAAATTCTTAACCAGGTCCATTCATAAGGAATACCCAACATATATTCATAAATTAATTTGTGCATAATAATAATAATAATAATAATAATAATAATAATAATAATAATAATAATAATAATAATAATAATAATAATAATAATAATAATTGCCCATATTATATATTAAGACAATATTACATTTTCCATAATTTATTTATGTGTAACACTTAAGTTTTTTAGTGTTTTTTCTTCTCTCATTTGTATTATTATTATTATTATTATTGTTATTATTATTATTATTATTATTTCATAGTTGATTAATTAAAAATTAATCAAACAACAATATCATTGTAAATTGTCAACACTCATTTATATGAGTTTTTGTTGGATGTAATTCAAATTGATTAGTAATTAGGTAGTTAGAGTATGGTTAGAAGATGGTTAAGTTTGTTGAAACTCATTCACTAGAAAACTACTGCTATAAAGCCACGATCAATGTAATGCAGAACAATGTATTAATTTGCAGAACTAAAGTTCAATCTACAGAACCAGAAGATCAATCTGTAGAACCATAAGATCAATCTTCAGACTACGAAGATCAATCTTTGTTTTCTGACTTTTCTATTTTATTCTCAATTTCAATTCCTCTCAAAATATACAACTTGTTCTAACAATTAGCATCAAGAGCTTGGGTTCTAGACCTTGGGAAACACAAGTGCAAGTGTGCAGGGGAATCAAAATTGGGAAACACAAGTGTGAGTGAAAGAAAAGAAAGAAGAAATGAATGGAGGAGGATTTCCATCGAAATTGCCAATTCTGGATGGGAAGAACTGGGAGAGGTGGTCTGCATCAATGAGATCGTTGTTGGGAGCTCAAGAAGTGTTTGAGATTGTTTAAGATGGTTATGAACAACTTGGTGCGAATCCAATAGAAAGACAACAAACAACTTTCAAAGATTGCAAGAAAAGAGATTGCAAGACATTGTTTTATATCCAACAAAGTGTGGATTCAAACAATTTTGAAAGGATCTCAAAGGTATCTACATCAAAAGAGGCATGGGATATCTTGGTGAAGTATTACACAGGTGATGAAAAAACCAAGAAAGTGAAGCTCCAAATGCTAAGAAGGCAATATGAATTGTTGCAGATGGAAGAAGAAGAAGTTGTGGCAGATTACTTCAATCGTGTGCAGGTTGTTGTTAATTAGATGAGAACAAATGGTGAATAATTAATTGAAGTGGCAGTTATTGAAAAGATCCTTAGAACATTAACACAGGTACGGTTACATAGTGGTGGCAATTGAAGAATCAAAGGATCTTGATAAGATGAAGATGGAGGATTTGCAAGGCTCTCTTGAAGCTCATGAACTGAGATTAAGAGAAATGTGTGGAGCAACCTCAATATCTCAAGTGCAGGCCCTGCAGGCTCAAGTTAGCAAGCAGACCAACCAAGGTGATGTGAATCACAAGAAAGGCAAAGGTAAATTCAAGTGGTACAAGAAGTATGATTCTGATGAAGAGATAGATGATTCCGATGAGGGTTTGGAAGTTCAAGAAATCATAATAAAAGTGACAACAACAACAAGAATTTGAATGGCAAGAAGAAATTTAACAAGAAAGAAATCCAATGCTACAATTGTGAAAAATGGGGGCATTTGCAAATGAGTGCAAATCCAAGAAAGTCCAAAGAGAGGATGATGAAGCTCAAATGGCAGTTGAGGATTCAGATTCAGAGGATGTGTAATTGATGGTCATCACAAACGAAGATCATTCCGAAAAAGGTGTTAAAACAAAGATCGTTATAGAAAAAGTGTTAAAAACGAAGATCATTTTGGAAAAGGTGTTAAAAGTGAAGAACATTCTTCGTCTCAATTTTGGTTTCTTGATACTGGTTGCTCGAATCACACGACTGGCCACAAAGATTGGTTTGTAAGCATTGATGAGAAGGTAAAAAGAGAGATTAGATTTGCAGATAACAACAAAGTAACTGTAGAAGGAGTAGGAAATGTGTTGATTCAAAGGAAAGATGGCAAGCAATATTGCATATGTGATGTGTTGTATGTGCCAAGAATGAAGAACAATCTGTTAAGTCTTGGACAACTACTTGAAAAGGGATATTCAATGAAGATGAAACATGGTTAAATAAAGATGTTTGATAATGCAAACAAGTTTGTATTGAAGGCACCATTGTCCAGAAACAGAACCTTAAAAAAAACATTATCAACTAAATCTTCAAGAATGGTAGAGGTTGAAGGATTGGATGAGATGTTAAATCCAAGGGAAGGTGATGTTAGGACCCCAACTATTCAACCTCACACAGCTTGTAAAACTACAAATCAATGGAAAATAGTCAACCCTGAAGTAAGAGCAAAAGTTGTTGTAGGCAATGTTGAGGAAGGGAACAAATATGTTAATGTTCCAGTCACTCTTGCTATTGTGCCAAGCAACAAAAGAAGGGTCCCTGCAATTTCTATTTGTAGAAAGAAGGAAGTGATTGGGCTAGACGATGTTAACGATGATGGTAAGAGTGAGGTCCAAGGAAAGCTAGTAGATGCAACTAGGACTCATGTTGCAGCTCCTAGCAATAAGGCAAGAGTTGTTGTATGTTTGGCTTGCAACAAGATTGATTTGTAGCAGTTGGACGAATTGTTGGAAGATGACATGAAGTTTGTAACAGAGATGAAATCTGAAGCATTGAAGACTACAATTGGTCAGGGCGACAAAGGGAAAAAAGCTGATGTGTTGTTAACCATGAGTGCATTGACTAAAGAAGGCATGATTTCAGTGAAAAATGCAGCTTGTGAGAGATTGTTGAATCAGAGAGCTGAGATAAAGATGAAGTCTAAGAATATCAAGGACTGTTTGAACAAATCTACAAAGTGCATGAAACTGTGCTATCGGTGTGGTGAAGAAGGACATTTTGCTCAAAAATGCGCAAGACATCCAAGACATTTTGCTTCGTTTTTTGACTTTTCTATTTTCTTCTCTTTTCTTCTCAATTTCAATTCCTCTCAAAATATACAACTTGTTCTAACAGTTTTTAAATAATCATAATTAAAATAAATATGCAGAAAGCTCTCTAATTTCTCTGCTTTTTAGCCTTGGGTTTGCATAAAGCAAATGTTGTCACTTTCACGATTTCATCCACTGTATGTGTATTTAATTTATAGACTGATAATTAGGCCAGGGGTAGACAGAAGAAGCTGAAAAGAAAGTTTGCCTACTGAAATTGAATAGTTAGCTAATTTTGTGCATGTAGGCTCTATTTCATTTGAAGGTCGTATTGGCCTTATAAAGCTTAAGACAGAAGTTGTCACATGCCTATGCATAGGTTCCTGGGGGTGGACATCGGGCCAACACAGTAAAACTAGCCCAATATGAGTGGTGCCCACTAGCTCAATCTCGTTTTTTTTTCCTCGTAAGTCAAGAGGTTCGGCTAATCGGAGGTGTGAGTGGATGGATAAAAGGGCTGGACTTTATTGAGTATTTATTTTCATCTTATTTTAAAAAATCTAGAAAATAATCGAGCCTTATGTACTTTGTTATATATAATAACTTTGGCATATTAAAAAAAATTGGCCCAACATGTTGATCATTGTTTTATATCTTCAATTTTTCTAGATCACTATTTTCAACCACAATTTATTATAATATCAATTAAAATTTTGTTGTATCATGTTTTCAAGCACATAGCATTTGCCATTAGCTACATAAAGTCTAAGGCTAATATTAAATCATAAATTCATCAGTAACATAAGTCACAGTCATATGACAACACAACCAATACAAATTACATCCTCAAGTATAAATTACATCATGATCAACTTAATTAAAATTTGACAATAATTAAAAGAAGACATTATTACTGCACCATAAGGATTTTCTAAGTGATTTCAAAAACATGAATATTTCTTCTTCTGCACACATATAATACAAATTAGAAAAAAAAAACGTTGCAGAACGTAATAAAATCAATGTTCAAATTAAAAAGAACTAGTGATAGTTGCAGAACATAATAACTGTTAGATAATGTTATTATATATTACTAGTAAGATTATTTTAGACATTTCTATTCTCTTGTATATATACTCATTGTAACCCTACTAACTCAAGTTTGGTTCATTTTACGTTATAAAACCCTAGATTGGTTGTCTCTCTTTTCATTGTTAACATGGTATCAAAGAGCTTTGGTTGATTTTAGGATCTATTCTAAAGAAGATAGAGAATATCTTGATAGGAAATGCAACCACCAAAAGAGAAAAGAGAAGAGTAACCCTATTCATGATTTTGTTAAATCAGTCTTAGAAAAACATCGATTGCATATTTGTTAACCGTTGGATCAGACTGATTTTTGGACAACAGGTTTGCAACATTTAGGTCTTCGTCTTCAACGATTGGATTGGGAAAACAACATCTGGAGGGACAGAAATTGTGCTCCCACAACACTAGATTATCCTTAATTTATTTTGTCTTAGTGATTGTTTTTGTTGTATTTTCGTGTCATTATTTGCTATGGTTAGTGCTCACCTAAATGGACAAAATTACTCTTATTGGAGTTATGTGATGAAATTTTTTTTGATCGGAAAAGATATGTGGGGTTTTGTTGATGGAACTTCTGTTAAGCCTACAAATAAAAAGGATGAAACTCAATATACAAAAGATATGAAAATATGGAATGTTGGTAATTCAAAAATGATCACATGGATTAATAGTTCTGTTGAGTTGTCTATATGAGTGCAACTAGCAAAATATGATACTACTAAAGAGATTTGGGATCATTTGAAACATTTATATGTTCAGTCTAACTTGGCAAAACGTTATCAGTTGGAAAGTCATATTAGATCCCTTAAGCAGAACAATATGACCATTCAATTATTCTATTCGTCAATGACTAATCTGTGGGATCAATTGGCTCTTATGGAATCACCTGAGTTGAAAGGTTTCAAAGCATACATTAATCAAAGAGAGGAGCAACGTCTAGTTTGGTTTCTGGTGGCTCTTCGTGATGATTTTGAGAGCCTTCGTGGGGGTATTTTGCATTGTTTGCCCCTTTCCTAATGTTGAATAAGTAGTTAGTGAATTATTGGTAGAAGAAATCAGACTTAATATTCATTCTGGTGTGTCAAATAAGGGAATTCTCTCAACTCCTCCATCTGTTTTTGTTGTTCCTGTTCAAAAAGGAAAATATTAAGGGAGGGTTGGGCTTTGTAATGATGAATGTGCATTTTTCAAAGAAAAAGGTCATTGGAAAATACATTAACCGAAATTAGGGAGAGCACGTAAGAGGAATTTTAGGGGGTCATCGTCCAATGTTATTGCTTATACTCCTCCTACCATTGGCTCTAGTTCTGGTTATGTATACTCATATGGGACTACTTCCCAAATATCTGATATTGCAGAACAACTTCAAAAACTTCTTGCCACTCAATCACATGCCATGTATGCCACCTCTTCTATAGGTTTGAACTCCTCTAGTATGTCAGGTATATCTCCTTCCATATGGATTCTTGATTCTAGAGCATCTCATCATATGACATACGATGATAAATCTTGTGTATGTGAAACCTACCTCGTCTATGTCAGTCATGACTGTTGATGGCACTCCTATGCCACTAGCAGGCATTGGTTATGTCTCCACACCTAACCTGTCTCTTTGTGATGTTTATTATATTCCTAATCTTACTATGAGTCTTGCTTCTATTAGTCAAATATGTGATTTTGATTATTCGGTTATATTTTCTTCCACTTCTTGTTGTGTGCAGGATCCACATTCTGGGAGGCTGATTGAGACATGCTATAGATAGGGGGGACTTTATGTTTTGGATGACTTATGACTCCCAGATACTGCAACCTCAACAACTACTGCTGACTTATTATCTAGTTTTTTCTTGAATTCCTTATTTTCTAGTTTTTATTTATGGCATTCTCGCCTTAGACATGTTTCTACTGCTAGATTAAAATATTTGGCTTCTACTGGAGCCTTAGGAAAGTTACAAACCTATGATATCTCAGATTGTTGTGGTTGTAAACTTGCTAAATTTTGAGCTTTACCGTTTAGTAAAAGTGTTTATGTTTCATATGCGTCTTTTTATTTAGTCCACCCTGATGTTTGGGGTCCATCACCAGTTCTCACCAAAGGTGGATCTAGATATTATGTTTCATTTATTGATGATTACACTCGTTATTGTTGGGTTTATCTTATGAAAAATTGGTCTGAATTTTTTTGACATTTATTATATGTTTCGTGCAATGGTAAAAACTCAACATAATTCTGTTATAAAGTGCTTTCATTGTGATTTAGGTGGTGAATATACCTCTAATAAATTTTCTGAATTACTTGCTTATGATGGCACCCTCCACCAAACATCTTGTACTAATACTCCTCAACAAAATAGAGTTGCTAAAAGGAAACACCGTCGTATTATAGAGACTAACCTATATTGATCTGTTTGGTCCTAATGATAATACTTCTAGTGATTGTAATTTTGAGGATTGCAGGAGAAATACTACTAGTCCACATGATGACATCCCTATTGTCCCTTGAACTGTCCAACCACCTCATGCGATTGTTGATCCTCCTCGTTACCCCTCTCGTTAGCGTAAGTCTACTCAATTACCTGATTTTGTCTATTTCACTTACTTAGTTTCGTTTGCTTATTTATTAACCTCTATTCACAATTTTTCAGAGCCAACTTCCTATAAAGAGGTTGTTCTTGATCCTCTTTGGCAGCAAGCTATGGCAGAAGAACTATATGCATTGCACAAAATCGACACTTGGGAACTAGTACCTCTTTCTCCTGGAAAACGTGCTATTGGATCTCGTTGGATATACAAGATCAAAACTAAGTTTGATGGGTCAGTTGTACGCTACAAAACACGTCTTGTTGTTAAGGGTTTCTCTCAACAATATGGTATGGATTATGAAGAAATGTTTGCTCTTGTAGCCAAGATGACCACTATTCGTACTCTTATTGCAGTTGCATCTATTCGTCAATGGCATATTTCTCAAATGGATGTCAAAAATGCTTTTTTAAATGGTGAGCTTAATGAATAAGTCTATATGGTCCCTCCACAAGGAGTTTCTCATAATCAAGGGGAAGTATGTAAGTTAAAAAAGGTTCTATAGGTCTTAAACAGGCTCCTCAAGCTTGATTTGAGAAATTCTCTATTGTAATCACTTCTCTTGGTTTCTGCTCTAGTGAACATGATTCTGCATTGTTTATAAGGTCCACCACTTATGGTCACGTTATACTTTCTTTATATGTTGATGATATGATTATTATAGGTGATGATGTTAATGGAATCAATGATTTGATTCTGCACCATAAGGATTTACTAAGTGATGTTAACAACATGAGTATTTATTCTTCTGCACAAATATAATACAAATTAGAAGAAAAAATAATTTGGAGAATGTAATAACATGAATGTTCAAATTAAAAAGAACTATTGATAGTTCCAGAACATAATAACATCAATTTATAAATTAACCAATGACATTTGCAGAACAAAATAACACCAGTGTTCAAATTAGAAAGAACCAATGACCGTTGTAGAACATAGTAACATCAATTAATAAAAATGTAAAACACATTATATATAACAAAACTAATTCAACAACAAAATTTGTAGAAAAATACCCGAAGAACAGTGAAAAATTTACTTAGTTTTGTTCTATTATGTTATCATAGCAGTGAAACTCCAACATTACATATGTGTTTAAAATTTTAAAAAAATAACTACATTAAGTTTTGATATGCATTGCATACCCAAAATTGAATTGTAACAAAGTTGCAAAGATTAACTTAGGTTTTCTTTTGTCAATTTTGATCCAATGTCACAAAAGTAGAAGTTAATGCAAAAATATGATAAGTGAAGTAGCAATGTCGATTTACAAGAAATGAGGGTTTGAATTGTAAATGTTCCTATTTAAAATTTCCTGTTAAAAACTTAAGAAAATAACTCAAGATTGATCTTGGTTGTGAAAATAAAATACTGAAAACGTTCTTGGTTTCTGACCAGAAAGCGGAGAATGTTCTTGGTTAGTTAAAATTGACACTTTAACTTATTTATTTAACTTGATAATCAAACAAAATGAAAGTAAATAAATAAGTGAAGAGACATCACACAAAGATATATCTTGGTTCACCTAATCCGGGTTACGTCCAATCCTCACAATTGGGAGATTTTCACTAAGTGTTCAAAATAGAGAACGTTCTTGGTTTTCACACCACCAGTCAAGATCAACTTTGATCTGTTACAATCTTCACCTTTCAACCTAGAAAATATTTTTACAATCACCTTTCAACCTTGAAAGAATTTATACAAACACACTCAATCTAACATAAATGATAGACTTGAGTTACAAATGATGTGTATGATAAAATTGTTTGGGATCTTGAAACTTCTTAACACTTGTTTGAGATGAATAAAAGACATATTCAGTAAATAATGATCTAAAGATATAGTGAAGAGAACTGAAGTTTGCTTGAAGAGTTTTTGTTGACTTTTTACTTGAACAAGTGTTGGTAGATTTGTAAATTGAACTCTTGCCTTCATCTTCTAATTGATCTTCAATTTATAGATGTTAAAAGGATTTAAATATTCAGTGTAAAATAAATATATCCGTTGGACACACTTCCCAAGTGTCAGATATATTTTAAAGCAATTTAACATGTGTTTATTTGTTGTCCAAAACGTTCTTGGCAAAACGGAGAATGTTCTTGCTTTTGAGTTTTTATGGAAAACCTGAATTAGTGAATGAATGAGTTGTCAAATGTCAGTTGCTCACAATGAATGTACTTGTTGTTAGAATACAAACCCAACAATCTTATGCTCAACAATCCATGCCAATTACATGATGAATAACCAAAGGCTGAAGCGTACCTGTGGGAATTGCCATTGATGAAATCCTGGGATGATGATGATAAAGCCAATAGGTTGGGTGATCTTCCTCAGCAAAACACCCTGAAGACCTTGCTCTCTTGATAGGGATAGAAAGAACCAGAGAACCAGATAGTTTTCTCTTTTAGGGTTTGTGAAACTGAATAGTCTTGTTGTGTTTGCCTTGGGGACCACTACCCCTATATATAACTATTATTAGTTATATCCCAAATTGCAGTATTACTAATTCAGCCCCTCATTAAATTAGAAACCGCCTGGTATCTACACTATTAATTTTCATAATTATTATGCTCTTTAGCCACAAACTATTATATATTATTTGACCCCTAGTTTATTGGCTAATTATATAATGACCCTAACACACTTTATTAATTAATTACATATGTGACCCATAAATCTTACAATCTCCCACTGGTCACACATGTATCCTTAGGAGTGTGTTAGACTTTATGACGTCAAAAAATGTCATTATAATTACCTTGAGCCTAATCCAAATTGTCCTGTCCATCAATCGTATCAGCACATGGAATCAAAGAGGCTTTCGTCATAATAAGCATAACTAAACCCATCAATGATCACCCGCACTGACACAACTAAATGACATAGACCCATTATGAAAAGTGTAGCATGAAAATTACATGAAGTTGGTCAATGCATGTCAATTTTCAACTGGTCCTACTTTACCGAATGAGATCATACCATAACTCAAATGTACAAAGTAACCAAAACTGAATATTTTAAACTTTATTTCTGATCAGAAAATTCAAATACAATGTATTTGTATTTTACAATTAAACATAGAACATAAATTACATAATGGACGAAACTCACACTAAAATCAAGATCCCTCAAACTGTAGCACACCCATGTGAGCAGTATGCTCATGAAAGACCTTGGGTGGTAGACCTTTAGTGAGCGGATCCACAATCATGGAGTTTGTCCTTAAGTGTTCTATGGATATCTGTCCACTTTGTTCCTTCTCTTTAACAACTAGGAACTTAATGTCAATGTGCTTTGACTTGGTTGAGCTCCTATTATTGTTAGAATACAGGACTGCTGATCTATTGTCACAATACAACTTAAGTGGTCTTTCAACCCCTCCAACTATTTTCAGCCCTGTGACAAAATTTCTTAGCCAAATGCCCTGGTCAGATGCCTCATGAATTGCTACGAATTCTGCTGCCATGGTTGATGAAGCAGTAAGACCTTGCTTGGCACTACGCCAAGAAACTGCTCCACCAGCTAACAGAAAGACATAGCTTGAAGTTGATCTTAAGTTGTCTTGGCATCCCGCAAAATCCGAGTCAGAGTACCCAGTGATCTCTAACTGGTCTGACCTCCTATATGTGAGCATGTAGTTTCTTGTTCTCTTCAAATATCTCATGACCCTCTTGGCCGCTTTCCAATGGTCAAGACCTGGATTGCTTAAATATCTGCCTAAAATCCCTACTATGAACGCTATGTTTAGACGCGTACATACTTGGGCATACATAAGACTCCCTACAGCTGAAGCATAAGGGATCTTTTGCATTTCTTGAATTTCCAAACTTCCCTTAGGGCATTGTTTGAGACTAAATTTGTCTCCCTTAGCAACTGGGGTGTCCCCTGGTTTGCAATCCTATAACCTAAACCTTTTGAGAACCTTATCGATATAGCTCTTTTGTGATAATCCAAGAATACCTCGAGATCTGTCTCGGTGTATCTGAATTCCTAATACAAAAGAGGCGTCACCAAGATCTTTCATCTCAAAATGCTTTGATAGAAATTTCTTAGTTTCGTGCAACATGCCTATATCGTTAGTGGCAAGCAGTATGTCATCAACATACAAGACCAGGAAAATATGTCTGCTCCCACTGAACTTATGATACACACAATCATCAACTGTATTCATCTCAAATCCAAATGAGATAATTACTTGATGAAATTTATGGTACCATTGACGAGAAGCTTGTTTTAGCCCATAAATGGATTTTCTTAGTTTGCACACCATATTCTTTGGGTGTCCCAACACAAAGTTTTCTGGCTGCACCATATAGATCGTCTCATCAATGTCGCCATTGAGAAACGCTGTCTTTACATCCATTTGATGAAGCTCCAAATCAAAGTGAGCAACAAGAGCCATGATTATTCTTAAAGAGTCCTTCGATGAAACCGGAGAGAAAGTCTCTTTATAATCAATCCCTTCCTTTTGAGTATAGCCTTTAACTACAAGACGTCCCTTATATCTCTCCACATTACCATTGGAATCCCGCTTGGTTTTAAAAATCCATTTGCAACCAATGGGTTTCACTCCTTCAGGCAATAGGATAAGTTCCCAAACTGAATTGTCTTGCATACACTTATACTCCTTATTCATTGCTTCGATCCACTTATCTGAATGGGAATCTTGTATGGCTTAATGAAAGTTGACTGGGTCGTCTTCCGTCATGCCAACATTTTCCTCTACTTCATTGATAAATACTACATAATCATCTGAAATAGCATTTTTCCTTTCTCTAGTGGATCTCCGCAATGGAGCTGGCTCTTGAGGCACTTGTTCTTGAGGATCTTGAATTTGATCTGGATTTTGTTCTTCCTGAACAACCAGATCATCTTGAGTTGTTCAATAATGGGAAAGTCAACTTGTGGAAGAATCAGTTCTGGAATTGTTACTGATTCTTCCTCAAAGACAAAATCTTTAACCTTAATCTTCCCCCCAAACTCAATATCCTCAAAGAACGTTGTCGTTCCCGTCTCAAAAATTGTTCTCAATTTTGGATCATAAAATTTATAGCCTCTTGATTTTTCTGAGTACCCTATAAAATAGCTGCTAATTGTTCGGGGTTCAAATTTCTTTTCATTCGGCCTATAAGGCCTTGCCTCAGCTGGACATCCCCAAACATGAGGTGCTTCAGACTAGGCTTACGCCCAATCCAAAGCTCATAAGGTGTTTTAGCTGCTGCCTTAGTTGGTACTCTATTAAGAATATATGTTGCTGTTTTTAATGCCTCTACCTAGAGTGACTCTGGCAAGGTGGAATGACAAATCATACTCCTTACCATATCCTTAAGAGTCCTGTTTCGTCTTTCAGCTTCACCATTCATGCTGAGTGACCCCGACATAGTGTATTGTGGGACGATTCCACATTCCTCTAGGTATTTGGCAAATGGTCCCGGACGTTGTTCACCTGAACCGTCATATCTGCCGTAGTATTCACCACCACGATCAAATTTGACCTTTTTAATTCTCTTATTAAGTTGATTCTCAACTTCTGCCTTAAAGGATTTGAACACGACTATTGATTGGGACTTTTCGTGAATTAGGTAAAGGTAGGCATATCTAGAATAATCGTCTATGAATGATATAAAATATTGTTGACCATTCCAAGAAGGAGTTGGAAATGGCCCACAGATGTCCGTATGTATCAATTCTAAGACGTCTGTAGCTCTATATGCGCCTAATTTCTTATCTTTAGTCTGTTTTCCTTTAATGAATGCTAGACAAACGTTAAAGTCTGTGAAGTCAATGGGATCTAAAATTCCATCTGACACAAGTCGTTCAACTCTATTTCTAGAGATGTGACCTAGACGCTTGTGCCAAAGCATTCCTGAATTGAAATTGTCAATTTTTCGCTTAGTACCACGTGATTCCACACTCAAGGTTTCATTATAGTTAGCCACAGTTTCCAACAAATAAAGATTATCATAACTAGAAAGTAAACCAGTTCCAACAACATTCGAATTTAAAGACAAGGTAAATTCTTTATTCCTGAATGAACAATAATATCCTGATTTGTCCAAATAAGAAATAGAGAACAAATTCCGTCTAAATGACGGTACAACAAAAGTGTCTTCTAAATTCAAATAATGACCGAAACTTAATAATAATCTAAATTTTCCTATGGCTTCAACTTCTACCTTCTTCCCATCTCCTACATAGATGCATCTTTCAGCACCACTAGGCTTTCGGAAGTTCAGGCAACCCTGCATTGAAACACTGATGTTAGTAGTTGCACCAGAGTCTAACCACCAAGTGTTTCTAGGTACTGAAGCTAAATTAACCTCAGAACCGACCAAAGACAGAATCATACCTTTCTTAACACGCCAAGCGTGATATTTGGCACAATCCTTCTTCACGTGTCCAGAACTCCTGCAGAAGAAGCAGTTGTTGTCCTTAGTCTGCTTCTTTTGTTCTGGACCCTTAGCAGCAGCTTTGTTCTTGGGCTCCTCAATTCTTTTCCTTTTGCCCTTGTCTTTAGAGATGCTAGTAAAGTGAGCGCTTTCAGTCCTATCTTGCTTCAGCCTGTCCTCTTCTTGCACACATAATGAAATGAGCTCATTAAGAGTCCATTTCTCCTTTTGACAGTTATAAGTCACCTTAAACTGACTGAATTGTGAAGGAAGAGACAACAATACTAAATGAATGAGTAAGTCATCTGACAACTCAAGCTTTAGTCCTTTAAGCTTAGAAGCAATGTTGGACATCATCATAATGTGCTCTCTTATATTTCCCTTGCCTTGATACTTCATGGAAATTAAATTCTGAAGCAAAGAACTTGTTTCAGCCTTATCACTTTTTTCAAAGCGTTTTTCCATCTCAACAAGGAAATTTTTAGCTGTAACTATCTCATCCGAGACAGCACCTCTAAAGACCTCAGGAATGCCACGCTTTATGATCATAAGACTTATGCGATTTGAGCGATCCCATTTCTCATACTCTAATTTTTCCTCAGAAGAACTAGAGTCCTTAGGAGTAGGGGGTCGTTCAATTCTTAATGCAAGGTCTAGATCCATGCATCCAAGAACGATCAGAATGTTCTCTTTCCATTCCTTAAAATTTGTCCCATTAAGGACAGAAATAGAACTCAAATTTGCAGATATGAAAGCAATAGATGCTTTGAATTAAATAAAGAACGAAACGTAGAAACTCACATTATAGGAAAATAAATTAGTAAATAAATAAATACATATGTTCAAATCATGGAATTTAACCCATCTCAAGAGATCCAGTGCACCATTGGTGTCAAGTCTTTGGACAGTAACACCAACTGCTAGTGGTACTCTTGTTGCAACGATCAACTATTGACAATAAGACATGTCAAACAATAAACCTTCCTTTGGGCCGATTTACTGCTCATATGTATACCAAATAATTGTCACACATTTATCATTGCAGGTGTACATGTGATTCTGCCGAATAGTAACCTTCCTTTGGGCCGGTCAATACCCGCATGAATAATCATATACACAGCCATTTGACACTCTTCACAAGCAATTTAGACAAGAGAGGTCACTTTGGCGACATCAAGTTTCAATTAACTCATTCAAAGTGTCAAACTTGACTTGAACATATATTTATTATATCCAAATAAAATAATATTTTAAAAAAAATATTGTTCACTAATATAAATTGTGTTTCATTAGTATTTGATAATTATTGTTTTATCAAAAAAAAAAAAATGATAATTATCAAAAAAATAAAAAACAATTCATATACATCAACAAGTAATTGGTAATTAAATTAACAAAAGGAACTTTCTCCCTACATACTTGCAGAGCCACGAAAAAGCATATCAATTTAAAACATTCCAATTTAAAACACACTTGCACCGTAATAGCGACTTTGGGAATTGCAATTTAAAACATTCCAGGCCAGTTGAATGCCGGATTCAATTTTTAAAACATTAGTTCAAACACAGTGTAGGAACCATGGAACTCCTAATCAACCAAACAAAACAATCCAATGAAACGAATCGCTACATAATCAGTAACTTCCGAAAACGTTTCAAAAATAAAAAAAAAGAAAAAAAAACGCGACGAACAAATATTGCCGTCAAATTTTAAGGTTTTTTTTTTTTTTTTTTTTTTTT